>JAXLNO010001458.1:0-78616 GCA_038087875.1 Malacoraja senta
CTTGGACGTACTTTAATGACGGCTAAAGCTTGGAGCATGCATAGGTACATTGTACCTGGTTCAGGGAGGGGCAGGTCTGGCAGCTCAATGTTCCGGGTACAGGAGCTTCAGGAGAGACAGTGGTGAGGGTAAAGTGGTGGGGGGTGCATTGTTGGTTAAGGAGGATGTCACGGCTGTGTTCAGAGTAGCAATGTTACAACATTTTGAGATTTAAAAAATCAAGTCTGCAATTTATCCCATCAGACAAACCATAAAAAGAAGTTTAATTTGACACCTAATTCACTTTCATATCTTCAGTATTAATAAAGTTATGGCCATTTTCATACTCGGAAATTAGCATCTTGTTCCCTATTGCTTTTCCCATTCACTTAACACAAAAGCTGTGATCGAGGACAGTCAAAAGCCCATAACTTTCTTAAAAATCAAGAGAACTGAATGAAATTTTCAGTTATTATAGATTGAAGCATTCTGCAACAAATCTAAAACATCTTACTTGGATGACCTGAAATTAAAGCATATAATTAGTTAATTACCTAATTGTAGTTAATTACAAAATTGACCGTTGTGACGGAAATAGTAATAAACACCCAGACTGCCTTGAAAATTCAAAAATGTGATATTCTCCAGATCAGAACTATAATATTGTTGTATTATATGCTGTAAATCCGTAACAGATAGGTAAATAAATTACAATATCTAGCAATAGACCAGGTCTTTATGGAGAAGATCAGTTGCTAGCTGGAACATTGGCATATCATAATCAGTAGCATCATCATACTCCTCAGATTGTAACCAATAAGCAACTCTGTACACCTTGTTTTTCCTCAACGTTTCCATTTTGGCATTGTAAACTACAAGTTTTTGCTCTTTAAACCACACATGACATGCCTTTCTGCCCACTACTTTCCCATTAACAATGTCCTGTAGATTCCATTTCTTAAGAAAAGGATTTTTTTTTAAATAGCCTAAGTATCCAAATAACAAACTAATCCCATTCACACAAGAATTCACAATATAACATGATTTTTAAATCTCACTGTCATGAATTTATATCCCAGATGGAAGGAATTTAATGTTTAATTCCCATAGAAACATCCACCCAAAATATAATCAGATTATGGTTTATTGCACAATACATGTGACTCAAACTGTTGTGAATATTTAGTTTAAAAATAATGATCATGGAGAGAGAGAATAACACAAAATATAGACAATTTAGATGGCTTATCTCCAAAAAAAATGGGCATTTTAATCATCTTGCTTCTGGAACGCGATCGATTGGAACGTTGCATTTGCGGTGAATTTGAACCCCATATCGGCAGGAAAAACACTGCCGGTTCGTATGGGGTCCAAATCACATTTTCGCCTGTAGAGGATTGATTAAAGTCATCCGAAGAAGCAAGTTTATATGTAAAATAGACGATTTACATTTTGTTTTGTCCCGTACGTGAGATCCATCACGTTGTAGGCATTGACGGCGTTAGAAGTCGCTTTTTATTTTAATATAATCATTGAATTGTCTCGCGATTAAATCGGGAATGGAAGTCGGAACGATTTTTCTGCAGCAGCTTAGCAGCCCGAGGAAATCGGCCTCGGACAGGCGGTAGAAAACTGGATTTTAATCCCCCCCCCCCTCAAAGGTGCCAAAGTTGCGCACACGGCCAGTGGCAGAACTGTAGCGCCGCTGAAGGTAATTTTTGTAACATCGCTATTCAGAGGTAACATTACAGGGTTTGTCTAGAGAGGCTATATGGGTGGAGCTGAGGAACATGAAAGGGATGATCAACTTGTTAGGGGGTGGACCACAGATCTCCAAATTGTCAACAGGAATTAGAGCAGATATGCCGGGAGATTGCAGGTGAAATGTTGGTGTAGATGGGGTTGTCGACGTTCCCAATATTGACTGGGAATGTCATAGTGTGAATGGTTGTTGTAGATGGGGATCATAATATTGACTGGGATAGTCATAGTGTGAATGTTTTAGACGGGGTGAAAATTGTCGAATGTGTTCAGGAGAGTTTTCTCCAGCAGTCAGAGCCTCACATGTGAGAGGCTGGTCACGGTGGCACAGTGGTAGAGTTGCTGCCACGATCCTGACTACGGGTGCCATGGCCGTCCGAAGGGGGGGGGGTGTGCATTGGGTGCGACCGCACCCCCCTTTCCCCCCCCAGAGTAAGAACAAATCCCGAGATTTTTTTTTTTAATCGGAGCTCAATCAGCGTTTCCACTTTGTCGGAAATCGCCACCGTTGAATGATTTCCACAGTTCACCACCCTCTGACTTAAGAAATTCCTGATCATCTTCCTAAAGGCATGGCTTTTAATTCTGAGGCCACATCCACTCCATCCAGGTTTTTACCAGGCTGGGACAGATGTCAACAGCTTCACACCGTGTCCCAAAGCTTGTGTCCTGTCCTGCATCACCCAAGGCAGCAGAGACGTTATAGAAGAGGACAAGCACTGTCACAAATCAGCTCACGATGGTTTGGGTAACATTCGGGAATGTCTATGCATGTCACATCGTGAATATTACTGAAGAAGGGTCTTGACCCAAAATATAATCTATACCTTTTCCCCAGAGATGCTGCCTGACCCGCTGAGTTACTCCAGCACTCTGTGAAACATCACCTATCCATATTCTCCGCAGATGCTGCCTGACCCAGTGAGTGACTCCAGCACTCTGTGAAATGTCACCTATTCATATTCTCCGCAGATGCTGCCTGACCCGCTGAGTTACTCCAGCACTCTGTGAAACGTCACCTATCCATGTTCTCCACAGATGCTACCTGACCCGCTGAGTTACTCCAGCACTTGGTGTCTATTTTCCCTTCACCCATCTGCCCAAGCCCACTCTCCCCCCTCCTTTCCTATGTTCCTTTCCACCCATAAACCTTTCTCTGCCTTTACAATTCACTCCTCTTTCAAATCTGCTCTACTTATCTACATGCATTTTTCTTCTTAACGTTTTAGTCATAGAATGATGCAGTGTGGAAACAGGCCCTTCAGCCCAACTTGCCCACACCGACCAACATGTCCCATGTAAACTAGTCCCACTCACACGCATTTGGCCCATATCCATCTAAATCTGTCCTATCCATGTATGTGTCCAAATGTCTCTTAAACATTAGGATAGTCCCAGCCTTAACTACCTCCTCTGGCAGCTCGTTCCATACACCCACCACCCTTTGTGTGAAAAAGCTACCTCTCAGATTCCTGTTAATTTCTGAAATATTGGTCATAAATTTGGTGCAGAAATGCTCCAAAATAAGGCTCAAATGCATCAGAGAGCATCTAAAACCCCTGAGCATCCAGTGCCCTTAAGTGGGCCCTGGACCCCGGCATCGAGGGACTTCACACTTCGCGCTCATGATGGGAGCAGCGTCCACATTATTTCACATTAAATTTTTTGTAATCCTGTCGTGTCATCCCCCCTTTTTGAAAAGCTTTGTACGGGCCTGGGTGCTGTCTGTACGGTGGAGTTTGTACGTTCTCCCCGTGACCTGCGTGGGATTTCTCCGAGATCTTCAGTTTCCTCCCACACTCCAAAGACGTACAGGTTTGCAGGTTAATTGGCTTGGTGTCCCTAGTGGGTGTAGGATAGTGTTAATGTGCGGGGATCGCTGGTCGGAGATCGCTGCATATTTTAGACTACATCTAAAACTAAAACTTGATGTAGTCTAGGGACATTGGGAAGGGCAAGTGGATGAAGTGTTCATGGAGCAATAACCACTGTTTGTTTAGGTTTAAGATAGTTCTGGACAGGGCCCATGTGTTCAAATTCTAAGGTAGACAAAATGCTGGAGAAACTCAGCGGGTGAGGCAGCATCTATTGAGCGAAGGAAATTGGCAATGTTTCGGGTCGAGACCCTTCTTCAGACTGTTCAAATTCTAAATTGGGGCAAGGCCAACTTTCTTCTTGTGTATGGCGTGCACAGCCTAAATTTGTAGGACAACTTGTTCTATTCGATTGTGCACGCCAGGTTGATTGCATTCATTGAAACAGGGCAGACCACGTGAAGGTTGCAATCTCCCATCCCCAAGGACAACTTTGAGGGGATGAGACAGGAACTCACTCAAGTTGACCGGAGCAGGTTGTTGGAAGGAAAAGGAACGTCAGGGAAGTGGGATATTTTTAAAAGTGCTGCCAAGAGTTTAGGACATACATGTCCTTGTTAGAGTGATGGGTGAAGCAAGCTTGGCTGACGAGGGAAATTGAGGCTTTGGCCAAGAGTAAGAGTTGGGACAGCTGCGACTAGGTGCATCCCTGGAGGAGTTTTGGGAACTAAGGCGCGAGCTAAAAAAGGAAATAAGGAGATCACATATAGCTCTATGGCTTTGGCAGATGTACAAAGGACAATCTCAAGAGATTGTATAAAGGGTAGCCAGAGAGAGTCAAGTCAAGTCAAGAGAGTTTATTGTCATGTGTCCCAGATAGGACAATGAAATTCTTGCTTGCTGCAGCACAACAGAGTATTTTAGGCATAAATACAGATCAGATCAGTGTGACCATATAACCATAAAATATATATACACATATAACTACACAGATAAAGTGCAATAGGCTGTTATAGTTCACAGTTTGTTTGAGGTTGTGTATAATAGCCTGATGGCTGTGGGGAAGTAGCTGTTCCTGAACCTGGATGTTGCAGATTTCAGGCTCCTGTACCTTCTACCTGAAGGCAGCGGATGGATGAGTGTGTGGCCAGGATGGTGTGGGTACCTTGATGATGCTGGCAACCTTTTTGAGGCAGCGACTGCGATAGATAGATCCCCTCGAGAGTGGGACCTCTCAGGGATCAAAGCGGTCACCTCTGTGTGGAGCCACAGGAGATGGACAAGATTTTACCATGGACGGAGGAACTTGGGGCAGTCAATGGAAGTGTCTTGAGAGCTGACAGTGTTACAGTCAAAGAAGTACTGCAGGTATTATCGTGTATGAAGGTAGTAAAATCTCCAGCCTGATCGGATATATCCGAAGACATTGTGGGGAAGTAGAAAGGGGCTAGAATACAAAAAGAATCCAAGGAGATTTACGAGAATGATCCCAGGAATCAGTGGGTTAACATATGATGAGCGTTTGACGGCACTGGGACTCTACTCGCTGGAGATTAGAAGAATGAGGGGGGACCTCATTGAAACGTACAGAATAGTGAAAGGCCCGGATAGAGTGGATGTGGAGAGGATGCTTCCACTAGTGGGAGAGTCTAGGACCAGAGGGCACAGCCTCAGAATTAAAGGACGTTCCTTTAGGAAGAAGATGAGGAGGAATTTCTTTAGTCAGAGGGTGGTGAATCTGTGGGATTCTTTGCCACAGACGGCTGTGGAGGCCACAAGTCAGTGGATATATTTAAGGCAGAGATTGACAGATTGTTGATTAATGCGGGTGTCAGGGGTTATGGGGAGAAGGCAGGAGAATTGGGTTGGGAGGGAGAGATAGATCAGTCATGATTGAATGGCAGAGTTGACTCGATGGGCCGAATCGTCTGAATAAAGGGTAGATTTAAAGCTTCATTCATTCAAGGTGAGGGGGAACAGATTTAATAGGAATCTGAGGGGTAAGTTTTCCACACAGAGTGTGATGGGTGTATTGAACGAGCTGCCAGAGGAGGCAGTTGAGGCTGGGACTATCCCAACATTTAAGAAACAGTTAGACAGGTACATGGACAGGACAGGTTTGGAGGGATGTGGACCAAAAGTGGGCAGGTGGGACTAGTGTAGATGGGCAATATTGGGCGTTGTGAGCAAGTTGGGCTGAAGGGCCTGTTTCCACACTGTACCACTCTGTGACTAGTGTAGATTGGGGCATGTTGGGTGGTGTGGGCAAGTTGGGCCGAAAGAAGGGCCTGTTTCCACACTGTACCACTCTGTGACTAGTGTAGATGGGGCATGTTGGGCGGTGTGGGCAAGTTGGGCTGAAAGAAGGGCCTGTTTCCACACTGTATCACTCTGTGACTAGTGTAGATGGGGCATGTTTGGCGGTGTGGGCAAGTTGGGCTGAAAGAAGGGCCTGTTTCCACACTGTACCACTCTGTGACTAGTGTAGATGGGGCACGTTGGGCGGTGTGGGCAAGTTGGGCTGAAGGGCCTGTTTCCACACTGTACCACTCTGTGACTAGTGTAGATGGGGCACGTTGGCCGTTGTGGGGAAGTTGGGCTGAAGGGCCTGTTTCCACACTGTATCACTCTATGACTAGTGTAGATGGGGCGTGTTGGGCGGTGTGGGCAAGTTGGGCTGAAGGACCTGTCTCCACACTGTACCACTCTGACTAGAGTAGTTGGGGCATGTTGGGCGGGGTGGGCAAGTTGGGCTGAGGGGCCTGTTTCCATGCTGTATCACTCTATGACTAGTGTAGATGGGGCATGTTGGCCGTTGTGGGGAAGTTGGGCTGAAGACCCAGTATCCACCCTGTGTCACTCTGTGACTAGTGTAGATGGGGCATGTTGGGCGGTGTGGGCTAGTTGGGCTGAAAGAAGGGCATGTTTCCACGCTGTATCACTCTGTAACTAGTGTAGATGGGGCATGTTGGGCGGTGTGGGCAAGTTGGGCTGAAAGAAGGGCCTGTTTCCACACTATATCACTCTGACTAGTTTATTGGGGAATGTTGGCCGTTGTGGGCAAGTTGGGCTGAAGGAAGGGCCTGTTTCCGCTCTGTATCACTCTGACTAGTGCAGGGTCCAGAAGAGGTTTACGAGATTGATTCCCGGGGTGGTTGGGTTAATGTATGAGGAGCATTCGAAGGCTCTGGGCCTGTACTCGTGTTTGTACACATGGTTTCAATGTCACCTGTGCGGCTGCCCTTTGTGTACAGTCCCGCCCGCACCCGGGCCCACCTCATCATTCACCCAGCCACGGCCTAGTCGGTCAACGAATTGCCCCGGACGGAATTGGTGATTTTTGGTTGACGTCCTGTTGATTTGGTTCATGATATACACGGGCGAGGGAGCATATTTAAAAAAGTACTGCCGTTTGAGGTGCACGGTTTGCGGTGGAAATTGTTAATGTGGCTCGGTGTACTAGTTCCCAGTTCACTGGTTCACAATGGTAAATTCTTGATGTCCATCGGTCTTCTGGTTCATAGTGTCTGTCCATTTGGTTCATGATATACACGGGGGAGGGAGCATATTTTAAAAGTACTGCCGTTTGAGGGTCAGTGTACTGGTTCAGAATACAGGATAAATTCCGTACTGGTTCAGTCTGCGGGATAAATTGTTAATATCATCGGTGTTGCGTGGGAAATTGTTAAAGTGCGTCGGTGTACTGGTTCACGATGCCTGTCGAGTTGCTTCATGATATAGTCAAGTCAAGTCACATTTATTTATATAGCACATTTAAAAAACAACTCTCGTTGGCCAAAGTGCTTTACAAGTCAAGTCAAGTGAGTTTATTGTCATGTGTCCCTGATAGGACAATGA
Organism: Malacoraja senta; assembly: GCA_038087875.1. Taxonomy (NCBI): domain Eukaryota; kingdom Metazoa; phylum Chordata; class Chondrichthyes; order Rajiformes; family Rajidae; genus Malacoraja; species Malacoraja senta. The sequence goes on from JAXLNO010001458.1 coordinate 7,413, forward strand.
AATTCTTGCTTTGCTTCAGCACAACAGAACATAGTAGGCATTGAGTACAAAACAGATCAGTTTGTCCATGTACCATTATATAAATATATACACACATGAATAAATAAACTGATGAAGTGCAGATAACAGATAATGGGTTATTAATAATCAGTGTTTTGTCCGAGCCAGGTATAATAGCCTGATAGCTGTGGGGAAGTAGCTATTCCTGAACCTGGTTGTTGCAGTCTTCAGGCTCCTGTACCTTCTACCTGAAGGTAGCAGGGAGATGAGTGTGTGGCCAGGATGGTGTGGGTCCTTGATGATGCTGCCAGCCTTTTTGAGGCAGCGACTGCGATAAATCCCCTCGATGGAATGGAGGTCAGAGCCGATGATGGACTGGGCAGTGTTTACTACTTTTTGTAGTCTTTTCCTCTCCAGGGCGCTTAAGTTGCCGAACCAAGCCACGATGCAACCGGTCAGCATGCTCTCTACTGTGCACCTGTAGAAGTTAGAGAGAGTCCTCCTTGACAAACCGACTCTCCGTAATCTTCTCAGGAAGTAGAGTAAGAATAGTATAAACAAACAAACTATATACATATAGCCCGCGCTCAGAGGACGTCAAAAAAGGCTTGGGAGTATAGATACGTTTTTAGTCTTGACTTAAAGGAGTCGATGGAGGGGGCAGTTCTGATGGGAAGGGGGATGCTGTTCCACAGTCTAGGAGCTGCAACCGCAAAGGCGCGTAAGGGAGCGTATTTAGATGTACTGCCGTTGGAGGTGCATAATTTGCGTGGAAAATTGTTAATGTGGATCGGTGTACTGGTTCATGATGTCCGTCGATTTGCTTTATGATTATACACTCGTAAGGGAGCATATTTAAAAGTACTGCCGTTTGAGGTGCACAATTTGCGGGGGAAATTGCTAATAGGGTTCGGTAGCTGGTTCCATCCGAAGTTTCCCTCGGGATAGCAGGCACTCGTCTGGTGAAGCGAATGCCTTGGGGCCAAAACGATCTCAACCTATTCTCATACTGGCATAGGTTTGTAGCTTAATTGGCTTGTAAATGTAAACAAAAATGCCATTCGTGGGTGTAACATAGTATCGCTGCTCGGTGCTGACCTGGTGGGCCGAAGGGCATGTTTTCGTGCTGTATCTCTTTAAACAGAAAAGACTGAGAGCGATCTACCCGTGCATACGGCCAGGGAACCGGGCGAAGAATGGAGTATGTTTAAAAGTACTGCCGTTTGAGGTGCATAGTTTGCGTGGGATAATGTTAATGTGAATCAGTGTACTGGTTCATGATGCCCGTCGATTTGCTTCGTGATTATACATTCGTAAGGGAGCATATTTAAAAGTACTGCCGTTTGAGGAGCAGTGTGCGGGGAAAATTGCTAATGTGGGTCGGTGTACTGGTTCATCATGCGGGATAAATTGTTAATGTCATCGGTTATACATAGAAACATAGTAAATAGGTGCAGGAGTAGGCAATTCGGCCCTTCGAGCCTGCACCGCCATTCAATATGATCATGGCTGATCATCCAACTCAGTATCCTGTACCTGCCTTCTCTCCATACCCCCTGATCCCTTTAGCCACAAGGGCCACATCTAACTCCCTCTTAAATATAGCCAAATGAACTGGCCTCAACTATCTTCTGTGACAGAGAGTTCCACAGATTCACCACTCTCTGTGTGAAAAGAAAAAAAAATTCTCACCTCGGTCCTAAAAGAGTTCCCCCTTATCCTTAAACTGTGACCCCTTGTTCTGGACTTCCCCAACATCGGGAACAATCTTCCTGCATCTAGCCTGTCCAACCCCAACCTCCTGTTGCGTGGGAAATTGTTAAAGTGCGTCGGTGTACTGGTCCATGATGCCTGTCGGTTTCCTTCGTGATTATACACTCGTAAGGGAATATATTTAAAAGTACTGCCGTTGGAGGTGCTCAACTTGCGGGGGAAATTGTTAAAGTGGGTCCGTGTACTGGTTCACGATGCCCAGATGAGGTTGAGATTGACTCCCTCACACCGGCGGAGTGGCCCCGTTTTCGGAAGGACTTCCGGACACCTGCCCGCCCGCCACTACTTGTTGCCCGCCGCCGGTTAACGACTTGCCACTGGAAGTAGGTGAGGTCCGATTTGTGACCCTCTGCCGGTCCGCGTTGCCACTTTCCCGGCAGGACTATCGGTCCGACTACCGCCGACCAGCAAATCGCATTTCTGGTACGGGCAGTCCCGGACATGGTTCACGAGTCCCCCTCCATGAGGATGTGATTTGTGGCCTTGCGCGGGGCCTTCGTGCGACAAATCCGGACTGACTACCGGGCCAACTCTCCCCACTGGTTAGTGATCCGTGTTGTATAGCGATTCTCCCACTTGGTTCATGAATTCCCCTCACTCAGCGCGGTGGGTGGGGAGCTGCAGCCCAGACCTTGCCAGCGGGCGTAGTGCTGGGCGTCGCGTGTTACCGTCGGCTCTGCCCCCACGTTAGGGTTTGGTGTTTGACCACGTTAGGGGTTACAGGGTTAGGTTTATGGAATCTGTGGAGACCAGCCTGGGCCGTCCACCCTGCCGGGCGGGTGTCGTTCGTGGAGCTGGGGCAAGAAGCAGGCCTGGAAGTTCCAGCTGGAAATCCCCGATCGGACAGTGCACGGAGTAGGTATGTTACAATACTTACCTTCACCGGCGCTGTAATTCTGCCACTGGCCGTGTGCGCGATTTGGGCGCCTTTAAGGGGGGGGCGGGGTTAAAACGCGGGTTTCTCCTACCTTGTCCTGTATTATATTTCGTTGGAGTACAAGCGTTTGCTGAAAAATCGTTCCTAGCGGCGTTTTGTGTATTTTTTATTTTAATTAAATCGACAATGTCAGCGCTGGAGTTATTTTTAAAAGCAGCTCCTAAAGCCGTCAGCGCCGACAACGGGGACGGATTTCACGTACGGGACATGTAAACGAAAGTGGTTTATTTTAATGTATGAAAGTGCTACTTAAGAAGACTTTAATTCACATTTTTTCATGCGAAACGGTAATTTTATTCCCCGAACTAACGGCAGTATTTTTCTTGCCGATACGGGGTTAAATTCATCGCAAATGAACGTTCCAAAAGATCGCGTTCCAGAAAACCTCACTCGCAAGATGATATAAATGCCCATTAATTTACAGGTATTAAACATTCAATTCCTTCCATTTGGCCTGTAAATCCATGACAATGAGATTGAAAAATTATGTTATATTGTGAATTCTTGTGTGAATGTTATTTGGACAACTAGGCTATTTAAAAATGTTAATCTATTCTTAAGAAATTGATAGATGTTTAGATCTAGTAATTGAATTTTGTAATTAGCTACAATTAGATAACTAACTAATTATATGCTTTAATTTCATGTCTTCTAAGTAAGATTGTTTCATATTTGTTTCAGAATGCTTCAATCTATAATAACTGAAAATTTCTTTCAGTTCTCTTAATTTTTAAGAAAGTTATGGGCTGTTGACTGTCCTCGATCACAGCTTTTGTGTTAAGTCAATTGAAAAGCAATTGGGAACAAGATGCTAATTTCCGAGTATGAAAATGGCCATAACTTTTTTAATACTGAAGATATCAAAGTGAATTAGGTGTCAAATTAAACTTCTTTTTATACTTTATCTGATGGGATAAATTGCAGACTTTATTTTTTAAATCTCAAAATCTTTTAACATTGCTACACGGAGGGTCTGGTACTTGGCTGCTTCATCAATTCTCCCGTTTAGTTCATGAGTTAGCTGCTAAGTTCATGAATTCTCCCACTTGAACGGCTAAGTTCATGAATTCTCCCACTTGGGTCATGAGTTCGCCATTGGGTTCGTTAATTCCTCGGCTTGTTCATGTGTTCGCCATTTGGTTCATCAATTCGCCCATTTGGTTAATGAGTTAGTTACTTGGTTCATCAATTCTACCACTTGGTTCACGAGTTCTCCTTTTGGTTCATGAATTCTGCTACTTAGTTCACGAATTTTTTCACTCGCTGCGTCCAATGCCGTTTGAGGTGCACAGTTTGCGGTGGATATTGTTAATGTGAATCAGTGTTCTGGTTCATGATGTCCGTGGATTTGCTTCATGATTATACACTCGTAAGGGAGCATATTTAAAAGTACTGCCGTTTGAGGTGCACAGTTTGCGAGGGAAATTATTAGCATGGATCGATGTGTCGATACCTATGAGGGGGGCAATGGGGATGGATTTTCTGTTGCCTGACGGACGGATGCGACCAGGAGACTGGGAGTGTAATGTAAAGAAAAATGTCCCCAGTGGGTGTAGGATAGTGTTAATGTGCGGGGTTCGCTGGTCGGCACGGACCCGGTGGGCCGAAGGACCTATTTCCATGCTGTACCTCTTAAAACGACTACGATCGATCTACCTGTGTGACCAGGATACCAGGAGAGTAATGTAAAACAAAATTCCCTGGAGGGTGTAGGATTGTCTTAATGAATGACTGAATGAATAAATGAATACGTTTGGTACACAAAAATGCTGGAGAAACTCAGCGGGTGCAGCAGCATCTATGGAGCGAAGGAAATAGGTAACGTTTCGGGCCGAAACCCTTCTTCATACAAAGAATTTGCCTTGGTGCTCCGCCCGCAAGTGACAACGGCATACAGTGACAGGAATGACACATAAAACATTAAATGTTAATAATAAAACATTATCGAATCTTTTTATTTGAATTTCACGGCAATTTACATACATACTATAATAACAGACAGTAATAATCAAGGCATAATTGTACAACAGTATGTAAGCGATCCTCAAAACCCTTACCCTTACCCACCTTCAACCCACCCAAGTCAGGTCGGAGCCAAACGGGGACAAACAACACTCACATACGTACACATCCACACACAAATGGTAGAATAGACGAAACAAAATGTGCTATATACAAACAAAAATAGAAGAAAAAAAAAGAAAAAATATATATATATATATATATGCATATATATCTAAATAAACAATTGTAGGGAGGGGGGAATTAAGGGGAAAGCAGCTGCTGTAGAACAAAACGATGATGGAGAACACTCAGTCCTCTTCCGAGTCCGGGGACAAGGTAAGAGAGTTAACCAGTTGAAAGAAAGGGTTCCATGTATCTAGGAATGTCTTGGTAGAGCCTTTGAGAGAGAACCTAAGTTTTTTAAGTTTCAGATTGTAAAGCACCTCCTTAATCCAACGGGCGTGTGTCGGGGGACAGGTGAGCCTCCAACTAAGCAAGACCAGTCTCCGGGCTAACAAGGTTGTAAAAGCTAGGACCCGTTTCACCGCAACAGAGAGGTTGGTATTGGGAGGGGTACCGAAAATGGCTGACATTGGATTTGGAAGAATAGTCTGGTCGTAAGCTCTTCTTATCAATTCAAAAGCACTCGTCCAAAAGGCTGCTAGCTTAGGGCAAGACCAAAACATGTGGCTATGGTTGGCAGGAGATTGACTACATCTGTTACAGGTGTCATTGACAGCTGGGTACATTCTAGCTAATCTTGCATTTGTATGGTGGACTTTGTAAAGGACTTTGCATTGGATTAGGCCATGACGAGCGCATATGGAAGAAGAGTGGATCAAATCCAAGGCAGAGTCCCATTGCTGGTCTGTTAATTGCGTATTCAGCTCTCCCACGCAGCTTTTAATGAGGTATGAGGTTTCAATAAAACCGACCCTAGCAAATTATACAAAATAGAGATGCATTTATTCCGATTGGGGTCTAAAGCTAAGATGATATCAGTCAGGGTTTCAGGAGGGCGATTTGGGAAGTAGGGAAATGTCTTCTTCACAAAATCCCTCATCTGGAAAAAACGAAAAAGGTGGGAGTTTGGGAGGTTGTAGTTAGACGAGAGAAGATACCATCCTTATATAGGTTTGTAATACTACTGATGCCCTTACTATGCCAGGTTTTAAATACGTGGTCTATACTTGAAGGTTTAAAAATGTGATTTTTAAGCAGTGGGGTCAAAATGGAAGGACCCTGTAAACCGAGGTTTTTCCTAAATTGACTCCATATCTTGAGAGAAAGGGACACAATTGGGCCTGCACCCACAGGTGTTATAGAAAGGGGGAGTTGGGAGCATAGGACAGACCGCAATGGGAGACGTGAACTCACCTTTTCCATATATACCCAGATCGGTGGGTGCTCGCAATCATCATTCATCCAATACAGGAGTTTTTGCAAGTTAGATAAAACATTATCGATTAAACATGTGAATTAAATAAAATACCAGAGCAAAAGGAGGCTACAGATTTTTGGTTATTGAGTGGAGCTAATACTCATGGGGAAAAAAGCTGTTTTTCTGTCTGGCTGTGGCGAGTCGCCTTCCAGAGGGAGGTGACTCAAAGAGTTTGTGAGTAGAGGGGGAAACATTGTCTGGTCCTAGAAATTTCCAGCTTTTTCACCTCCTATTTTTATCGTTGATGATGGAGAAGTGATGTTGTGCAGCACAGAGGGGATGGGTAATTGGGTGTGAAGTGGTGATTGGAGATGAGTGGGTGGGAAAGGGTCCAGTCTTTTCAGACAGCAATCTTGCTTTAAGTAGGTGTGAAGTGGTGATTTGAGAGGAGTGGGTGTAGAAAGGTCAAGTCTTGGCAGACTGAGGACAGGTTGTGAGTGGGTGGGAAGTGTTGGTTGGGGTGGGAAAAGGTCCAGTCTTTTCAGACTGGAGTCTTGCTTTAAGTAGGTGTGAAGTGGTGAATGGGGAGGAGTGGGTGTAGAAGGGTCCAGTCTTCGCAGACTGGGGTCTGGCTGTGTTGGTTGGGGTGGGGGAGGGGGTACCAAGCTTAGGTTTCTGCTTGTCAAACTTGCAGTGTAACTCATTCAGGTCGTTGGTCAGCTGACGATTGTCCTAAGAGCGGGAGGCTTTCCTCTTGTAGCTGGTGATTTCTTGCAAGCCCTTCCAAACTGAAGACGATGTGCGGGGATCACTGGTCAGTGCGGACCCGGTGGGCCGAAGGGCCTGTTTCCGGGCTGTATCTCTTATTTAAAATAAAGACTGAGCGATCTACCCATGCGACCAGGAGACCGGGGGAGGAATGGAGTAAGGAGGACACAAACAATCTTCCTGATATAGTAGTGGCCAGAGGATCTGGGGTGATGGAGGAACTGAAGGAAATCCACATTTGGCAGGAAATGGTGTTGGATAGACTGATGGGACTGAAGGCTGATAAATCCCCAGGGCCTGATGGTCTGCATCCCAGGGTACTTAAGGAAGTGGCTCTAGAAATCGTGGATGCATTGGTGATAATTTTCCAATGTTCTATAGACTCAGGATCAGTTCCTGTGGATTGGAGGGTAGCTAGTTATCCCACTTTTTAAGAAAGGCGGGAGAGAGAAAACAGGAAATTATAGACCAATTAGCCTGACATCGGTGGTGGGGAAGATGCTGGAGTCAATTATAAAAGATGAAATAGCCGCACATTTGGATAGCAATAACAGGATCGGTCCGAGTCAGCTTGGATTTACGAAGGGGAAATCATGCTTGACTAATCTTCTGGAATTTTTTGATGATGTAACTGGGAAAATGAACAGTGAGAGCCAGTGGATGTAGTGTACCTGGACTTTCAGAAAGCATTTGATAAGGTCCCACATAGGAGATTAGTGGGCAAAATTAGGGCACATGGTATTGGGGGTAGAGTGCTGACATGGATAGAGAAGTGGTTGGCAGACAGGAACACAGCTTCTCTATCCATGTCAGTAAATTGTAAATAGCTGCGGTCCCAGCACCGAGAAAGGCTCGGTGCTGGGACCGCAGCTATTTACAATTTACATCAATGATTTGGATGAAGGGATTCAAAGTAACATTAGCAAATTTGCAGATGACACAAAGCTGGGTGGCAGTGTGAACTGTGAGGAGGATGCTATGAGAATGCAGGGTGACTTGGACAGGTTGGGGGAGTGGGCAGATGCATGGCAGACAATGTTTAATGTAGATAAATGTGAGGTTCTCCACTTTGGAATCAAAAACAGGAAGGCAGATTACTATCTAAGTGTCGTCAAGGGAAAAGAGGAAGTACAACGGGCTCTGGGGGTCCTTGTTCATCAGTCTATGAAAGTAAGCATGCAGGTACAGCAGGCAGTGAAGAAAGCGAATGGCATATTGGCATTTATAACAAGAGGAGTTGAGTATAGGAGCAAAGAGGTCCTGCTGCAGTTGTACAGAGCCCTAGTGAGACCACACCTGGAGTATTGTGTGCAGCTTTGGTCCCCTAATTTGAGGAAGGACATTCTTGCTATTGAGGGAGTGCAGCGTAGGTTCACCAGGTTAATTCCCGGGTTGGCAGGACTGTCATATGCTGAGAGAGTGGAGCAGCTGGGCTTGTACACTCTGGAGTTTAGAAGGATGAGAGGATATCTTATCGAAACATATAAGATTAATAAGGGTTTGGACACGCTAGAGGCAGGAAACATGTTCCCGATGTTGGGGGAGTCCAGAACCAGGGGCCACAGTTTAAGAATAAGGGGTAAGCCATTTAGAACAGAGACGAGGAAATACTTTTTCTCACAGAGAGTTGTGAGTCTGAATTCTCTGCCTCAGAGGGCGGTGGAGGCCAGTTCTCTGGATACTTTCAAGAGAGAGCTAGATAGTGCTCTTAAAAATAGCGGAGTCATGGGGATATGGGGAGAAGGCAGGAACGGGGTACTGATTGGGGATGATCAGCCATGATCACATTGAATGGCGGTGCTGGCTCGAAGAGCTGAATGGCCTACTCTGGCGTCTATTGTCTATTGTCTATCACAGGTAACAGACTACTGACCGACATCTACTACTAACCCACTGACGCCCATGGCTATCTGGACTGCACTGGCCACATCTGCCCCCAGGATGAAGTGTTCCAAACCAGGGCATCGGAGATGTCCTCATTCATTAGGGAATGGGGTTCCCCTCTTCTACTATAGATGAGGCTCTTATCAAGGTCTCCTCAATATCCCGCAGCTCCGCTCATACTCGCCATCCCACTACTCGTAACAAGGACAGAGTCCCCCTTGTCCTCACCTTCCACCCTACCAGCCGTCACATACAACAGATAATCCTCCAACATTTTCGCCACCTCCAACGGGATCCCACCACTGGCCTCATCTTCCCATTCTCCAATTTCAGTGGTTTCTCCATCCTTCCCCTTCCCAGCTCTCCCACAGCCTTCTGTCGCTGCCTTTTCCTTCCTTTATCCCGCACCCCCACCCCAACTTCAGTCTGAAGAACGGTCTCGACCTGAAACGTCACATATTCCTTCTCTCCATAGATGCTGCCTCACCCGCTGAGTTACTCCAGCATTTTTGTCAGCCTTTGATTTTTCCAGCATCTGCAATTCTTTCTTAATCCACACGGTGGGAGTGTTGACCATAAATTGGACTGGCCTGCAGTGCGGCGGATCACCACACGGTGGGAGTGTTGACCAAAAATTCGACGGGCCTGCAGTGCGGAGGATCACCACACGGTGGGTGTGTTGACCACAAATTGGAGCGACCTGTTATGTGAATTCACTGCACATTGGGAGCGCTGTCGACAAATTGGATATTGTGCTCTTTACTGCAAAATGGTTCTTTATTGCTCTGTGACCCTTTACCTTTCCCCGTAATGCATCCATTGCACAGATGCTAAAGTTTGTAAAAGCCCTGAAACCAGCAGAGATTTGGTATGAAAATCACGGAACTACAGATACTGGTTTACAAAAAAATAGACAGTGCTGGAGTAACTCAGCGGGTCAGGCAGCATCTGTGGAGAACATGGATTGGTCACATTTCACAGAGTGCTGGAGTAACTCAACGGGTCAGGCAGCATCTGTGGAGAACATGGATAGGTGACGTTTCACAGAGTGCTGGAGTAACTCAGCGGGTCAGGCAGCATCTGTGGGGAACATGGATAGGTGACGTTTCACAGAGTGCTGGAGTAACTCAGCGGGTCAGGTAGCATCTGTGGACAACATGGATAGGTGACGTTTCACAGAGTGCTGGAGTAACTCAGCGGGTCAGGTAGCATCTGTGGAGAACATGGATAGGTGACGTTTCACAGAGTAACGCTGGAGTAACTCAGCGGGTCAGGCAGCATCTGTGGAGAACATGGATAGGTGACGTTTCGCAGAGTGCTGGAGTAACTCAGCGGGTCAGGCAGCATCTGTGGGGAACATGGATATGGGAGATTTTGGGTTGGGAGCCTCAAACTGATTTCTGAGTGAGGTTCCATTTACTTCATGAAGGCAGTGGCAAGAATGAATTTGTCTCCTGGATAGCTGTCCAATTGTGTTTTAATTGGGGCACTTTATGAAGACTGGTTTTCAGTTGATGACATTGTTTTGATTAAGAAGACAGCGAGGAATTTAAAGTGGATCTACATTGTACTTGGTTGAGGAAAGTTAATGTGAACTAGTTGTTAACCTCTTGTGTGAAATGGTTAATGTTAACTACCCTAATCACAGCTTGTTTATTATGAGTGAAATGAAGGTGGCAACGCCTGCGGGATTGTGTGCAACAGAACAACAGAACAGAACCAATATTTACATTTTAAAAAGACACAACACAACAGTAAATGAGTCCCTGGTGAGATCAGAATTTACAGTCCTGATGGCCTGTGGGAAGAAACTCTATCTCATCCTCTCTGTTTTCACAGCGTGACAGCGGAGGCGTTTGCCTGACCGTAGCAACTGGAACAGTCCGTTGCTGGGGTGATGGCGGTCCTTCATTATGTTGCTGCCTCTGGATCTGCCGCTCCTGGTGTATAGGTCCTGCAGGGGGTGAGTGTAGTTCCCTTGGTGAGTTCGGCCGAACGCACTACTCTCTGCAGAGCCTTGCTGTCCTGGGCAGAGCTATTCCCAAACCAGATTGTGATGTTGCCGGACAAGATGCTTTCTACAGCCCCAGAGTAGAAGCACTGAAGGATCCTCAGAGAGACTCTGAATTTCCTCAGCTGCCTGAGGTGGTAAAGGCGCTGCCTTGCCTTACTCACCAGTGTGGCAGAGTGTGTTGTCCATGTCCGATCTTCTGTGATGTGGACTCCCAGGTATTTAAAGCTGCTCACCCTATCCATAGTAGTCGACAATCAGCTCCCTAGTTTTAGTGACATTACCTAAAGTGACACCAGAGTGGCAGGTCAGCCACCTCCTCCAGGTAGGACTTCTCATCGTTATCGGAGATCAGGCCCACCACCACAGTGCCATCAGCAAACTTGTTGATGGAGTTGGAGGTGAACCTGGCCACACAGTCATGTGTGTACCGGGAGTACAGTAGGGGGCTGAGGACGCAACCCTGTGTTCAGGGTGGGGGGATTGGAGGTATGTCTCCCCATCTTGACCACCTGGGGCCTGGCGGTGAGAAAGTCCAGGACCCAGGCACACAGGGGAGTGTTCAGTCCCAGTTCCAGCAGCTTCTCAGCAACTCTGTGGGGACTATGGTGTTGAAAGCTGAACTGAAATCAATGAACAGAATCCTCACATAGCCCCCCCCCCCTTGGCTGTCAAAGTGAGAGAGAGTGGTGTGCAGAACCTGGGAGACCGCATCATCCGTGGATCTGTTTGGTAGGTATGTGAACTGCGTCACCTATCCATGTTCTCCACAGATGCTGCCTGACCCGCTGAGTTACTCCAGCACTCTGTGAAACATCACCTATCCATGTTCTCCACAGATGCTGCCTGACCCGCTGAGTTACTCCAGCACTCTGTGAAACATCACCTATCCATGTTCTCCACAGATGCTGCCTGACCCGCTGAGTTAGTCCAGCACTGTCTATTTTGTTGTAAACCAGCATCTGTAGTTCCGTGATTTTCATACCAAATCTCTGCTGGTTTCAGGCCTTTTACAAACTTTGGAATCTGTGCAATGGGTGCATTACGGGGAAAGGTAAAGGGTCACAGAGCAATAAAGAACCATTTTGCAGTAAAGAGCACAATATCTAATTTGTAGACAGCGCTCCCAATGTGCAGTGAATTCACATAACAGGTCACTCCAATTTGTGGTCAACACTCCCACCGTGTGGTGATCCGCCGCACTGCAGGCCCATCCAATTTGTGGTCAACACTCCCACCGTGTGGTCATCCGCTGCACTGCAGGCCCGTCCAATTTGTGGTCAACACTCCCACCGTGTGGATTAAGAAAGAATTGCAGACGCTGGAAAAATCGAACGTTGACAAAAATGCTGGAGTAACTCAGCGGGTGAGGCAGCATCTATGGAGAGAAGGAATAGGTGACGTTTCAGGTCGAGACCCTTCTTCAGACTGAAGTTGGGGTGAGGGGTGCGGGATAAAGGAAGGAAAACGCGGAGACAGTAGGCTGTGGGAGAGCTGGGAAGAGGAAGGAGGGAGAAACCACTGAAATTGGAGAATGGGAAGATGTGGCCAGTGGTGGGATCCCGTTGGAGGTTGCGAAAATGTTGGAGGATTATCTGTTGTATGTGACGGCTGGTAGGGTGGAAGGTGAGGACATGGGGGACTGTGTCCTTGTTACGAATAGGGGGATGGGGAGTATGAGCGGAGCTGCGGGATATAGAAGAGACCCTGATAAGAGCCTCATCTATAGTAGAAGAGGGGAACCCCCATTCCCTAAAGAATGAGGACATCTCCGATGCCCTGGTTTGGAACACTTCATCCTGGGCGCAGATGTGGTCAGTGTAGTCCAGATAGCCATGGGCGTCAGTGGGTTTGTAGTTGATGTCGGTCAGTAGTCTGTTACCTGTGATAGACAATAGACAATAGACGCCAGAATAGGCCATTCGGCTCTTCGAGCCAGCACCGCCATTCAATGTGTTCATGGCTGATCATCCCAATCAGGACCCCGTTCCTGCCTTCTCCCCATATCCCCTGACTCCGCTATTTTTAAGAGCCCTATCTAGCTCTCCCTTGAAAGCTGACAGAAAACCGGCGTCCACCGCCCTCTGAGGCGGAGAATTCCACAGACTCACAACTCTCTGTGAGAAAAAGTGTTTCCTCGTCTCCGATCTAAATGGCTTACCCCTTAATCTTAAACTATGACCCCTGGTTCTGGACTCCCCCGACATCGGGAACATGTTTCCTGCCTCTAGCGTGTCCAAACACCTTAACAATCTTATGTTTCAATAAGATACCCTCTCATCCTTCTAAACTCCAGAGTGTACAAGTCCAGCCACTCCATTCTCTCAGCATATGACAGTCCCGCCATCCCCGGAATTAACCTTGTAAGCCTACGCTGCTCTCACTCAATAGCAAGAATGTCCTTTCTCAAATTAGGGGACCAAAACTGCACACAATACTCCAGATGTGGTCTCACTAGTGCTCTGTACAACTACAGAATGACCTCTTTGCTCCTATAGTCGACTCCTCTTGTTATAAAGACCAACATGCCATTCGCTTTTTTCACTGCCTGCTGTACCTGCATGCTTACTTTCATAGAATTATGTACAATGACCCCTAGACCCCTGAAGAAGTGTTTCGGCCCGTAACGTTGCCTATTTCCTTCGCTCCATAGATGCTCCTGCACCCGCTGAGTTTCTCCAGCATTTTTGTGTACCTTCGATTTTCCAGCATCTGCGGTTCCTTCTTTAACACATGACCCCTAGATCCCGTTGTACTTCCCCTTTTCCCAACTTGACGCCATTTTGATAATAATCTGCCTTCCTGTTTTTGATACCAAAGTGGATAACCTCACATTTATCTGCATTAAACTGCATCTGCCACGCATCTGCCCACTCCCCCAAACTGTCCAAGTCACCCTGCATTCTCATAGCATCCTCCTCACAGTTCACACAGCCACCCAGCTTTGTGTCATCTGCAAATTTGCTAATGTTACTTTGAATCCCTTTATCCAAATCATTGATGTATATTGTAAATAGCTGTGGTCCCAGCACCGAGCCTTGCCGTACCCCACTAGTCACTGCCTGCCATTCTGAAAGGGACCCGTTAATCCCTACTCTTAGTTTCCTGTCTGCCAACCACTTCTCTATCCAAGGTACACAAAAATGCTGAAGAAACTCAGCGGGTGCAGCAGCATCTATGGAGCGAAGGAAATAGGCAACGTTTCGGGCCGAAACCCTTCTTCAGACTGATAGTGGGTGGGGAGAAGAAACGAAAAAAGGAAAAAGGCGGAGGAGGAGCCCGAGGGCTGGGGGAGGGGAGGAGACAACCAGAGGGCTGATGAAGGTGAGGGGACAGCAAGGGCTAGCAGAATTGGGAGAATTCAATGTTCAAACCCCCAGGATGTAGACTGCCCAAGCGGAATATGAGGTGCATTTCCTCCAATTTACGGTGTTGCTCGCTGTGGCCATGGAGGAGACCCAGGACGGAGAGGTCAAATACGGAATGGGAGGGGGAGTTGAAGTGCTGAGCCACCGGGAGGTCAGGTTGCTTATTGCGGACCGACCGGAGGTGTTCGGCGAAACGATCGCCAAGCCTCCGCTTGGTCTCACCGATGTAGATCAGCTGGCATCTAGAGCAGCGGATGCAATAGATGAGGTTGGAGGAGATGCAGGTGAACCTCTGTCGCACCTTTGACCCAAGCAGTCGTTCCAGGTGCGACAGAGGTTCACCTGCATCTCCTCCAACCTCATCTATTGCATCCGCTGCTCTAGATGCCAGCTGATCTACATCGGTGAGACCAAGCGGAGGCTTGGCGATCGTTTCGCCGAACACCTCCGGTCGGTCCGCAATAACCAACCTGACCTCCCGGTGGCTCAGCACTTCAACTCCCCCTCCCATTCCGTATCTGACCTCTCTGTCCTGGGTCTCCTCCATGGCCACAGCGAGCAACACCGTAAATTGGAGGAAATGCACCTCATATTCCGCTTGGGCAGTCTACATCCTGGGGGCTTGAACATTGAATTCTCCCAATTCTGCTAGCCCTTGCTGTCCCCTCCTCTTCATCAGCCCTCTGGTTGTCTCCTCCCCTCCCCCAGCCCTAGGGCTCCTCCTCCGCCTTTTTCCTTTTTTCCTTTCTTCTACCCACCCCCTATCAGTCTGAAGAAGGGTTTCGGCCCGAAACGTTGCCTATTTCCTTCGCTCCATAGATGCTGCTGCACCCGCTGAGTTTCTCCAGCATTTTTGTGTACCTTCGATTTTCCAGCATCTGCACTTCCTTCTTTAACACTTCTCTATCCATGTCAGCACTCTACCCCCAATACCATGTGCCCTAATTTTGCCCACTAATCTCCTATGTGGGACCTTATCAAATGCTTTCTGAAAGTCCAGGTACACTACATCCACTGGCTCTCCCTTGTCCATTTTCCTAGTTACATCTTCAAAAAATTCCAGAAGATTAGTCAAGCATTATTTCCCCTTCGTAAATCCATGCTGACTCGGACCGATCCTGTTACTGCTATCCAAATGTGCGGCTATCTCTTCTTTTATAATTGACTCCAGCATCTTCCCCACCACCGATGTCA
Source organism: Malacoraja senta (assembly GCA_038087875.1). Taxonomy (NCBI): domain Eukaryota; kingdom Metazoa; phylum Chordata; class Chondrichthyes; order Rajiformes; family Rajidae; genus Malacoraja; species Malacoraja senta. Next base: position 22,733 of record JAXLNO010001458.1, read on the forward strand.
GGCTAACTGGTTTATAATCTCATAACTGATGTTATGAGACTGCTCATAACTGATGTTATGGGAATGCAGGGTGACTTGGACAGGTTGGGGGAGTGGGCAGATGCATGGCAGATGAAGTTTAATGTGGATAAATGTGAGGTTATCCACTTTGGTATCAAAAACAGGAAGGCAGATTACTATCTAAATGGCATCAAGTTGGGAAAAGGGGAAGTACAACGGGATCTGGGGGTCCTTGTTCATCAGTCTATGAAAGTAAGCATGCAGGTACAGCAGGCAGTGAAGAAAGCCAATGAAGTTGGCCTTTATAACAAGAGGAATCGAATATAGGAGCAAAGAGGTAATTCTGCAGTTGTACAGGGCCCAAGTGAGACCACATCTGGAGTATTGTGTGCAGTTTTGGTCCCCTAATTTGAGGAAGGACATTCTTGCTATTGAGTGAGTGCAGCGTAGGTTCACCAGGTTAATTACCGGGATGGCGGGACTGTCATATGCTGAGAGAATGGAGTGGCTGGTCTTGTACACTCTGGAGTTTAGAAGGATGAGAGGGTATCTCATTGAAACATAATATTGTTAAGGTGTTTGGACATGCTAGAGGCAGGAAACATGTTCCCGATGTCGGGGGAGTCCAGAACCAGGGGCCATAGTTTAAGAATAAGGGGTAAGCCATTTAGATCGGAGACGAGGAAACACTGAGAGTTGTGAGTCTGTGGAATTCTCCGCCTCAGAGGGTGGTGGAGGCCGGTTCTCTGGCAGCTTTCAAAAGAGAGCTAGATAGGGCTCTTAAAAATAGCGGAGTCAGGGTATATGGGGAGAAGGCAGGAACAGGATCCTGATAGTGGATGATCAGCCATTATCACATTGAATGGCGGTGCTGGCTCGAAGGGCCGAATGGCCTATTCTGGCGTCTATTGTCTATCACAGGTAACAGACTACTGATCGACATCTACTGCAAACCTACTGACGCCCATGGCTATCTGGACTACACTGGCCACATCTGTGCCCAGGATGAAGTGTTCCAAACCAGGGCATCGGAGATGTCCTCATTCTTTAGGGAATGGGGGTTCCCCTCTTCTACTAAAGATGAGCCCTTATCAGGGTCTCCTCTATATCCCGCAGCTCCGCTCTTACTCCCGATCCCCCTACTCGTAACAAGGGCAGAGTCCCCCATGTCCTCACCTTCCACCCTACCAGCCGTCACATACAACAGATAATCCTCCAACATTTTCGCCACCTCCAACGGAATCCTTCCCATTCTCCAATTTCAGTGGTTTCTCCCTCCTTCCCCTTCCTAGCTCTCCCACAGCCTACTGTCTCTGCCTTTTCCTTCCTTTATCCCGCACACCCCCCCCCCAACTTCAGTCTGAAGAAGGGTCTCGACCTGAAACGTCACCTATTCCTTCTCTCCATAGATGCTGCCTCACCCGCTGAGTTACTCCAGCATTTTTGTCTACCTTCGATTTTTCCAGCTTCTGCGATTCTTTCTTAATCCACACGGTGGGAGTTTTGACCACAAATTGGACGTGGCTGCAGTGCAGCAGATCACCACACGGTGGGAGCGTTGACCGCAAATTGGAGCGACCTGTTATGTGAATTCACTGCACATTGGGAGCGCTGTCTATAAATTAGATATTGTGCTCTTTACTGCAAAATGGTTCTTTATTGCTCTGTGACCCTTTACCTTGCCCCGTAATGCACACACTGCCCAGATGCCAAACTTAGTGAAAACCCTGAAACCAGCAGAGATTTGGTATGAAAATCAGGTGCTGGTTTACAAAAAATTAGACAGTGCTGGATAACTCAGCGAGTCAGGCAGCATCTGTGGAGAACATGGATAGGTGACGTTTCACAGAGTGCTGGAGTAACTCAGCGGTTCAGGCAACATCTGTGGAGAACACGGATAGGTGACGTTTCACAGAGTGCTGGAGTAACTGAGCGGGTCAGGCAGCATCTGTGGAGAACATGGATAGGTGACTGATTTCTGGGTGTGGTTCCATTTACTTCATGAAGGCAGTGGCAAGAATGAATTTGTCTCCTGGATAGCTGTTCAATTGTGTTTTAATTGGGGCACTTTATGAAGACTGGTTTTCAGTTGATGACTAATTGTTTTGATTAAGAAGAAAGCAAGGAATTTAAAGTGGTTCTACATTGTACTTGGTTGAGGAAAGTTAATGTGACCTAGTTGTTAACCACTTGTGTGAAATGGTTAATGTTAATTACCCTAATCAAAGCTTGTTTATTATGAGTTCTTATGAAGGACTTTCAGATGAAAGAAATCTGTGTGATGTGTGGAGTGGTCATTCATTGAACTTTGGATTGGACAGACAGTTGTAGAGATTTGTAAAGGTATTTGGATGCTCTTGCTCAAAAGGTAAAATGCTGGAGTAACTCAGCGGGTCAGGCAGCATCTGTGTATGCTCGCCTCCCAAATCGGTCTCATATTTCACTCTATCCACTTCCACCCGTATCCCTCCTTCCAGCTTTACGTTTCACTCTTCTCATCTTACCACCTTTTGTATCCTTGTCACCCCTAGCCAATGTCACAACCTATCACCCTCTCCCCCGTATCCACTAATCACATAACAGGCTTTGTCCTGCTCCCACCTCTTTCCCACTTTCTCTGCCACTCCATCAGTCTGAAAGGGTCCCAACAGGAAACGACAGCATCTGTCCATTCCCTTTGTGGTCGGGTAGATGTTGCCTGATCTGCCAAGTACCTCCAGCACTTTGTTTTGGACCAGGTTACATCCCCTGGTTAAAGTCATCCTAGTTGGCTGCTGTTGCAGGGAAAGTAGTTTAATGTTCATGACACTTGTGTTTAACTCATTACAATTAAGTAATCATGCCCCTTCCATTCACCCAACTGTAGCTTTGTTTGGAATTGGTCTAAATCTATATTTGGTTTAGTATGTTTGTGGCTGTTGCCAGAATCCATTTCCTCTCCTCTCTGCTCCTTTCTAAAGGGGTGACCAATTAGTTCTCTGGATTCTGTGTCTGCAGTCGCAAATCCCACGGGGAAGAGGAATACAGTGACTATTTTCATTGGAAGAGTTGGGAAGGGGAAGGAGGGAGAAAGCACTGAAATTGGAGAATGGGAAGATGTGGCCAGTGGTGCGATCCCGTTGGAGGTGGCGAAAATGTCGCAGGATTATCTGTTGTATGTGACGTCTGGTAGGATGGAAGGTGAGGACATGGGGGACTCTGTCCTTGTTACGAGTAGGGGGGTGGGGAGTAAGCGCAGAGCTAAGGAATATAGAGGAGACCATGATAAGAGTGCTGGAGAAACTCAGCAGGTCAGGCACCATCCCTGGAGGAAAAGGATGGATGATATTTTGGGTAAGAACACTTCTTCTGTTCCATCCCAAAATCAATTGTTTCTCCAGAGATGCTGCCTGACCCATTCAGTTACTCCAGCAATGTGTCTATCTTTGGTATAAACCAGCATCTACAGGTCTTTGTTTCTACATTTTACATCAGCCAGATTCAATTTCAGATGTGATCAGGTTAGAGTATCATCACTTTAGTAAAGATACATCCTTTTATTTCTGATATTGTGCCCTTGGGTCCAAGACTCTCCTACTAGTAGAAACATCAGCACTGAAATTTGACAAACAAGTCAATGCCGTGGTAAAAGCTAGTTTCTTTCAACTTCGGACGATAGCTAAAATAAAACAATTCCTACACTTTGATGACCTTGAAAAGATCATCCACACATTAATCTCCTCCCGCCTAGATTACTGCGACTCCCTTTACACTGGCATCAGCCAATCTTCCCTGTCCCGCCTGCAACTGGTCCAAAACGCCACAGCGAGACTCCTGACGGGCACCCGAAAACGGGACCACATCACCCCGATCCTGGCCTCTCTCCACTGGCTCCCTGTGCGGTTCCGTATAAACTTCAAGATCCTCCTCCATGTCTACAAATACCCTCAATGTGCTTACCCCCACCGACATAAAAAGTCGTCTCACCCACCACTCCACCTCCAGGCCCCTCAGATCGGCCGACTTGGGGTTGCTGAATATCCCGCGGTCTAGGCATAAGCTCAGGGGCGACCGCGCCTTTGCGGTTGCAGCCCCTAGACTGTGGAACAGCATCCCCCTTCCCATCAGAACCGCCCCCTCCATCGACTCCTTTAAGTCAAGACTAAACACGTATCTATACCCCCACGCTTTACTTGACGTCCTCTGAGCGAGGGCTATATGTATATATGTATGTAGTTTGTTTGTTTATATTATTCTTATAACAAATGTAAAGCACTTTGGCCAACGAGAGTTGTTTTTTTAAATGTGCTATATAAATAAATATGACTTGACTTGACATCCACTTAGTTCGGAGATAAAGCACAGAATCAGCACAATTACAGTTACACCAGAAAAAAATAATCATTAAAAACCCTGGACACTTCCAATGAAAACAATTGAAAGGAAAAGAAAGCAGAATTAATCAAAGAAGCAAACACAATTCAGTAGAGAGCGATAGTGTTCTCACCGACCTCATGCCCTGGAGATGTAGATCCACATCAGACACAAGGGGAGACTCCTTGTCTCTATCCTGAGCACTGCTCCCATCCATAGCCCAGGACCACTGCTCCCATCCACAGCCCAGGACCACTGCTCCCATCCACAGCCCAGGACCACTGCTCCCATCCACAGCCTGGACCACTGCTCCCATCCACTGCCCAGGACCACTGCTCCCATCCACTGCCCAGGACCACTGCTCCCATCCACAGCCCAGGACCACTGCTCCCATCCACAGCCCATGACCACTGCTCCCATCCACAGCCCAGGACCACTGCTCCCATCCACAGCCCAGGACCACTGCTCCCATCCACAGCCCAGGACCACTGCTCCCATCCACAGCCCAGGACCACTGCTCCCATCCACAGCCCAGGACCACTGCTCCCATCCACAGCCCAGGACCACTGCTTCCATCCACAGCCCAGGACCACTGCTTCCATCCACAGCCCAGGACCACTGCTTCCATCCACAGCCCAGGACCACTGCTCCCATCCACAGCCCAGGACCACTGCTCCCATCCACAGCCCAGGACCACTGCTCCCATCCACAGCCCAGGAACACTGCTCCCATCCACAGCCCAGGACCACTGCTCCCATCCACAGCCCAAGACCACTGCTCCCATCCACAGCCCAGGACCACTGCTCCCATCCACAGCCGAGGACCACTGCCATCCACAGCCCAGGACCACTGCTCCCATCCACTGCCCAGGACCACTGCTCCCATCCACTGCCCAGGACCACTGCTCCCATCCACTGCCCAGGACCACTGCTCCCATCCACAACCCAGGACCACTGCTCCTCACGACAGCCCAGGACAACTGCTCTCATCCACAGCCCAGGACCACTGCTCCCATCCACAGCCCAGGACCACTGCTCCCATCCAGAGCCAAGAACCACTGCTCCCATCCACAGCCCAGGACCACTGCTCCCCCACCACAGCCCAGGACCACTGCTCCCATCAACAGCCCAGGACCACTGCTCCCATCCACAGCCCAGCACCACTGCTCCCATCCACAGCCCAGGACCAAAGCTTCCATCCACAGCCCAGAACAACTGCACTCAGACACTCACACAATTCCCCCTTTGATACACAGCAGCTGACAATTTCCTTATCAGCTTCAATCAAGCCAATTATCACATTAACCCTTCGCCCGCCAGTGGCCAATCAATGTTTGTTGCACACATCATGATATCCACCTGGGGCAGTAGTTGTCTGCGGGACAATTATTGCCCTCCGCCTTGTTGCTCTTTGCTTGCGGCTGCTTGCATTTCCTTAAGTCAGAGACGACCTTTAAACACAGAATAAGAATTAGGCCATTCGGCCCATCGAGTCTACCCCACCATTAAATCATGGCTGATCTAACTCTCCCTCCTAACCCCATTATCCTGCCTTCTCCCCATAACCCCTGACACCCGCACTAATCAACTATCTATCTCTGCCTTAAATATATCCACTGACCTGTGGCCTCGGGGGGGAGGGGGGGAGAGAGGGAGAGAGAGAGGGAAAGAGAGAGAGAGAGAGAGAGAGAGAGAGAGAGAGAGAGAGAGAGAGAGAGAGAGGGGGGGGGGGAGAGAGAGCGAGAGAGAGAGAGAGAGAGAGAGAAATAAATAAATACATAAATAAATAAATTGACAGATAAATAGATAAATAAATAAATAAATAAATAAATAAATAGATAGATAGACAAATAAATAAATTGATAAATAGATAAATAAATAAATAAATAATTATCCTTGCTGCGCTCCCTCAATAGCAAGAATGTCCTTCCTCAAATTTGGACAACAAAACTGCACACGATACTCCAGGTGTGGTCTCACAAGGGTCCTGTACAACTGCACGGCTCCTACTTACTCCCCCAAGCTGGCTAACTTTGCTCCTATACTCAGCTGTCTTGTTATAAAGGCCAACATGCCATTTGATATCTTCACTAGCTGCTGTAACTGCATGCTTACTTTTATTGACTGATGAACAAGGACCCCCCAGATCCCGTTGTACTTCCCCTTTTCCTTTGACACCATTCAGATAATAATCTGCCTTCCTGTTTTTGCAACCAAAGTGGATAACCTCACATTTATCCACATTAAACTGCATCTGCCATGCTTCTGGCCACTCACCCAACCTGTCCAAGTCACCCTGCATTCTCATAGCATCCTCCTCACAGTTCACACTGCCACTCAGCTTTCTGTCATCTGCAAATTTGCTAATGTTCCTTGTAATCCCTTCATCTAAATCATTGATGTATATTGTAAATAGCTGCGGTCCCAGCACCGAGCCTCGCAGTACCCAACTAGTCACTGCCTGCCATTCTGAAAGGGACCCGTTAATCCCCACTCTTTGTTTCCTGTCTGCCAACCAATTTTCTATCCATGTCAGCACTCTACCTCAATACCATGTGCCCTAATTTTGCCCACTAATCTCCTATGTGGGACCTTATCACTGGGTCTTCCCCTTCCCCCTTGAACCAGGTGAGCACAGCTACTACTCATCCACACCCACATCAGTCTGAAGAAGGGTCTCGACCCGAATCGTCACCTATTCCTTCTCTCCATGGATGCTGCCTCACCCGCTGAGTTACTCCAGCAACACTAGTAGATGTGGACTCCATGGCCAAAGCAAAGATCGGAGTGCGGAAACGGAAGCCGGATACGGAAATGGGGCCGCACATCACCCATGAATCTACCTATGACCGTACTACGTCTTTTTCGTCGAGTGCACTATCTTGCTCGCTATAGGATCCTTGATGCCCACGATCCCCTTTGGATTTGAGTATAGGAGCAGGGAGGTTCTACTGCAGTTGTACAGGGTCTTGGTGAGACCACACCTGGAGTATTGTGTACAACTTTGGTCTCCTAATCTGAGGAAAGACATTCTTGCCATAGAGGGAGTACACAGAAGGTTCACCAGACTGATTCCTGGGATGTCAGGACTTTCATATGAAGAAAGACTGGATAGACTCGTCTTGTACTCGCTAGAATCTAGAAGATTGAGGGGGGGGATCTTATTGAAACTTACAAAATTCTTAAGGGTTGGACAGGCTAGATGCAGGAAGATTTTTCCCGATGTTGGGGAAGTCCAGGACAAGAGGTCACAGTTTAAGGATAAAAGGGAAATCTTTTAGGACCGAGATGAGAAAAACATTTTTCACACAGAGAGTTGTGAATCTGTGGAATTCTCTGCCACAGAAGGTAGTTGAGGCCAGTTCATTGGCTATATTTAAGACTTAGATATGGCCCTTGTGGCTAAAGGGTATGGGGAGAAGCAGGTACAGGATACTGTGTTGGATGATCAGCCATGATCATATTGAATGGCGGTGTAGACTCGAAGGGCCGAATGGCCTACTCCTGCACCTATTTTCTATGTTTCTATGTTTCTACGAGAGAGACCTAGATAGAGCTCTTAAAGATAGTGGACTCAGGGGATATGCGGAGAAGGCAGGAATGGGGTACTGGTTGTGGTTGATCAGCCGTGATCACATTGAATCGCGGTGCTAGCTCGAAGGGCCGAATGGCCTCTACTCCTGCACCGATTGTCTATTGAGCTTCCCTGTGGGAGGATAGCATTAGGTCCCAGCGCGGTCAGACCACGTGGTGTGAGAGTCTGCAGCGTAGACTCCATGCCCGGTGCTGGGCCTAGGACTCTGGTAAGGTGACGGCTGTAGCCCACTGGTGGGTGGTGGAGTGGCCAGGGCTGGTCGATGCCCACGGGGAGTGGAATGGCACGCGGGCGAAGTGCCGGTCAGCGGAATGAACGGGAAGGCAGCGAGGGTCGGCGTTGTCGGTGAGTCGGTGAAGGTCGGCGGCAACGGCCACGGGTGCGGCCGCGCGGGGAGGTCAACGACAGCGGCATCCTTGGTGGTCCAGGCCCGAGATTGGTCAGCAAGGCGGTGAGTGTTGGTGCTGCTCCTCGTGGCAGCAATGTTGTCGCGGGGCTGTCAGTTCCGCCTGTCCCTTACTCCCCCAAGCTGGCTACTTCCCATCCCCTTACTCCCCCAAGCTGGCTACCTCCCATTCCCCTTACTCCCCCAAGCTGGTTACCTCCCATTCCCCTTACTCCCCCAAGCTGGCTACCTCCCATTCCCCTTACTCCCCGAACCTGGCAACCTCCCATCGCCCTTACTCCCCCAAGCTGGCCTGGCTCCCATTCCCCTTGCTCCCCCAAGCTGGCTACCTCTCCCATCCACCTTACTCCCCCAAGCTGGCCTGTCTCCCACCGCACTGTCACGGGCGGTGGGCCGGCAGCGCACACACACACACACACACACGCGGAGCGGGGCCGCGGAGCCGGGCAGCGGACACACGGGGCCATAAACCCGGCAACATCCCCGTCAGCTGCAGCAGAGTTGGGGACAGACTGATCCCTGCACCCACCCAGCGCCACTGACCGCGCTGCACCGGCACCACGACCCCCCTACCAGGGTGATTCACACCCCCCCGACCCACACACCGGGGTGTTTCACCCCCCCGAACCTCACACAGTGCTGATTCACCCCCCACCCGACCCACACACTGGAGTGATTCAACCCCCTCCCCGACATACACACTGGAGTGATTCACCCCGACCCGACCCACACACTGTGGTGATTCACCCTTCCCGGACCCCCACATGGGGTGATTCACCCCCCCACCCCCGGGACCCCCACAATGGGGTGATTCACCCGGTGCCGGGCTGCCTCTCGCCCTGCTGCCGCCAAACACCAAACGATATTGCCAAGTGCAGGAACTATCTTTGAAGTATTGGGGAGGTGTGCGACTGCCCTACCGCGACAAATATGCATGGAGGCGAGATTAATTTCTTATCATTTCTGGAGATGGTTGGCATTTTCTTTCATTATTGATAGTGCAACCTTAATTCTGAAGAATTCCAAAGAGTACAGTTGTCAAAGTTCGTCTCTTAAAGAAAGCAGACAGCAACAAAATTGTTATAGGTAAACCAAAGCAATCTTTTAATCAATTTGCCAGAGGGGAGTGGCGAGATCTACAAAGAGCACACACGGGCTCCACTCAAAGAACATAGGAAAGTTAGTAATTATACATTTTCTTATCAATAAAACACACCTAAATCTGAGTGAAAGATCCGTAGCCTAAGGGAAACAAGGGAGGCTGGACCCATATATTTGCAATGTCAGCCTTATTCTCAAATCTTGGCACAGCTTCAGTACAGCTGCCCATTCCGGAAGGACAACTAACTCCATTTTGTTTTCAAATGACTTCCATCTTGGTTCCAGAATGGGCATCCGTCTGTGAACTAAAACAAGCTTGTAAGACTTGGATGAAAGCCACTACCTTGTCCTTAGCTGGGACAGGCAGTTCAGACACATATCTAATATGGTGCTGTGCCCAGAGAATACATCTCTATGTTAATACATTGTCAATACATTGTTTCAATGATTAGTACAAACCAAGCTTCTAAGATTTCCATAATTTTATTCTGCTTGGAAAATTCACTTTTAAATTTGACTGCTTTCTGTTTTTCAGCAACTTTAAAAGCAACGGTGTGCAAGCAGGCTGGAGGAGCGGGCAAAGGCCTTGCCACAGAGCGGGCAGGTAAAGGGGTGCTGGCCGGTGTGGACTCGCCGGTGCTCCAGCAGGTGGTCAAGTCGGGTGAAGCCCTTTCCACAGGACGGGCAGGGGAAGGGACGCTCACCGCTGTGGATACGCCGGTGCTGCCACAGGCTGGACATGCGGTTGAAACCCTTGCCACACTCAGTGCACACAAAGGGTGTGTCTCCAGTGTGTATCAGCTGGTGCTCCCGCAGCCCCGTGCTCTCTTGTCACAGTGGGAGCAGCTGCTCGCCGGCGTGGGTCCGCCGGTGCTGCCGCAACCCCAGCGAGCTGTCAAACTCCTCACTGCAGTACGGGCAGTCGTAGGGCTGGCCACTTTTGTGCACGCGCTGGTGAGACAGGGGGTGGGAGGCCATGGTAAAGCGCTCTCCACACACCGGGCTGGGGGACGGGACAGTCGCCGGCGTGCACCTGCTGGTGGGACAGCAGATAGGTGGAGCGGGTGAAACCCTTGCCGCACTGGGCGCAGGTGTAGGGGCGCTCCCCTGTGTGGGTGCGCTGGTGCTCCAGCAGGCTGCTGGACTTGGTGAAGCCCTTGCCGCAGTAGCTGCAGGTGTACGGACGCTCGCCAGTGTGGGTGCGCTGGTGCACCAGCAGGGTGCTGGAATGGGTGAAGCCCTTGCCGCAGCGGGCGCAGGTGTAGGGTCGCTCACCAGTGAGGGTGCGCTGGTGGAACAGCAGGGTGCTGGAATGGGTGAAGCCCTTGCCGCACTGGGCGCAGGTGTAGGGGCGCTCGCCGGTGTGGGTGCGCTGGTGGGACAGCATATTGCCGGAGTGGGTGAAGCCCTTGCCGCACTGGGGGCAGGTGTAAGGGCACTCGCCGGTGTGTATGCGCTGGTGCACCTGCAGGGTGCTGGAGTGGGTGAAGCCTTTGCCGCACTGGGCGCAGGTGTAAGGGCGCTCGCCGGTGTGGGTGCGCTGGTGGGACAGCAGGTGACCGGACTGGGTGAAGCCCTTGCCGCAGTCGCTGCAGGTGTAGGGTCGTTCCACGGTGTGCAGGCGCCTGTGCACCTTCAGTTCCGTCGACGACTTGTAGCCCTTGCCGCAGTCGCTGCAGGTGTAGGGACGCTCGCTGGTGTGGGTGCGTTGGTGCACCAGCAGAATGCAGGACTGGATGAAGCCCTTGCCGCAGTCGCTGCAGGTGTAGGGGATCTCGCCGGTGTGGGTGTGCTGGTGGGACAGCAGCTTGCTGGAGGAGGTGAAGCCCTTGCCGCACTGGGCGCAGGTGTAGGGGCGCTCGCCAGTGTGGGACCGCTGGTGGGACAGCAGTTTGCTGGAATGGGTGAAGCCCTTGCCACACTGGGCGCAGGTGTAGGGGCGCTCGCCAGTGTGGGAGCGTTGGTGGGACAGCAGGTTGCTGGAGCGGGTGAAGCCCTTGCCGCAGTCACTGCAGATGTAGGGTCGTTCCCCGGTGTGCAGGCGCCTGTGCACCTTCAGTTCCGGCGACGACTTGAAGCTCTTGCCGCAGTCGGAGCAGTCGAAGGGGCGTTCTCCCGTGTGAACCCGCCGGTGGATCTCCAGCAGGCTCGGGCGCTGACACACCTTGCCACACACGTCGCACTCATAACGCTTCTCCTTATTGTACCCCCTCATGTGGTCCTCCATTGAAGCTCAGCCCCTCGAAGCTCAGCCCACACACCGAGCAGATGGGGGTGGGGTGGTCTCACCGGCACCCTGGCCGCCCTCAATGGCCGCTCACGTCCGCGTCTCTCCGTCCACAGCGACGGCTCCTAAACCCTGCAGGATGGGAACACAGAGGGACAACAAGCTGGCAAACAGGACATTACTAGCACATATTGGGTGCATTTATGGCGGAGGAAACCGTTATATAATTCTGCGCGGTACAGTGGCGCAGCGGTACAGTTGCTGCCTCACCGCCAGAGACCCAGGCTCGATCCTGACTACGGGTACTGTCTGTGCGGAGTTTGTACGTTCTCCCCTTGACCTGCGTGGGTTTTTACTCCGGGTGCTCCGGTTTCCTCCAACATTTCAAAGATGTTCATGGTTGTAGATTAATCGGCCTCCGCAAAATTGTTAAATTGTCCCTGATGTGCGTAGGATAGTGCTAGTGTACGGGGTGATCGCTGGTCGGCGCGGAGTCCGTGGGCCGAAAGACTTGTTTCCGCGCTGCATCTCTAAACTAAACTAAACAAAAGAAGGGTCTCGACCCAAAATGTCACCCATTCCTTCACTCCGCAGATGCTGCCTGAGCCGCTGAGTTACTCCAGCACTCTCTCTCTCTGTCTCTCTCTGCATCTCTCTCTTTTTCTGTCTCTCGCTCTCTTTCTCTGTCTGTCTCTCCCTCTCTCTCTCTCTGTCCCTCTCGTCCCTCTCTCTCTGTAACTGTCTCTTTCTCCCTCTCTCTATCTCACTGTCTCTCTCTCTCTGTCTCTCTCTCTCTCTATCTGTCTCTCTCACTGTCTCTCTCCCTCTCCCCTGTCTCTCTCCGTCTCTCTGACTGTCTCTCTCTGTCTCTCTCTGTTTCTCTCTCTCTCTCTCTGTCTCTCTCTCTGCGTGTGTCTCTCTCTCTCTCTATCTCTCTGTCCCTCGCTCTCTCCCTCTCTCTGCATATGTCTCTCTCTCTAACTCTCTGTCCCTCTCTGCCCCCTCTCTGTCTCTCCCTATGTGTCTCTCTGTCTCTGTACCTCTTTCTATGTCTCCAACTATGTCTGTCTCTCTCCTTCTCTTTCCCTCTGTCTCTCTCTGTCTCTCCCTATGTCTCCTGTCTCCGTATCTCTTTCTCTGTCTCTCTCCATCTCTGTCTGTCTCTCTCCTTCTCTTTCCCTCTGTCTCCCTCTCTCTCTCCCTGTCTCTGTCCTTCCCCCCTCTCTACGTCTCTCTCTCTGTGTGTCTCTCTCTCTGTGTGTCTCTCTCTCTGTGTGTCTCTCTCTCTGTGTCTCTCTCTCTCTCTCTCTCTCTCTCTCTCTCTCTCTCTCTCTCTCTCTCTCTCTCTCGGTCTCTGTCTCTGTCTCTGTCTCTGTCTCTGTCTCTGTCTCTGTCTCTGTCTCTGTCTCTGTCTCTGTCTCTGTCTCTGTCTCTGTCTCTGTCTCTGTCTCTGTCTCTGTCTCTGTCTCTGTCTCTCTCTCTCTCTCAATTTTCAATTTTCAATTTCAATTAAAAAACTGTATTGGCATGATAAAAAAATACATTGTTATATTGACAAAGTATAAAACATGACATACATATTTAAAATGCATAAGTATAAATACAAGTATAGTGCATGGATAGATATGTCCCTGTACGTAAACTCGCAATAGGCCTATAGCCCTGTATTGATTGCTACACGTTCTTGCAGCTGTAAGCAGTACAACAGAATGGCAAGTTTAGCAATTCAATATTAATTTCTTAATGTCAGTCAATGTCAATTAGTGTGTGCGTACATATGTGCATATTGGTCATTCACCATCTCTCATGTTATGGCATGCTGTTACGTATTGTGGACCAAGATGTGCCGTATTTCCTTCACCAAGGATTATTCTTAGTTTTGATGTGTCATCTAGTTCTTTAAAATAAGCGGTTGCCAGACTGAGTTTGTCAAAGTATGTTTTCCTTGTTTTGTCAAATTTTTTGCATTTTATTAGGAAGTGCACCTCTGTTTCAACCTCATCTGTCAAACAGTGGCCGCATATTCTGCTTTCTCTTGGTTGCCAGAATCTCTTCTGTCTTCCTTTTTCAACTGCCAAATAGTGGTCACTGAACCTGTATTTGTTGAGGGTCTGTCTCTGCTTTATGTCTCTAACAGTTGAGAGATAGTCTGCCAATTTATAATCTCTTTTTAGGGCATGGTAACATTCTAATCTGCTTTGGCTTTTGGTTTCTTTATCCCAATGTTCCAAATACGTTTCTTTACATTGTTTGATAATTTGGTTCACTCTAACTGGTGATTGGGGACCAGTATTGATCTGAGGCTGGTCAGGGTTTAACTGGATCGGGTTTAACTGAATAGGGGTAGGAACTGACACAGGGAAATCTTTTCTGGGCTCCCCTCTTGTGTTTTAAGGGCTTTAAACTGGAGGATATCTGGGGGGCTAGATTTAAGGTGTTTCCAAAAATGTAGTGCTCTTTTCTGGATATTTATTATTAGTGGGTATCTGCCTAATTCCGCCCTACATGCGTTTGTTGGTGTTTTCCTTTGGATGCGGAGGATGTTCCGACAAAATTCCGCATGCAGTGCCTCCATTGTATGTTTTTCCCATTTACTATAACTATGGTGACTGAGCGGACCCCATACTTCACTACCATAAAGCACAATAGGCTGGATTACATTGCCAAATATTTTAAGCCAGATTTTAATTGGAATTTGGATGCTGTAGAATCTTCTTTTCATTGCATACAGAGCTCTTCGAGCTTTCTCTTTGAGTGCATTCACTGCCATATTGAATCTCCCTGATTCTGCAACAGTTAGACCAAGGTAAGTATAGCTCATAGTGTGTTCGATAATAATACCATTGAGAGTAAATTTGTATTTATTTAACAAGGGTTCTGAACTTAAAGAAGGGTAACTTTGAGGGTATGAGACGTGAATTGGCCAAGACAGACTGGCAAGTGATTCTTAAAGAGTTGACGGTGGATATGCAATGGAAGGCATTTAAAGACTGCATGGATGAACAACAATTGTTCATCCCAGTTTGGCAAAAGAATAAATCAGGGAAGGTAGCGCATCCGTGGATAACAAGGGAAATCAGGGATAGTATCAAGACAAAAAATGAAGCATACAAATTAGCCAGAAAAAGCAGCCTACCAGAGGACTGGGAGAAATTCAGTGTCAGCAGAGAGGGATAAAGGGCTTAATTAGGAAAGGAAAAATAGATTATGAAAAAAAACTGTCAGGGAACATAAAAACTGACTGCAAAAGTTTTATAGATATGTGAAGAGAGAAAGATTAGTTAAAACAAATGTAGGTACTTTGCACTCAGAAACAGATGAATTGATCATGGGGAACAAGGACATGGCAGACCAATTGAATAACTACTTTGGTTCTGTCTTCACTGTGGAAGACGTAAATAATCTGCCGGAAATAGCAGGGGACCGGGGGTCAAATGAGATGGAGGAACTGAGTGAAATCCCGGTTAGCCGGGAAGTGGTGTTAGGTGAATTGAATGAATTAAAGGCCGATAAATCCCCAGGGCCAGACAGGCTGCATCCCAGAGTACGTAAAGAAGTAGTCCCAGAAATAGCGGATGCATTAGTGATAATTTTTCAAAACTCTCTAGATTCTTGGGTAGTTCCTGAGGATTGGAGGGTAGGTAATGTTTTTTTAATCTTTTTATTTTATTTGTTTATTTATCTATTTATCTATCTATTTATTTATTTATCTATTTATTTATTTATTTATTTATTTATTTATTAATTTATTATTTATTTTTAACTTTTTTGGGAGGTTGGAGTTGGCTAATGTAACCCCACTGTTTTTTAAAGGGAGGGAGAGAGAAAACGGGGAATTACAGACCAGTTAGTCTAACATCGGTAGTGGGGAAAATGCTAGAGTCAGTTATAAAAGATGGGATAGCAACACATTTGGAAAGTGGTGAAATCATTGGACAAAGTCAGCATGGATTTATGAAAGGTAAATCATGTCTGACGAATGTTATAGAATTTTTCGAGGATGTATCTAGTAGAGTGGATAAGGGAGAACCAGTGGATGTGTTATATCTGGACTTTCAGAAGGCTTTCGACAAGGTTCCACATAAGAGATTAGTATGCAAACTTAAAGCACACGGTATTGGGGGTTCAGTATTGATGTGGATAGAGAACTGGCTGGCAGACAGGAAGCAAAGAGTAGAGTAAACGGGTCAATTTTCAGAATGGCAGGCAGTGACTATGGGGTACCGCAAGGCTCAGTGCTGGGACCCCAGCTATTTACAATATATATTAATGAGTTGGATGAGGGAACTGAATGCAACATCTCCATGTTTGCGGATGACACGAAGCTGGGGGGCAGTGTTAGCTGTGAGGATGGTGCTAGGAGGCTGCAAGGTGACTTGGATAGGTTGGGTGAGTGGGTAAATGCAAGGCAGATGCAGTATAATGTGGATAAATGTGAGGTTAACCACTTTGGTGGCAAAAACAGGAAAGTAGACTATTATCTCAATGGTGGCCGATTAGGAAAAGGGAGATGCAACGAGATCTTGGTGTCATGGTACACCAGTCATTGAAAGTAGGCATGCAGGTGCAGCAGGCAGTGAAGAAAGCGAATGGTATGTTAGCATTCATAGCAAAAAGATTTGAGCATAAGAGCAGGGACGATCTACTGCAGTTGTACAGGGTCTTGGTGAGGCCACACCTGGGGTATTGCGTACAGTTTTGGTCACCGAATCTGAGGAAAGACATTCTTGCCATAGAGGGAGTACAGAGAAGGTTCAGCAGACTGATTCCTGGGATGGCAGGACTTTCATATGAAGAAAGACTGGATAGACTCGGCTTGTACTCGCTAGAATTTAGAAGATTGAGGGGGGATCTTATAGAAACTTACAGAATTATTAAGGGGTTGGACAGGCTAGATGCAGGAAGATTGTTCCCGATGTTGGGGAAGTCCAGAACAAGGGGTCACAGTTTAAGGATAAGGGGGAAGTCTTTTAGGACCGAGATGAGAAAATCATTTTTCACACAGAGTGGTGAATCTGTGGAATTCTCTGCCACAGAGGGTAGTCGAGGACAGTTCATTTGCTATATTTAAGAGGGAGTTAGATGTGGCCCTTGTGGCTAAAGGGATCAGGGGGTATGGAGAGAAGGCATGTACTGGATACTGCGTTGGATGATCAGCCATGATCACAATGAATAGCGGTGCAGGCTCGAAGGGCCGAATGGCCTACTCCTGCACCTAGTGTCTATATTTCTGTTTCTAATGTCTCTCACTCATTCGCTCACTCTGTCTCTCTCTCTGTGTCTCTCTCTCTCTCTCTGTCTATCTCTCTCTGTCTCATTCTCTCTCTCTCTATCTCTCTCTCTGTCTCTGTCTATCTCTCTGTCTCTCTCTCTCTCCCTGTCTCTCTCCCTGTCTCTCTCTCTGTCTGTCTCTCTCTGTCTCTCCCTGTCTCTCTCTTTCTCTCTCTCTCTGACTCTCTTTCCTCTCTGTCTCTCTCTCTCTTTCTCTCTGTCTCTCTATCTCTCTGACTCTCTCTGCCTCTCACTGTCACTCTCTCTGTCTGACTGTCTGTCTTTCTCTTTCTCTCTGTCTCTCTCCTGTCTCTCTCTCTGTCACCCTCTGTCTCTCTCTCTGTCTCACTCTCTGTCTCACTCTCTGTCTCTCTCTCTGTCTGTCTCTCTTTCTCTCTCTCTCTCCCTCCCCCCCTCTCTCTCTCTCTCCCACTCTCTCTGGGACAGAGGATTTCGGTGACCATAGACCCATTCCTGCCACCGTGGGCCTAACTGCAGATAATAATAATAATGGATGGGATTTATATAGCGCCTTTCTAATACTCAAGGCGCTTTACATCGCATTATTCATTCACTCCTCAGTCACACTCGGTGGTGGTGAGCTACTTCTGTAGCCACAGCTGCCCTGGGGCAGACTGACGGAAGTGTGGCTGCTAATCTGCGCCTACGGCCCCTCCGACCACCACCAATCACTCACACACATTCACACACATTCACACGCAGGCAAAGGCGGGTGAAGTGTCTTGCCCAAGGACACAACGACAGTATGCACTCCAAGCGGGATTCGAACCGGCTACCTTCCGGTTGCCAGCCGAACACTTAGCCCATTGCGCCATCTGTCGTCCAAAGATAGATACATAACGTACTCAACTCATAGGACAGGAAAGAGAAATGATCTGCAAATAGAAACACCATTGGCCAGGACAGATATTTATAATGACTCGTTCTCTGTAAGAACCGCAATGGAATGGAATAAACGAGACAACAATATTGTGTAAATGTTTAAGAAGGAACTGCAGATGCTGGAAAATTGAAGGTAGACACAAAATGCTGGAGAAACTCAGCGGGTGAGGCAGCATCTACGGAGCGAAAGAATTGGTAAGGATTCGGGTCAAGACCCTTCTTCAGACTCAAGAACCATTTCCTTCGCTCCATAGATGCTGCCTCACACGCTGAGTTTCTCCAGCATTTTTGTCTACCAGCAAGAGTCAAATCACCTTCACTGGACAATAGACAACAGGTGCAGGAGGAGGCCATTCGGCCCTTCGAGCCAGCACCGCCATTCAATGTGATCATGGCTGACCATCCCCAATCAGTACCCCGTTCCTGCCCTCTCCCCATATCCCCTCACTCCGCTACCTTTAAGAGCCCTATCTAACTCTCTCTTGAAAAAACATCCAGAGAACCGGCCTCCACCGCCATCTGAGGCAGAGAATCCCACAGACTCACAACTCTCTGGGTGCAAATGTTCTCTCCAGAGATGCTGCCTGACCCCGCTGAGTTTACTCCAGCACTTTGTGTCTATGTTCGGTTGTAACCCAGCATCTGCAGTTCCTTATCTTATCACACTCTCTCTCTCTGACTCTTTCTTCCTCTCTCTGTCTCTCTCCCTCTCTCTGTCTCCCTCTCTCTCTGTGTCTCTCTACCTCTCTGTCTCTCCCTCTCTCTCTCCCCCTCTCTCACTCTGGCTCACCCTCTCTCTGTGTGTCTCTCTCTTCCCCCCTCTCTCTCGCTCTCTGTCTCTCTCTCTGTTCCTCTCCCTCTGTGTATTGAGTCTAGAAGTTGGGAGGTCACGTTGCAGTTGTACAAGTCGTTCGTGAGTCTGCATTTAGAGTATTGTGTTCCGTTCTGGCCCCGTGTTACAGGAAAGATGTCGTCGAGCTTGAAAAGGGCGTGGAGAAGATTCACGAGGATGTTGCCGGGACTCGAGGGGCCTGAGCTACAGGGAGAGGTTGGGGCAGGGCTGGGACTCTATTCCTTGGAGCGCAGGAGGATGAGGGGCGATCTTATAGAGGCGTACAAAATCACCAGAGGAATAGATCGGGTAGACGCACGGAGTCTCTTGCCCTGAGTAGGGGAATCGAGGACCAGAGGACACGGGTTTAAGGAGAGAGAGGCAGGGGTGGACAAAATTGAATAGGAATCAGAAGGGCAACTTTTCCACACAGAGGGTGGTGGGTGTATGGAACGAGCTGCCGGAGGAGGTAGTTGAGGCTGGGACTATTACAACACTTGCACAGGTACCTGGATGGGACAGGTTTGGAGGGATATGGGCCAAACGCCGGGCAGCAGGTGGGACTAGTGTAGAGGGGCATGTTGGTCGGGGTGGGACTAGTGTAGATGGGGCATGTTGGTCGGGGTGGGACTAGTGTAGATGGGGCAAGTTGGTCGGGTGGGACTAGTGTAGATGGGGCATGTTGGTCGGGGTGGGAATAGTGTAGATGGGGCATGTTGGTCGGGGTGCGACTAGTGTAGATGGGGCAAGTTGGCCGGTGTGGGCAAGTTTGGCCGAAAGGCCTGTTTCCACGCTGTATCACTCTGTCTCTCTTTCTCTCTCTCTCTGTCTCTCCCTGTCTCTGAGGCAGAGAATTCCACAGACTCACAACTTTCTGAGAAAAAGTGTTTCCTCGTCTCCGTTCTAAATGGCTGACCCCTTATTCTTAAACGATGGCCCCTGGTTCTGGACACCCACAACATCGGGAACATGTTTCCTGCCTCTAGCGTGTCCAAACCCTTAATAATCTTTCATGTTTCAATGAGATTCCCTCATCCTTCTAAACCCCAGAGTGTACAAGCCCAGCCGCTCCATTCTCTCAGCATATGACAGTCCCGCCATCCCGGGAATTAACCTGGTGAACCTACGCTGGGCTCCCTCAATAGCAAGAATGTCCTTCCTCAAATTAGGGGACCAAAACTGCACACAATACTCCAGGTGTGGTCTCACTAGGGCCCTGTACAACTGCAGAAGGACCTCTTTGCTCCTATACGCAACACCTCTTGTTATGAAGGCCAACGGGCCAAAACTGCACACAATACTCCAGGTGTGGTCTCTCCAGGGATGGAGGGAGAGGGAGAGAGAGATGAGCAGAGAGGGTAGAGAGGGAGGGAGAGTGATGGGTGAGAGAGAGGGAGAGAGAGAGAGAGAGAGAGAGAGAGAGAGAGAGAGAGAGGGTGAGAGAGAGAGAGGGGGAGAGAGAGAGGGGGAGAGAGAGAGGCAGAGAGGGGGAGAGAGGGAGAGAGAGAGAGAGAGAGAGAGGGAGAGAGAGATGGAGAGGAAGGGGGGGAGAGAGAGAGGCAGAGAGGAAGAGAGAGAGAGAGGGAGGGGGAGAGAGGGAAGGGGAGAGAGAGGTGGGAGTGAGAGGGAGAGGTAGAGGGGGGAGAGGGGGAGATAGAGGGGGGGAGAGGGAGGGGGAGAGAGACGCAGAGAAGGGGAGAGAGAGGCAGAGAGGGGGTGGGAGTGGGAGAGAGAGGGGGAGAGAGAGGGGGAGATGGAGGGAAGAGGAAGAGGGGGGTGAGAGAGGGGGGGAGAGAGAGAGGGGGAATGAGGGGGAGAGAATCAAGTCAAGTCACATTTATTTATATAGCTCATTTAAAAAACAACTCTCGTTGGCCAAAGTGCTTTACATTTGTTATAAGAATAGCACAAACAAAAAAAAATACATACATATATATGTATGCTCCTGTGCATGCTCCCCCTGCTGCAATAAAGGGAATGCATGCATCACTGGCTGCATTGCTGCCTCCCCCGTTGCATCGCAGCGATTTTATCCTTACCTGCTCTTCACATCTGCATTCCCGAGGCGCTTCCCGGCGTGAGGGGGACGCTTTAGGGCGGCGCACCGGCGCTGGCAAAGCGGGACGGCGGGTCTCAGGCGTCCGGGTGGAGGGCGAAACGCCGAATATTGGTTCGGGGGTTGTTTTTTTGGTGCATTGAGGGTGGGGTGGAGAGGAAAAAGGAGGGAGGGGAAGGAGGGAGAGAAAGAGAGAGAGAGAGAGAGAGAGGGAAGAGATGGACGAGGGAGAGAGGGAGAGAGAAGTATTCACCTCTCCCTCCCACGCTGGTCATCACGATGGCCCAGCGGTAGAGTTGCCGCCTCACGGCGCCAGACCCCGGTTCCAACCCGACCACGGGCACTGTCTGTACGGAGTTTGCACGTTCTCTCCCCTTGACCTGCGTGGGTTTTCTCCGGGCGCTCCGGTTTCCTCCCACCAGGGCCGGATTTATGTATGAGACAGACAAGCTTAAGTTTAGGGCCTCGAGATCTAGGGGGGCCCCGGCCCGCTCCACCAAGGTGTGTTAAACTTTTGACATAGTGGCGTTGTTACGAACCCTACCATCGGTAGCGCTGCGCTTGCGATTCAGGAGGCTTTGGTGTTATGGGTGGGTGGGTGGGGGGGGGGAATTAAAATGCAGCTGAGGTTTATATTCGTTGTGGAGAGGACATAGAAACAGAAAACAGATGCAGGAGTAGGCCATTCGGCCCTTCGAGCCTGCACCGCCATTCAATATGATCATGGCTGATCATCCAACTCAGTATCCTGTACCTGCCTTCTCTCCATACCCCCTGATCCCTTTAGCCACAAGGGCCACATCTAACTCCCTCTTAACTATAGCCAATGAACTGGCCTCAACTACCTTCTGTGGTAGAGAATTCCAGAGATTCAGGCAGTGAAGGAAGCTAATGGAATGTTAGCCTTCATAACAAGAGGATTTCAGTATAGGAGTAAAGAGGTTCTTCTGCAGTTGTATAGGGGTCTGGTAAGACCACATCTGGAGTATTGTGAACAGTTTTGGTCTCCTAATTTGAGGAAGGACATCCTTGTGATTGTGGCAGTGCAGCGTAGGTTCACGAGTTTGATCCCTGGGATGGCGGGACTGTCATATGAGCAAAGATGGAAAAGACTAGGCTTGTATTCACTGGAGTTTAGAAGGATGAAGGGGGGATCTTATAGAAACTTATAAAATTATAAAAGGACTGGACAAGCTAGATGCAGAAATTTTTTCCCCAATGTTGGGCGAATCCAGGACCAGGGGCCACAGTCTTGGAATAAAGGGGAGGCCATTTAAGACTGAGGTGAGAAAAAACTTTTTCACCCAGAGAGTTGTGAATTTGTGGAATTCCCTGTCACAGAGGGCAGTGGAGGCCAAATCACTGGATGGGTTTAAGAGAGAGTTAGATAGAGCTATGGGGAGAAGGCAGGCACGGGTTATTGATTGGGGACGATCAGCCATGATCACAATGAATGGCGGTGCTGGCTTGAAGTGACGAATGGCCTCCTCCTTCACCTATTTTCTATGTTTCTATGACCCGCTGAGTTACTCCAGCACTCTGTGTCTTTTGAGCAAGAGCATTTAAATATCTTTACAAATCTCTACAACAGTCTGTCAAATCCAAAGCTCAATGAATGACCACCCCACACATATTCCTTTCACCTGAAAGTCCTTCACAAGAACTCATAATAAACAAGCTTTGATTAGTGAAGGTAACATTAACCATTTCACACAAGTGGTTAACAACTAGTTCACATTAACTTTCCTCAACCAAGTACAATGTAGATCCACTTTAAATTCCTTGCTGTCTCCTTAATCATAACAATTAGTCATCAACTGGACATCTATCCAGGAGACAAATTCATTCTTGCCACTGCCTTCATGAAGTAAACAGAATTAGACCCAGAAATCAGTCTGAGGCTCCCAACCCAAAATCTCACCTATCCATGTTCTCCACAGATGCTGCCTGACCCGCTGAGTTACTCCAGCACTCTGTGAAACGTCACCTATCCATGTTCTCCACAGATGCTGCCTGACCCGCTGAGTTACTCCAGCACTTTGTGTCTTTTTTTTGTAAACCAGCATCTGTAGTTCCGTGATTTTCATACCAAATCTCTGCTGGTTTCAGGGCTTTTACAAACTTTGGCATCTGTGCAATGGGTGCATTACGGGGAAAGGTAAAGGGTTACAGAGCAATAAAGAACCATTTTGCAGTAAAGAGCAGAATATCTAATTTGTAGACTGTGCTCCCAATGTGCAGTGAATTCACATAACAGGTCGCTGCAATTTGTGGTCAACACTCCCACCGTGTGGTGATTCGCCGCACTGCAGGCCCGTCCAATTTGTGGTCAACACTCCCACCGTGTGGTGATTCTCCGCACTGCAGGCCCATTCAATTTGTGGTCAACACTCCCACCGTGTGGTGATCCGCCGCACTGCATGCTCGTCCAATTTGTGGTCAACACGTCCACCGTGTGGATTAAGAAAGAATTGCAGATGCTGGAAAAATCGAAGGTAGACAAAAATGCTGGAGTAACTCAGCAGGTGAGGCAGCATCTATGGAGAGAAGGGATAGGTGACGTTTCAGGTCGAGACCCTTCTTCAGACTGAAGTTGGGGTGGGGTGCGGGAAAAAGAAAGGATGAGACAGAGACATTAGGCTGTGGGAGAGCTGGGAAGGGGAAGGAGGGAGAAAGCAAGGACTACCTGAAATTGGAGAATGGGAAGATGGGGCCAGTAGTGGGATCCCGTTGGAGGTGGCGAAAATGTTGTAGGATTATCTGTTGTATGTGACGGCTGGTAGGGTGGAAGGTGAGGACATGGGGACTCTGTCATTGTTACGAGTAGGGGGATGGGGAGTAAAAGGGCTGTCTCACTGTGCGAGTTGACCCACGAGTGACCCCGAGTTTAAAACAAATTTAACTCGTGGTAATCACGTACAATTAACGTAGCGGAAACGTCTGAACTCGTGGACGCAACTTGGCAACTCTTGGTGCTAACGGGAGGTACACGTGAAACTTGTTAACTCTTGCAAAAGTTCAAACATGTTTGTACTTTTCCACGAGTAAAATGTACTCTTGTGGTTAAAATTTGAAACATTTTAAACTCGTTGTAAGAACGTAGTGGCCCGTGCGTTTAACTTTGTGACTCGTGATTCTACCGTGGGAACTCTTTTTAGAAACAATAATCAGGGACAGAAATATCAGTTACTTAGACTTTTTAAAGACAAATTCTGCTTAACAAAGTTAAGCAAGTTATTGATAAGGTGACAGAGTGGGTTGAAAAGAAAAATTGCTTGAAGTTTATATATAAATTTGTGTTGTGTTGTGTTGTGTTGAAAAGCTTTTTGCTGATCCGTTTGATTCTCACTGTTTGTTTACTTCATTGCACAATAAAAGAGAGTTCTTTGCTATCAAGATCAAATTGATGTCTGGAAGTCTTCATTTTAATATCACTACAAAGTCTCATGACTTGAATGTAATATTCCTTTCATCATAAAACACAAAATAGAGGAAGGCAAAATATATTCACATCTTGATTCTCACAATCATTTGTGAGATTTAAGGACTCAACTGCCTCATATGCTGTGCTTTTTAAATGTTTAAAATTGTCACCTCTCAGTAGATCAGAAGATAAGACAAAGTCTTATGTGAAACAAATGTCTTGAATGTGAAACAAAGTCTTTATTCTTGTTCAATATAAAAAACGCGTTTTTGCGCATATTGAGAAAAGTAGCACTACAGCAAACACCACTGTCTGAAAAGGGCTTCTCATAAATGAAAATCAACAAATGAAGCACAAATAAAAGTATTTCCACTATATACTAATTCAGCTGAGAAATGCACAAGTCTAAATTCAGGCAATAAAAGATACAATGCAATGCGCTAAATGACAAGTTTTGAGATCTACAATCAGATAAGCAGATGCATGATAACCACGTTTTAAAGGAAAGACAGATGCAATGAAATTACTTTTACACCACAATAAAAAATAAAATCCACACTTAAAGTTAAACAATGAAAAGTCAACAGGATTTAAACAAAACATGAAATTAACTGGATTTTTCTGCATGTGGGCTCTCCTCATGCAGTGATGTACCTGTGGTCGGCAGCCGCTCAAAATAAGCTGTCCTGCCACGGCACACTGCCCAATTCTGAATTATAGTAGGAGCAGAGATGGTCTCTCTGCTCTTTTGCACTGTTGGTCCCCGTGTTACCTCGAAAACACTGCAGTGGCACCAAAGTCTCGTCATTTGTACCACTCCTCCACGCACCTAGTGTTATTCTCCCTGTTTGACTGTCCACTAAGTCACCGTCCTGCATGGCTGTTGCTGATCCTGAAGCTGCACCTCTGATACGGATCAGGTTGTGCAGAACACATGCAGCAAACACAATAGTCTCTACGTTCTTTGGCTGGCATGACATCATTTTTTTTAACATGTGATGATTTTTCAACAGTTCGATATACATTGTTGCCTCAAGATTAACGGGAGAGGAACTTGGTACACTCGGGAGACGAACTTGGAACATCGCAGAAATGAGAAGTAAACGGCAAACGTAGACATACCCGTGGGAACTCGGTTAAACTCTGGATCATAAACTTGTAGTCTCGTACGCAACCACGAGTCTTTCACTCGGGGTCACTCGTGGGTCAACTCGCACAGTGAGACAGACCTTTAAGAGCGGAGCTGCGGGATATAGAGGAGACCATGATAAGAGTGCTGGAGAAACTCAGCAGGTCAGGCACCATCTCGGGAGGAAAAGGATGGGTGATATTTTGGGTAAGAACCCTTCTTCTATTCCATCCCAAAATCACTTGTTTCTCCAGAGATGCTGCCTGACCCACTCAGTCACTCCAGCAATGTGTCTATCTTTGGTATAAACCAGCATCTACAGGTCTTTGTTTCAATATTTACATCAGCCAGATTCAATTTCAGTTGTGATAAGGTTAGGGTATCATCACTTTAGTAAAGATACATCCTTTTATTCTGACACTGTGCCCTCTGGTCCGAGACTCTCCCACTAATGGAAACATCCTTTTAGTTCGGAGATACAGCACAGAAACAGCACAATTCAGACTAGAAAAAAAATTAAAACCCTGGACACTTCAAATGACAACAATTGAAAGCAAAAGCCAGCAGAATTAATCAAAGAAGCAAACACAATTCAGGAGAAAGCTGTAGTGTTCTCACCGACCTCATGCCCTGGAGATGTAGATCCACATCAGACACAAGGGGAGACTCCCTGTCTCTACCCTGAGCTCTGCTCCCATCCACAGCCCAGGACCACTGCTCCCATCCACAGCCCAAGACCACCGCTCCCATCCACAGCCCAGGACCACTGCTCCCATCTATAGCCCAGGACCACTGCTCCCATCCACAGCCCAGGATCACTGCTCCCATCTGTAGCCCTGGACCACTGCTCCCATCCACAACCCAGGAAGTCGGGGTAAGTGTGAGAGACATGTACCCAACTTCAGAATTCCAAAAATGAAGCGAAATGAAGGTAAAGAGAAGCGAGAGCTGAAGGAACAACAACAGCAGATATCGGAATTATCACTTTTGCTCACTGCATTTCATCAACACTAAGGCATTATTTGTGTTTTTTTTGATTCCTTTGGTATCTAAAAAGTCTCAGAAGTGATAAATCTGGCTGTAAATTTTGCTTCAGAGGCGTTTTCTTTTTTATGTAAAAACCCACTTTAGAACCATGGGCGATTTTAAAATTTTACAGCCAGATTTATCCCTTCTGAAACTTTTTAGATGCCAAAGGAATCAAGAAAAACACAAATAATGCCTTAGTTGATGAAATGCAGTGAGCAAACGGCCAATGTTCGCCAAGCACTTTGGCTGTTGTTGTCCCTTCAGCTCTCGCTTCTATCTACCGTCATTTCTCCTCACTTTTTGAATTCTGAAGTAGGCTAAATGTCTCTCACACTTATCCCGATTTCCATAATTATTTACAGCGCAAAATTTGACAATTTCGGCGGGTTTTAACCGGCCCGCTACGCTGGAAACAATGGTCAGTGCTTACCTGCAGTTCATCGCGTGTAATCCATTTAGCGTAGCAACAGTACGGGTCATGGGTCGTGACCCGACTGCCGTGAAACCTCCCTATAACACTCACTCCTGGCCCCCCAACTGTATAACACTCGCTCCCGGGCCCACAACTGTATTACACTCACTGTTAACAGCTCCTATGCGATGGTAAAGTGGTAAAAGCATGAATTTGCTGCATTGACCCTGTGTGCCCACTCTCTCTCCCGCACCCGCTCTCCCACCCGGGGTCCGGACACACCCGTGAGGCCCCCAAAGCGCGAGGTGGGGTGTGTTGACGCCACTCGGGGCCCCCAGAGCGCGAGGGGTGTTGTTGACGTCACTAGGGGCCCCCGGAGCGCGAGGGGGGTGTTGACGTCACTCGGGGCCCCAGAGCGCGAGGGGGGGTATTGACATCATTTGGGGCCCCCAGAGCGCGAGGGGGGGTGTTGACGTCACTCAGTGCCCCCAGAGCGCGAGGAGGGGGGTTTCACGTCACTCGGGGCCCTTAGAGCGCGAGGGGGGGGGGGGTGTTGACGTCACTCGGGGCCCCCCGAGCGCGAGGAGGGGGGTTTCACGTCACTCGGGGCCCTTAGAGCGCGAGGGGGAGGGGGTTGTTGACGTCACTAGGAGCCCCCAGAGCGCGAGGGGGGTGTTGATGTCACTCGGGGCCCCCAGAGCGCGAGGGGAGGGGTTATTGACATCACTTGGGGCCCCCAGAGTGCAAGGGGGGTGTGGACGTCAACTCCGTCTCTTCTCCCACGCGCGCCGTCGCCGTTTGAAACCAACGGCCGAATGACGTCAATACTCCCCCCCACTCCTAACGCTCGGCCGTTCGTTCGTTCGTTCACCTGTTGACCTTCGCTCGTTCACCAACCGCAAGAGTCGACCATCGCTCCTCGGCGAACGAGTCTTGCCTTGAAATTTAGCGGCTTTAAACTGTCAGCGACCCCGCACCAACGCGCGCGTGAAACGACCGTTACCAACGGCTGCTCCCGACACGACCAACTGGCGACGCGACACGACCAACTGGCGACGCGACACGACCAACTGGCGACGCGACCCGACCAACTGGCGACGCTCAGGTTTAGATCTGAAAGAGAGAGAATTACTAATAGGGGCTGAAATAACTGTAAAAGGTATCGAAGAGTCAATTAGATCTTTAAAAAATGGAAAGGCCGCAGGTCCCGATGGCCTAAGCTCCGAATTTTATTTTTAAATTTATGATCTGATTTCCCCATGCCTAAAGACATTGTATAAATACGCTTACACTCAACAGAAACTGCCAGAAACTTTAAACGAATCGACAATAACACTTATACCAAAAACTGATAAGGATCTTGAAGACCCAGGTTCATATAGAGCAATAGTTCTCTTAAATACTGATCAGAAAATATTAACTAAAATCTCATATTAACTCAATCTCATAGATTGAGTTTAGTGATTAACAAATTAATACACCCCGACCAAACAGGTTTTATTCCAAAACGTTACTCATTTTATAATTTGAGACAACTATTCAATATTATATACTCAAATATAATTGCTAATGTAGACCTAGCAATCATTTCGTTAGATGCTGAAAAAGCATTTGATCAGGTAGTATGGTCATATTTATTTTCGGTGATAGAAAAATTTCAACTGGGGGGAAGTACTGCACATGGGTTAAACTTTTAATTCTAATCCAACAGCTACAATATTAACAAAACAAATGTTATCAACTAAATTTAATCTTTCTAGAGGTTGTAGACAAGGATGCCCGCTATCACCATTATTATTCGCCCTTGCAATTGAACCATTAGCAGAAAGAGTTAGAGCCCATTCAGAAATATACGGGTATAATACTAAAGACACAATGAATAAAATCTCTTTATATGCAGATGATGTATTAATATATATTACAAAGCCAGAAACTAGCATTCCAAACCTATTAAATCTAATAACTCAATTCGGTCTGTTTTCGGGATATAGAATTAATTGGAATAAAAGCGAAATCATGCCAATAACGGAACTCAATTTACATACACTACAACAATCCCCTTTTAAAATAGTTAAGGATAAACTTAAATATTTAGGAATTTATGTAACTAAGACATAAACTTCTTTATTTAAATTAAACTTCCCACCTTTACTGAATAAACTACATAAGAATATTCAGTATTGGAAAACACTCCCTATTTCAATGTTTGCTAGAATTAATGCTATATAAATGATTTTTTTACCGCAATTATTGTACCTATTCCAATCAATTCCGATATATCTCCCAAAATTATTATTTTTTAATCGATTCCATTGTTACAAGCTTCATTTGGGATTATAAGAATCATAGAATAAGCAAAAAACTTCTATGTAAATCAAAGACAAATGGAGGTTTAGCCTTACCAAATTTTTTTTTTAACTTTTGGGCAGTCCATATTAAAAACATGAATTTCTGGCTGGAAGAAATGGATCAGCAACCAGATTGGTTAAGGATGGAAAAGGAAGACTGTTTGCCTTTTGAAATTGGTTCGATTATGTTTGCTCCCACAAAACTGCACAAAAAAACCTATAGGGAAAACGCTATAATATACAGTGGTATACAAATCTGGAAACAGTTAAAAAATACTTTAAAATTGGATAATATATCACTCTGTTTCCCCATTGTAAATAATCCTTTATTTAAACCCCCCATATTGGATAAAGGTTTTACACAATGGAAAAATTATGGAATTAAAAAGATGGAACATCTTTATAGGAAAGGCACTTTTCTTTCATTTCAGGAGTTAAAACAGATTTACGGATTACATTCAAATAACTTTTTCAGATATCTACACCTTAAAGATTAAGTTAAATCTAATACACAAAATTATATGACTAGGGAACCAGAAATCCTTGATGAATGTTTGAATAAACATCCTAATACAGAAAAATTAATAACTTCTATTTATAACACCCTCGAGGTCCCATCGATGGAATTATATAGGCACACATGTGAAAATGAATTAGGTCAACCTATAACGAAAGATATTTGGGACGAAAGTCTACAATATAGACATCACTGGTCGTTAAATGCCAGACATGCTTTAATACAATTTAAAGTATTACACAGATTACATTACTCTAAAACAAAACTAAATTGAATCTTTCCACATATCTCTCCTATTTGTGATAAATGTCAGCATCTAGAGGCTAACTTACCGCATACTTTTGTAAATTGTATAAAAATCAAAAATATCTGGATTGATATTTTTAGAATAATTTCTGAAGTTGTCAATACCCAATTGGATCCCGACTCAAAACTAATAATACTAGGAATATCAGAACAAAGCCTAACACTCACAACAAGCCAAATAAACTTTTTTTTTTGATTAATATTTTTATTAGAAGCAAGCATATTATAAAGTATAGTAACATATTATAATAGAAAAAAAACTGTTCATATACATCAATCATACATTATTAAAATTGTCAATTGTCAATTAATTCTGCTTCTAGTGTTTTTTTTATATAGATAGAAAAAGAGAGGTAGAAAGAAAAAAGCATTACAAATATCGAGAAAAAGAAAGAAAAAGAGGTGGAATGAGTTATTTATAATACGTCATTGGAGATAAGTTCGTAGGTTATGATAATTTTACATCTAATCCTGAGTTCAAGCTTCAGTTGGGTTTTCGTGCTGGGCCCATCTATCCCTTCAAATAGTTAATGAATGGAGCCCATATTTTAACAAAAAGTTCTTGTTTGTCCATTAAGACAAGTCTAATTCTTTCTAGATGTAGCGTCTCCGACATTTCCACAATCCACATTTTAATTGTGCGGGTTATAGGACCTTTCCAAAATTTTAATATTAATTTTTTCCCAGTTATTATACTGTAGTCAAGGAAGTTTCTTTGGCTTGTTGTGAGTATTAAACTTTGTTCTGATATCCCAAGTATTATTAATTTTGAGTCTGGATCCAATTTAGTATTAACAACTTCAGAAATTATTTCAAAAATATCAATCCTGAATTTTTTGATTTTTATACAATTTGCAAAAGTATGTGTTAAATTGCCCTCCAGATGTAGGCATTTATCACAAATAGGAGAAATATGTGGGAAGATTCTATTTAGTTTTATTTTGGAATAATGTAATCTGTGGAAGACTTTAAATTGTATTAAAGCATGTCTGGCATTTAACGAGCATTGATGTATATGTTGTAAACTTTCGTCCCAAATGTCATTCGTTATAGAGTAACCTAACTCATTTTCCCATGTATGTCTATATAGTTCCATCGGTTGTTTAAGAGGATGTTATAGATATAAGCTATTAATTTTTCAGTGTTAGGATGCTTATTCAAACATTCATCAAGAATTTCTGGTTCCCTAGTCCTATATACTTGTGTATTAGATTTAACATAATCTCTAATTTGTAGATATCTGAAAAAATTATTTGAGTGTAGTCCATAATTTTGTTGTAACTCTTGAAATGACATAAAGATGCCTTCCCTATAAAGATTTCCAAATCTTTTTAATTCCATAAGTTTTCCATTGTATAAAACCTCTATCCAATATGGATGGTTTGAATAAAGGATTATTTACAATGGGAAGACATAGTGGTATATTACTCTGTTTTAAAGCTTTTTTAAATTGTTTCCAAATTCGTATTCCACTATGTATTATAGGGTTTTCCTTATAGTTTTTTTTATGCAATTTTGTGGGAGCAAGTATAATCGAACCAATTTCAAAAGGTAAACAGTCTTCCTTTTACATCCTTAACCAATCTGGATATTGATCCATTTCTTCCAGCCAGAAATTCATGTTTTTAATATAGACTGCCCAAAAATAAAATATGAAATTTGGCAAAGCCATACCTCCGTTGCTCTTTGACTTTCATAAATGTTTTGACTTATTCTATGATTCTTATAATCCCAAATAAAGGTTGTAACAATGGAGTCGACTTTTTTGAAAACGTTTTTTGGGATATATATCGGAATTAATTGAAATAGATACAGTAGTTGCGTTAAGAAGATCATTTTTATAGCATTAATTCTACCAAGCATTGAAATGGGAATTGTTTTCCAGTACTGAATATTCTTGTGTAATTTATTAAGTAAGGGTGGAAAATTTAGTTTAAATAAAGAGGTATATGTCTTAGTTACATAGATTCCTAAATATTTAAGTTTATCTTTAACTATTTTAAAAGGGGATTGTTGCAATATATTTGAATTAAATTTTGTTATTGGCATGATTTCACTTTTATTCCAGTTAATTCTATATACTGAGAACTGACCAAATTGAGTTATTAGATTTAATAGATTTGGAATACTAGTTTCTAACTTTGTGATATATATTAGTACATCATCTGCATATAAGGAAATTGTATTCCGTGTATCTCTAGTGTTGTACCCGTGTATTCCTGGATGGGTTCTAACGCTTTCTGCTAATGGTTCAATTGCAAGAGCAAATAATAGTGGGGATAGTGAGCTCCTTGTCTGCAACCTCTAGAAAGATTAAATTTAGCTGATAACATTTGGTTTGTTAATATTCTAGCTGTTGGATTGGAGTATAACAGTTTAATCCATGTACAGTACTTCACTCCTAGTTGAAATTTTTCCATTACCGAAAATAAATATGACCATTCTACCTGGTCAAATGCTTTTTCAGCATCTAACGATATAATTGCTAGATCTGCATTAGGAATTCTATTTGTATATATAATATTGAATAGTCTTCTCAAATTATAAAATGAGTAACGTTTTGGAATAAAACCAGTTTGGTCGGGGTGTATTAATTTGTTAATCACTAAGCTCAATCTATGAGATAGGATTTTGGTTAATATTCTTTGATCAGTATTTAAGAGAGCTATTGCTCTATATGAACCTGGGTCTTCAGGATCCTATCCGTTTTGGGTATAAGTATGATTGTAGATTCATTTAGAGTTTCTGGGAGTTTCTGTTGAGTATAAACATATTTGTATAGTGTCTGTAGGCGTGGAGAGATCAGATCGTAAATTTTTAAATAAAATTCAGAGCTTAGACCATCAGGACATGAGGCCTTTCCGTTTTTTAAAGATCTAATTGACTCTTCGATGTCTTTTACCGTAATTTCTGCATCTAGTGATTCTCTCTCTTTCTGATCTAAACCTGTAAGGTTACATTTCTGTAGAAATGTTTCCATTCCTGCTGATTGTTCTGTCGTTTTAGATGAGTACAGTTTTTGATAGTATTGTAAAAATCTATCATTAATATCTTTAGGCAGTGTTAATATTTCTCCCTTGTCTGATCTAATTTTGTAAATTGTTTTTTCCCCGTCCAGTTTACGAAGTTGACGCACTAATAGTTTTTGTGGTTTATCACCAAATTCAAAGTTTAATTGTTTTGTATATTGATATAGTTTTATAACTTAGTCTGAGTGTATCTTGTTTAACTTATATTTCAGTACTGCAATTTTATTGTGTTTTGCCATAGATGGTGCTATTGCATTTTCTATGTCTAATTGCCTTATTTCCATTTCCAAAGTCTGTTGTTTGGCCCTATTCTCTTTATTAGGAAATGATTGCGAAGAGATTAGTGCTCCTCGCACAAATGCTTTAAATGTTTCCCAAAGAACGGAGGCAGAGATTCCAGGGCTATCATTAGCCTCAAAAAACATATTAATCTGTTTTACGAGATATTCATTACATAGTTTTCTTTTAAGATTTGGGGGTTAAGTCTCCATTGTGACTGTGTCTCGGTCATTCCATTTAGTTTAATCATAAATGTTAGTGAAGCATGGTCTGATATTATAATATTATGATATTGTGAGTTATAGGTAAATGGGATAAGTTTAGATTCTACTAAGAAGTAGTCTATCCTTGAGTAAGTTTTATGCACTGGTGAGTAAAATGAGTATTCTCGACCAGATGGATTTTCAATTCTCCAAACATCCTTAATGTTGGTAGTATTAATATATGAATTTAGAAATTCACTTCATTGAGATTTTGATTTTCTTTGAGTTGATGATCTATCCAAATAAGCATCCAGTGTACAATTTAAGTCTACACCGATAATTAAGTTATGTTGTGTACATTCCGGGATAGTGTTAAGTATTCTCTTAAAAAACAGGGGGCTATCAAAATTAGGTCCATACACATTAAGGAGAGTCACTTTTTTTTAATATAGCTCCCCTACTAATACAATATATCTGCCTTCAATATCTTCTATCGTTGATATATGTTTAAAGGGTATACCTTTACGAATTAATATTGCAACCCCTCTAGATTTGTGTGAGAATGAAGAGTGATACGCTTTAGCAATCCATTTTGTTTTCAATCTATGTTGTGCTTCCTTTTTAAGATGTGTTTCCTGAAGAAATATTATATCTGCTTTAAGTGATTTTAAATGAGCTAATACTTTACCTCTCTTGATTGGTTCATTAATTCCCTTAACATTCCAACTACAGAATTTAATTCCTTCACCCCCAATTTTCCTATTAACGTCTTGCATCTTGTGATTAAAGTGGTCTATGTTAGAGCAGATGGCTCAGCACACCAAACCCCACCTTATACCCAAACATCAGGTAGATGAATTTTAAGTCCCGTCGATTTACCATCCGGACATATCTCCCTAAATAAAATATATAATTCCATTCCAAATACAAAATATAATATAACATAAGATAAAAAAGATAAAAAGAAGTTGCATTAATAACGTGTAAAGAGTAGAAAAAGAAGAAAACTACAACTATGGTTAGTGCAGTTAGTGATAGCCACCCTAATGTGGCTAAGCATCTAAGGACTTCCGTAGCTTTTGGTAAAAAAAAATATTACTAGCTCCGTACTTTCCTTAAAAGGAAAGTTTCAATTACAATGAAAACAATTTATGGGGGGAGGGAAACAATAGTTATATTCCATATTTGAAATAATTATGGCGCTATGGAGTAGGAGAGACTCGCGCCGACTAGCTCCGGGAAAAAACCGTTGAAAACGGGGGAAAAAGACGGGACCTACCTCTAGAAAACGGCACCGAGTGTTTGCAACAGGTCCGTGACGTCATCAGGCGCGCGACACCGGCAGCATGTCGATTCAACATACCACCCCCCCCCCAAGACGAGAAAAACCGGCAAGGGAAAAGAGGTAGGCCCAACTGAAGCCTCGGGCTCAGTTTTAACAGCATCCCAAGAAGATATCTCAAGGAAGAAAAAAACAGATGTGGAAGAATTGAGAACCTTCCTGACACAGGAAATCTCTAATATAATGAAAGAATTAAAAAATCTTAAACAGGAGCTGAAATCTTTAAAATATGAAATTAAAGAACAAATTAAAGATGAGGTTACAGCTTCTGTGCATGAAGTTCTGGAAGACTGGAAATTAACCATGGAAGAAAATATGCATCAAAATACTGAAGAAGTATATGATAAACTGAATTCGATGGAATCCAGATTTGATGCTAAGTTGGAGCCGATCCTCCAGACTTTAAATCAACACCACGAGGCTGTAAAGGAATTGGAGGAAATTGCTGAGACGGCACCGAAACAACAAATAAACTTATTGCCGAGAACAAACGCCTATCGAAGTTATTACATCAAATAACCGAAAAATGTATTGACTTGGAGGGACGACAGAGACGTCAGACTAACAGACGTGCACCTAGCTCCTCTCCCGAAAAATTTCACGATTTATCGTGTAAAACGGGTCCAGAAATCGGGATTGTTTTTAAAAACCTTACCGGAGCTTCTGGTCGCCGCGCTGATGACGTCATCATTAAGCGCGGTGTTTTAAACGGTGGTTTAAAGCCCTTTAAATGAGTAAACTGCCTCCACCTGTGAGCCCTCAGAGAACAGTGAAAAAGCTGCTGAGAGACCAGAAGAAGCCTGAAGCAGAAGTTACCTCTGAAGTCTCTGAAGTCTCTGAAGTGGCTGCAGAAATGGATACAAGATCTAAGAAAGAGTTTGATGACTTGAAGAAATCAGTCAAAAATATGAAAGATGAGATTTTGGACGAAAATAAAATTATGATGGAAAATATGAAGGAAAATATGAAGGAAGATATGGAGGAAAATATGGCAAAAATTATGGAAGGAATGGAGAAGATGATGAGGGATTTAAATGCTGGTAATCAGAAGAATATGATTGATTCACTGGACATTATGAATAAACGAATCGATGAGGTGAAAGATAATGGACAAGATAATGGACAAGATGGATGAAACTACTACGGACAAGTTCACGGCTGTGCTTGAAACAGTAGCTGCAAGTGTGCGCACAATTACGGAATTGGAGAAAAACACGGCTCGAGTGGTTGAAGACATGGCGAAAATGAGGCAAGGACATGAGCAAATGAGGCGAGAAAATGAACAAACTTCACTACAGATGGTGACTCAACTCAGTAAAGTTTCAGAAAATGCCTGGACCTGGAAGCTCGCTCTAGACGTCAGAATTTGAGAATTCTTGGAGTCTCAGAGGGAGCCGAGGGGGAGGATGTACGTGAGTTTGCCATGGGCTTGCTTAAACAACTGCTGAATCTTTCCAAAGAACCGAAAATCGAAGTGGCTCATCGTGTCCCAAGATTTAAACAAAGATTTGGTGCGGGAAAAACTTATCCACGACATATTATTGTGAAATTTCGGGACATTTTAGAACTGGAAGATGTTATGAGTAAAATCAAATACGGTGTGCAATTGCGGCTGGACAATGATACTATTAAGATATTCAGGGACTACCTGTATGAAATTGTGCAAAAAAGAAACAAATTTGAGAAGGTTAAAGATCTTTTAAGAGGGAGAGAAGGTATCAGATTTGGGATTTTTTATCCCGCGAAAATGCGTATTTCCTTTAAGGGTCTTGAAAAGTCATTTGTTAAGCCTGAAGAAGCGTTTAAATATGCTCAAACTATCGTTGAAAAATAGAAATGAAAAGGGAGATCTGAACCATTTTAAGCAATGCTTTGTCTGGGGATAGTTACACTGTTATCTTCGGAATGTTGAATCAAGGACACTTTCTGTTCAAAACGAGTAAACATCTGACCAGATGGCAATGGTTTATACCAGAAAGCTTATAATTGCTTATTAGAATATAATATTATAACCAATTGTAAGAACTTATCCTGTTAACAACTTAATAAATTATGCATGTTAGATTAGAATACTAATAAAAACAAAAATAACAAACTAACTTACTAATATGAATTTTTAATAAACTGAAACCTTATCTATAAGTGGGAGGAGGGGATGAGAAACTAGCAACTGGCTTAGGTCCAGGGGCACGTCTCGTTAACCCCTTCAACCAGCAGTTGATTTTTATAGAAGTCAAAAGTATCGGTTTAATAATTAGTAGTTAAAATTCCTATATATATATATGTTACAATGAAATACACAGGGTAAAAGTGTATTATATATCTGAATCTGAGGCCCCGTTTTAATATTATAATATGTTATGAATAACCAAGAGAGCGGATCTATTTGTGTAACAACGCAATGGAAGTCAAAACAAGGTTTTTTCCCACCTACAGGTGGGATACTCGCTACAGTGCCGACTATATTAGACACTGTATCTTCACTTTTATAGTTTTTTTTTAATCACATAAAATCACTTGTTTGTGTTTTGTGCTTAGTGACAAGCGTAAAATGGACATAACAGCAAAACCTAAAAACTCAAAAGGTCCCCCAATACCTAAAGACCTGGGATTTGGACGCACCACAAGATTTAAAGGTACTATAATTATTCAAAATGCATGACACCAAACAAAAGAACCCAGGAGGAATCTCATTTTGTAGTTGGAATATAAGAGGTATTAACGAACCTATTAAAAGGGGTAAGATACTAGCTCAGCTGAAATTGTACAACTCCGACATTATCTTCCTACAAGAAACACACCTAAAATCTCAGGATCAAGTTAGGTTAAGGGCGAAATGGATAGGTCAAACATACCACTCTTCATTTACTTCAAAATCTAGAGGCACGTCAATCATCATAAGAAAAGGTATACCATTTAAAGCAAAGAATATTATAACAGATATAGAAGGGAGATACCTAATAGTTAATGGAGAAATCCATGATACTCCACTTACTTTGGTAAATATATATGCCCCTAACTTTGATAACCCCCACTTTTTCAATACAATTTTCAACATAATTGCAGAGTCAATCTATCAAAATGTTATAATGGGAGGAGACTTTAACTGTGTTTTAGATCCGTACTTAGATAAATCAAGTCAAAAACAGAGAGGGAATATGAAATCGAAAACTGGGGAGCTTCTCAATACCTATATAAACAACACTAATATAGCAGATGTTTGGAGAATTGTTAATCCAACTGGCAGGGAATACTCGTTTTACTCAATGGTACATAAGACATACTCACGTATAGACTACTTTCTGCTGGATACAAAATTAATCCCCCAAACATCTAATGCAATATACCACACAAACTCGATTTCAGACCATTCTCCACTAACTTTCTTTTTAAAACTGGGATTGTCTAAGAATAATTCGTTTTGGAGATTTAATTCTCAAATTCTAAAAGATCCACAAGCGAGTATATATTTAAAAGAACAAATGGAGGTCTTTTTTCAAACAAATGATACTCCAGATATATCGCCTACTGTATTATGGGAATCTTTTAAAGCGTACATTAGGGGTATAATAATTTCATATCAAGCTTTTCAAAATAAAAAGTATAAGAATGAACAAAGACAGTTAGAAGAACTTATTAGACAAATGGATATAGATAATGCTAAAGATCCATCAATAGATAAACATAATAAAATAATAATTTTGAAATTTAAATTAAATAAATTATTATCTGCCAAACTTATAAGACTTTTTCAAATTACAAAACAAGAGCACTTTGAATTTGGGGATAAACCGCATAAACTTTTGGCTCGCCAGCTAAAAAAACGAGAAAAGGAACATACTATACCAAAGATCAAATCAGATAAAGGGGAATTATTAACAACACCAAAGGATATTAATAATAGATTTGCGCAATTTTATGATAATTTGTATACATCTAAAACAACAAGTGATTCCAATAATATCACAAAGTTCTTGGATACCTGTAACCTTCCAAAGCTAGAATTGAAGGAACAAGATGAACTGGGTGCACAAATCTCAATTAAGGAATTAGAAGATACAATAAACTCACTAAAGAATGGAAAAACACCAGGCCCTGATGGATTTACTAATGAATTTTATAAAAGCTTTTACGATAAAATAATACCAAGATTACAAAAAATGTACCAATATGCTTTTAAAAAACGAATACTACCTGATACATTAGCGGAATCAACGATTACATTAATACCTAAGAAAAATAAAGACTTAGAAGAACCTGGTTCATATAGAGCTATAGCATTGTTAAACACAGATCAAAAAATATTAGCGAAAACATTAGCTAGAAGATTAAGTAAATACATTAGTAAATTAACAAACCCAGATCAGACGGGGTTTATCCCTAAGAGATACTCATCTAACAATATGAGACGTCTACTCAACATAATGCATTCACACAAATCTGAAGATCAAGAATTATCAATTATTTCGCTGGATGCTGAAAAAGCATTTGATCAAGTAGAATGGAATTATATGGACAAAGTATTACAAACATTTCAACTGGGGGAGAATTTTATTCTATGGATCAAGTTACTATATAACAAACCTACAGCTAGAATACTAACTAATAACATATTATCCTCGAAATTCCAACTATCAAGGGGAAATAGACAAGGATGCTCATTATCACCACAACTGTTTGCTCTCATTATTGAACCGCTAGCAGAAAAAATTAGAATACACCCTGATATCCATGGATATAATACTAAAGATTCATATAATAAAATATCTTTATACGCGGATGATATATTACTGTACATTACAAAACCTCAAATCACTATACCAAATATATTAAATTTAATTGAAGATTTTGGATCTTTTTCTGGATATAGAATAAATTGGAATAAAAGTGAAATTATGTCAATAAAACCAAAAGATTCATCACATCTTTTAAAATTCCCTTTTAAAATAGCTACAGAAAAATTTAAATATTTGGGAACCGAAATTACCAGATCATATCAAGGTATGTTTAGGGCAAATTTTGACCCCTTACTTAATAAATTAAACACACTAATTAAATTTTGGAAAACGCTCCCGATGTCTTTAATAGGCCGAATAAACGCAATAAAAATGATCTTTTTACCACAAATTTTATACCTATTTCAATCAATTCCTATATACTTACCAAAGAAGTTTTTTTTAAAACTCGACTCAGATATCACTAATTTTATATGGGACTATAAATCACACAGAATACAAAAAACTCATCTGAATAAACCTAAAGTATTAGGGGGTTTAGCACTACCTAATTTTATGTATTATTATTGGTCAGTAAATATTAAAAATATGATTCAACTGATGGATAACTCCGCCCAACAAGCGGACTGGATTGTAATGGAGAAAGAGGATTGCTCCTCTAGAAACATTGGAGCGATCCTCCTCTCTCCAATGCAATTGAATAACATAAATTATAATAAGAACCCAATTATCCATAGTACAATCCGAATTTGGAAACAAATAAAACAAAATTTAAAATTAAGAAATTTATCACTTTTATTACCTATAGTCAATAACCCTTCGTTTAATCCTTCTATTATAGATAAAGCTTATACACAATGGGATAGATTAGGAATTAAAACGCTTGGTGACTTGTATGAAACTGGAAAATTACTTTCATTTCAACAATTACAAATAAAATATAAACTCGGAAATAATCAATATTTTAAATATTTTCAAATATGCGACTATTTGAAAAAATATACAAAAGATCATCATAATAACCCAGCAGATGTACTGGATGAGGCAATGCAGATAAAAGCGGAATCAGCAAACTTAATATCATATTTGTATAATATTATCTTAAATGCACAAATACCATCTACGGAGGGTATCAGAAGAGACTGGGAACAAGAGTTAGCTATTAAAATTTCAAAGGAAAGTTGGAATGAATACTTATTAAATGTGCATAAATGCTCGATTAATGTAAGACAAACTTTAATACAATTTAAAATTTTACCTAGATTATATTATTCGAAAACTAAAATTCATAAAATTTTCCCAAATGTATCATCTATTTGTGATAAATGTCAATCCCAAGAAGCTACTATAACGCACTCATTCGTTTCTTGTACAAAAATTCAAAAATTTTGGAATGAAATTTTTGAAATCTTTACAAAGTTATTTAAAACAAGACTGATACCCAAAGCAGAATGGATTATCTTCGGTATAACGGAAGATGGTCCAGAATTAGATGTGTTTCAAAAGAAACTAATGGACTATGCGTTAATAACTGGAAAAAAGCTAATTCTAAAATTTTGGAAGAAGGCTCCAATACCAACTATAAATATGTGGATTTCAAATATGTTTGAAACATTACACCTAGAAGAGATAAGACTCCTCCTAGCAGGTAAACCAGATCATTTCCACCTGACGTGGTCTGCATTTATAGAATTATTACAAACATAAGGTGCAAAAGTACTTTAAAAAAAAGAAAATTGAGGTCAGGTAAGGGGGGACGATAGTTGAAGAGTTGGTATGTCCATTTTGCGTAATGCTCATAAAAATATTTGTTTCTCTCTTTTTCCTCTTTCTCTCTTTCTTTTTTTCCTAGGGTCTATTTCTTAACTCTTTTTCTTTTGTTTTTAATTTTGCTCTTATAGGGTCTTTGTCCTTTTTTGTTGTCACATTTCCTACACTTCCACTTTTTCCTTCACTTTCTTCTTTCTTTCAATCTTTTCCTTTTCTAGTGTAAAAAATAAATGGAGTACATTAATTGTAAGAAGATATAAATGACAAGTACTAATGTATGTGGTTGTAATGTAATGTACTTCTAATAAAATACAAATTTAAAAAAGAAAGAAAATAGGTGCAGGAGTAGGCCATTCGGCCCTTCGAGCCTGCACCGCCATTCAACATGATCATGGCTTATCATCCAACTCAGTATCCCATACCTGCCTTCTCTCCATACCCCCTGATCCCCTTAGCCACAAGGGCCACATCTAACTCCCTCTTAAATATAGCCAATGAACTGGCCTCAACTACCCTCTGTGGCAGAGAGTTGCAGAGATTCACCACTCTCTGTGTGAAAAAGTTTTTCCTCAACTCGGTCTTAAAGGATTTC
Source organism: Malacoraja senta (assembly GCA_038087875.1). Lineage (NCBI taxonomy): Eukaryota > Metazoa > Chordata > Chondrichthyes > Rajiformes > Rajidae > Malacoraja > Malacoraja senta. Next base: position 64,592 of record JAXLNO010001458.1, read on the forward strand.
CCCCTTATCCTTAAGCTGTGACCCCTTGTCCTGGACTTCCCCAACATCGGGAACAATCTTCCTGCATCTAGCCTGTCCAACCCCATAAGAATTTTGTACGTTTCTATAAGATCCCCTCTCAATCTCCTAAATTCTAGCGAGTATAAGCCAAGTCTATCCAGTCTTTCTTCATATGAAAGTCCTAACATCCCAGGAATCAGTCTGGTGAACCTTCTCTGCACTCCCTCTATGGCTATAATGTCCTTCCTCAGATTTGGAGACCAAAACTGTACGCAATATTCCAGGTGTGGTCTCACCAAGACCCTGTACAACTGCAGTAGAACCTCCCTGCTCCTATACTCAAATCCTTTTGCTATGAAAGCTAACATACCATTCGCTTTCTTCACTGCCTGCTGCACCTGCATGCCTACTTTCAATGACTGGTGTACCATGACACCTAGGTCTCGCTGCATCTCCCCATTTCCTAATCGGCCACCATTTAGATAATAGTCTGCCTTCCTGTTTTTGCCACCAAAGTGGATAACCTCACATTTATCCACATTATACTGCATCTGCCAAACATTTGCCCACTCACCCAGCCTATCCAAGTCACCTTGCAGTCTCCTAGCATCCTCCTCACAGCTAACACTGCCCCCCAGCTTAGTGTCATCCGCAAACTTGGAGATGTTGCCTTCAATTCCCTCATCCAGTTCATTAATATAAATTGTAAATAGCTGGGGTCCCAGCACTGAGCCTTGCGGTACCCCACTAGTCACTGCCTGCCATTGTGAAAAGGACCCGTTTACTCCTACTCTTTGCTTCCTGTTTGCCAGCCAGTTCTCTATCCACATCAATACTGAACCCCCAATACCGTGTGCTTTAAGTTTGTATAGTAATCTCTTATGTGGTACCTTGTCGAAAGCCTTCTGAAAGTCCAGATACAACACATCCACTGGTTCTCCCCTATCCACTCTACTAGTTACATCCTCGAAAAATTCTATAAGATTCGTCAGACATGATTTACCTTTCGTAAATCCATGCTGACTTTGTCCAATGATTTCACCACTTGCCAAATGTGCTGCTATCCCATCTTTAATAAGTGACTCTAGCAGTTTCCCCACTACCGATGTTAGACTAACTGGTCTGTAATTCCCCGTTTCCTCTCTCCCTCCCTTCTTAAAAAGTGGGGTTACGTTTCCTACCCTCCAATCCTCAGGAACTACTCCAGAATCTAAAGATTTTTGAAAAATTATCACTAATGCATTCACTATTTCTGGAGCTACTTCCTTAAGTGCTCTGGGATGCAGCCTATCTGGCCCTGGTGATTTATCGGCCTTTAATCCATTCAATTTACCCAACACCACTTCCCGACTAACCTGGATTTCACTCAGTTCCTCCATCTCCTTTGACCCGCGGCCCCCTGCTATTTCCGGCAGATTATTTATGTCTTCCTCAGTGAAGACGGAACCAAAGTAGTTATTCGATTGGTCCACCATATCCTTGTTCCCCATGATCAATTCACCTGTTTCTGACTGCAAGGGACCTACATTTGTTTTAACTAATCTCTTTCTCTTCACATATCTATACAAACTTTTGCAGTCAGTTTTTATGTTCCCTGCCAGTTTCCTTTCATAATCTATTTTCCCTTTCCTAATTAAGCCCTTTGTCCTCCTCTGCCGGTCTCTGAATTTCTCCCAGTCCTCTGGTATGCTGCTTTTTCTGGCTAATTTGTACGCATCATCTTTTGCTTTGATACTATCCCTGATTTCCCTTGTTATCCACGGATGCACTACCTTCCCTGATTTATTCTTTTGCCAAACTGGGATGAACAATTTTTGTAGTTCATCCATGCAGTCTTTAAATGCCTTCCATTGCATATCCACCGTCAACCCTTTTAGAACTAATTGCCAGTCAATCTTGGCCAATTCACGTCTCATACCCTCAAAGTTACCATTCTTTAAGTTCAGAACCGTTGTTTCTGAATTAACAATGTCACTCTCCATCCTAATGAAGAACTCAACCATATTATGGTCACTCTTGCCCAAAGGGGCATGCACAACAAGACTGCTAACTAAACCTTCCTCATTACTCAATACCCAGTCTAGAATAGCCTGCTCTCTCGTTGGTTCCTCTACGTGTTGGTTTAGATAACTATCCCGCAAACATTCCAAGAAATTCTCTTCCTCAGCACCCCTGCCAATTTGATTCACCCGATCTATATGTAGATTGAAGTCACCCATTATAACTGTTTTGCCGCACGCATTTCTAATTTCCTGTTTGATGCCATCCCCAACTTCACTACTACTGCTAGGTGGCCTGTACACAACACCCACCAGCGTTTTCTGCCCCTTAGTGTTTCGCAGCTCTACCCATACCGATCCACATCCTCCAAGCTAATGTCCTTCCTTTCCACTGCGTTAATCTCCTCTCTAACCAGCAACGCTACCCCACCTCCTTTTCCTTTCTCTCTATCCCTCCTGAATATTGAATATCCCTGGATGTTCAGCTCCCAGCCTTGGTCACCCTGGAGCCATGTCTCCTTGATCCCAACTATATCATAATCATTAATTGCTATCTGCACGTTCAACTCATCCACCTTATTACGAATGCTCCTTGCATTGAGACACAAAGCCTTCAGGCTTGTTTTTACAACACTCTTACCCCTTATACAATTATGTTGAAAAGTGGCCATTTTTGATTTTTGCCCTGGATTTGTCTGCCTGCCACTTTTACTTTTCACCTTGCTACCTATTGCTTCCACCCGCATTTTACACCCCTCTGTTTCTCTGCTCGCCCATTTAAGAACCCCACCACCTCTTAATCTCTGTTTATTATTGTTTTCTTCTTTCCCCCCTACATGTTGGGTCTGAGTGCTTTCCTTCTCTGCCTCCTGCCTCACACACTGTCTAATAGCATTCTCTATTTGAGTCCCTCCCCCCAACCATTCTAGTTTAAAGTCTCCCCAGTAGCGTTTGCAGATCTCCCCGCCAGGATATCGGTCCCCTCAGGTTCAAGTGCAACCCATCCTTTTTGTACAGGTCGAACCTTCCACAAAAGAGGTCCCAATGATCCAGAAATTTGAATCCCTGCCTTCTGCACCAGTCCTTCAGCCACGCATTTATCTGAGGAAAGACATCCTAATCTGAGGAGAGACATTCTTGCAATAGAGGGAGTACAGAGATGGTTCACCAGACTGATTCCTGGGATGTCCGGACTTTCATATGAAGAAAGACTGGATAGACTCGGTTTGTACTCGCTAGAATTTAGAAGATTGAGGGGGGATCTTATAGAAACGTACAAAATTCTTAAGGGGTTGGACAGGCTAGATGCAGGAAGATTGTTCCCGATGTTGGGGAAGTCCAGAGCAAAGGGTCACAGTTAAAGGATAAGGGGGAAATCTTTTAGGACGGAGATGAGGAAATCATTTTTCACACAGAGAGTGGTGAATCTGTGGAATTCTCTGCCACAGAAGGTAGTTCAGGCCAGTTCATTGGCTATATTTAAGAGGGAATTAGATGTGGCCCTTGTGGCTAAAGGGAACAGGGGGTATGGAGAGAAAGCAGGTACAGGATACTGAGTTGGATGATCAGCCATGATCATATTGAATGGCGGTGCAGGCTCGAAGGGCCGAATGGCCTACTCCTGCACCTGTTTTCTATGTTTCTATTTTTCTATAAGTAGATAGACAAAAAAAAGGATATATCTTCAGTGCATTTTCTGAAATTAAATTAACAGCAGGTGTTGCACTTTAATTGATTCCACAAGTTTCATCCTGTAGCTTTGGGAGCATTGATGGCACGGTGGCGCAGCGGTAGAGTTGCTGCTTAGCAGCGTCAGAAACCTCGGTTCAATCCTGGCTACGGGTGCTGTCTGTACGCAGTTTGTACATTCTCCCCATGACCTACGTGGGCTTTCTCCTGGGTCCCTGGTTTCCTCCCACACTTCAAAACTGAGACCAAAACTCCAAGTGTGGTCTCACCAGGACCCTGTACAAATGCAGAAGGACCTCTTTGCTCTTATACTCAAATCCTCTTGTTATGATGGCCAACTTGCCATTAGATTTCTTCACTGCCTGCTGTACCTGCATGTTTCAGTGACTGATGAACCAGGACCGCAGACCTCGTTGTACTTCCCCTTTTCCCAACTTGACACCATTCAGATCTCTTACATAGATATTGTGACTAACAGTTTAATACTATTACTGCTCATCAGAAGGGACCCAGCCGTATAAAATATACACAGTCAAAGCATTTGGAAATTATTGGGCAGTATTTGTTTAGTGTCTCATTTTTTATTCTCTGCGACACTCCAACTGGAGAAGTGAAGCATTCAATGCCCTAAAAGCCCTGTCCCACGGTACGAGTTCATTCCAAAAGCTTTCCCGAGTTTAAAAAAAATCAAACTCGTGGTAAGCACGGAGAATGAACGTAGCGGGTACGTCGGAGCTCGGGGACGTCTCTTAGCGGCTCGTAACGCTGATGGCAGGTACTCGGGAAGACTCGCTAATGGCAGGTACCCATGGGAAGACTCGTTAAGATTTTTCAACATGTTATAAAATGTCCACGAGAGCCCCGAGCACCGACGAGTGGCCATTACTGTAAATCTCCGAGTTCGAATCTGGGCAAGCTCGGGAGAGCTCTTGGAATGAACTCGTACCATGGGACAGGGCTTTAAGACAGTAGTTATTAACCCTTATTCTTTATGACAACTATGCTAATAATTTGCCATACTAAATGCAGCTATCATTACTTCTTGGATAGCACTACAGTTAAAAACTGGGAAATAATGGGCATAATTGAGTGCACCGGAAAATGATAGTATGGCCATTTAAATGGTAGTAAAATAGGGAAATCAGGAGAGCCTGGATTTTACAACAGAGCAACCTATTGTTTTTGAGAAAAAGCTCAACATCAAATAGTGATGAAAAGGGGTACAGTGAACTTAGAGATATAGTTATTTCCAGCAGCTTAATTAAAAGTTTCTTTTTTTAAACTTTTCCCTCTTAACGTTTTGTTGAAACATATTAGCTATCTGATATAGCTTAAAATGATATATAAATGTTAACCAGAGAATATGACAATTGATACAACATGGGACTGCTGAGATGATTAATACATTGCATTAAAAGAGAATCTAGACAAAAAAGATGATCTTGATAAGCTATGTTGGCAAGAGATCACGAGAAGCACAGGGATGATTGCAGCAAAGGACCTAGTCCTGTGGTAATTCTTCAATCATGCATTCACAAGAACAATCATCAATTACAGTGTGCTGCACAAAGAGAACTGAGGCAAGAATATGTGGATTTTTAATCATGTCTGACCAACTGTGGTATAAAATAGCTGTGCTTCATAACTAGCTGTGCTTCAAGTAAGTCTCTTTCAATGAGCTGGAAAATTACTACCCTATGGAAAATGTGGAAAACTGGTCAGACATACCCTGTTCACAGAAAAGCCACTTACACTACCACCCAATCATGTGATGCAAACTCCATCTTCAAGTTCATTGTTGTTGCACGAATTGCAGATGGTGATGAGTCAGAGTATACAAGGGAGATCGACCGACTGACCATATGGTGCCAGCACAGCAACCTTGCTCTCAATGTCAATCAGAGCGAGGAACTGATTGTGGACTTTGGAAAAGGAAGGATGAGAACCCACAAACTGTCTTATACAAATGGGATGATGGTGGAGAGAGTCAAACGCTTCAAATTCCTGAGCGTGCATATCTCTGAAGATCTTTCCTGGACCCAGCACACTGATGCGATTATAAAGAAACCCCATTAATGCCTCTACTTCCTGAAAAGATTGTGGAGATTTGGTATGTCAGAGACGACTCTCTTGAAATGAGATAAATCAATATTCAAACCGCATGCTTGTAAGCTGCCCAAGCGACGGATGGAATATTTTACACTTGCCTGGAGGAGTGAGGCAATAACAAAATTCAAGTAGATCAACACCAACAAAGACAAAGCAAGCCACCTCATTGCCATCGCATTATCCACAGTAAACAGGCATTCATTCCCTCCACCTCCAAGCACAGTGGCTGCAGTGTGCACCATCTGAAACTATGCAACAATTACTTGCCCAGGTTACTCTGGAAACATCTTCCAAACCCGTAATCTCTACCAACAAGATGGACAAGGGGAGCAAGTCCGTGGCTACAATACTACCTGAAGGTTGTGTTCCAAGTAATGTACCATGTTCATCTGAAAATATATAGCTTGTTCTTCATCAGAAGGTTGATCATCACTGTTCTTCATCAGTGGTTCAAGAAGGTGGTTTACACCATCTTCCCAAAGTAAATTATGGGTGAAGAATTGATACTGACATTGCTGGCAATACCCAGATCCAAAAATGAAAAATGAAGAAACAAAGTTCAAGACAAAATGACTGGATAGAGAGAGGAAACATCCAAGGCAGGGATTCTATTTTTTTTATAATGTTCATTATACAGAAGTAACTTCAATAGTTTGTTGGACTTAACTGAATTAATAAATAATCATAAAATTGAATACAATTGGTGAAAAGTAGAGCAAAATAACATTAGTTTCAGTTTGCTCTGGAAAAATATAGGGAAAATTCACAGTTACTAATGACTGTACTACAAATCAATATTAAATATATTGGCGAATATATTGGGGAAGAATACAACTTAAATTTATTCTAATGCAAGAATAAAAAGCAGGAAAAGTAACACATACCAGCATTTTTATTCCTTTTCTATGCATGTGTACTCCTTGCATGACAGAGGTGATTACCAATGCATTTATTATCAGGCTCTTTTGGAATTGAAAACAACTGCAGGAGATTACAGTGTTGATTAATTCGTTTTTTAGTTTTGGGCTACAAAGTCTCTGGCTCTCCCTGTTTCAAATGATGAGGTCCAATGATCCTGATTGCTTTGTGCATTTCACCAGCGTGTGCCACTGATTACATACGCTGCTGCTGAGGGAACTGGATATATGGGAGATGGAATGCAAAAGGAAAAGCTAGATGTATCTGTACACTTGCTACCTTCAGCCATTAAAGCTAAGAGCCAGTACTTTTTATAAAGACAACAAAAGTCATGCAAAGACTTTAGGATAACTTTGATTTTCTTGTTTTGCATGGAAAGATTATACATAGTTTGTGTAGGAAGGAACTGCAGATGCTGGTTTACATCGAAGATAGACACAAAATACTGGAGTAACTCAGGCAGCATCTCTGGATAGAAGGAATGGGTGACGTTTTGGGTTGAGACCCTTCTTCAGACTCAGACTCATAGGTTGTACATTGTTTGGAAGAGTCACAGTCTGAATATTAACCAATGTTTCCCTTTCAGATGTTCACCAAGCTGCTCCTATATGCAGCACCTTTGCCGATTGCTACAATGCTCACCAGTACATACCAGAAAATCAGACTGCAACACCTGAACTGTGTACCTGTATAATTCAGTGTGGAAATCCAGAAGTTGTTCTTGTATTTCCTGCTCCAAGTGGTGGGCTGTTTTGCAATGTTCTCCAATTAAATCAGTGAACTTGTAAGAACAGGGCAGCATAGTGGCCCAGCAGCAGAGTTGCTGCCTTGCAGTGCCAGAGACCTGGATTCAATCCTGACTATGGGCACAATCTGTACGGAGTTTGTACGTTCTTCCTGTGACCGCGTGGGTTTTCTCTGGGTGCTCCAGTTTCTTCCTGCACTCCGAGGACATGTGGGTTTGTAAGTTAATTGGCTTTGGTAAGTTGTAAAATTGGTTCTGGTGTATGTAGGTGTGTAGGTTAGTGTGCAGGGTGATCGTTGGTCAGCAATGACGTGGTGGGCCGAAGGGCCAGTTTCCGCACTGTGCCTGTAATGTCCAAAGTAAAGCCTAAACAGGAATGGTGGTGCTGTAGAAACAAGGAACTACGGATGCTGATTTACCAAGGAAAGATGTTAAAAGCTGGAGTAACTCAGCGGGTCAGGCACCATACCTGGAGAACATGGATAGGTGATGTTTCGGCTCAGTTAAATTACTGAGCTGGTATTCCAGAGGCCTGAATGAGAATTCAGAGACTAAGTTTAAATCCACCAACATTTCTCCAACCCCATCTCTGTCACTACCCTCATTCTGAGACAGTTGCAGAATGTAATCTGTGCTAAGCATATGGAATTTAAAGAAAACAAATTTGCTATTACAGGACCCAAACTCCAATGAATCTTCAGGAGTGGCAAGCTGTTCAAATGCAACAACAACACTCCAGAACCAAGGTCATTCCAGCTTCAGTAGTCCAGTCACAGTATTCAGACAATGCCTGTGTTTGCTTGCGTGAGGAGATTACACTCCAAGTCATTGTTAACTTGCTCACTGAAGCTCACAACACAATGGGGTTCAAACTAAACGTCCACAAGACAAAGGCTCTCCACCAGCCTGCCTCCTCTGCCAATATATTACCCTCCAACAATGAAATATTCATGGGGAGCGTGGACCACTTCCCATATCTCGCGCGCCAGCTCACAGGACAGGCAGACAATGATAATAACATTCACCAAGACCTTCAATGTGTCAGTGCAGACTTGAGTCAATTGTAGAAAAAGGGATTTGAAAATCAAAAACTCAGACCTGGCACAAACTGGGAGACTGGGCAACAGTGATCCTTGGCCTTCCTTATCCTTCTCAGATCTGGATTAATTACAATGTGTCACTTCGAGGTTCTAAAATGCAGTGTGGGAGGAAACCGGAGCCCCCGGAGAAAAGCCACACGGTCACAGGGAGAAGGTACAAACTCCGTACAGATAGCACCACGAGTCAGGATCGGACCCGGGTCTGATGTTGTAAGGCAGAAACCCTACCACTGTGCCACTGTGCCACCCCATGAGAATGCCAATCGAGAATAATCAAACTCTGCCAAATTATGCCATTTGCTGGTCATTCCACACGTATCTTTAGCCGGGAGAATCAAAAACACTTCTGTTGTCCACAAATCGAATTATCCATCCCACTCACACTCTAACCTATCTAAATGGGACTCTGCATTATCATACTAGCAAGCTTAAGGAAAAGCATCTCATATTCCTTCTGGACACATTGCTATCTTCTGGACTAAATTTCAAATTTAATAAGTTCAGTAATCTGGCCTTTCCCCATCTGTATCAGTACTGGCCAGTGCATCTGTGTTATTCCCTCAGCTTTTCTCTCTCTGCATTAGCACTGCTGCGGACATCATATAGTTCAGCATTTCGCAGCTTTAACTTCTTTTTTTGTGTTATATCGCCCATGAACTGCCATCATTTCACAGTTTCTTTATTCAGATCCCCTCTCTCTCTACCCATTTCTATTAACCCATTGGCTTGCTGCGCTTGTTTACTGCTTCTCTCCACAGCAACCCTGGTTTCAGAGGCATTCCGTTTGTGCTATCTATCTCTTTCTTACTTACTTTGCAATTTAAAACCAAAATTGGTATTTATGTCATTGCAAGAAAGGTCTTTCATGTGAATTGTTAAGTCGGTTTCTACCTCCACAATGCTGCTTGACCCGCTGAGTGTTTCCAGCACTTATTGTTTTCTATTTCAGTATTCCAACACCTGCACCTTTAAAAAAAATTCATCCTGGTGGCTATTTTAGTGACCAAAAGATAGTCCGACTAACATTTGTAAATGTCTCGGAATATGAAAGTGGTACAACAGCTGTTCTCAGTGCCTAGCCAGCAGTTACATTGCTGCTGGCAAATCTTCAATCTGTTGGAAGACCACAGCTTGGAGGTGGCTTATTTTGGAAGTTGTCCAAGATATTGGCATCTAGACTACTTTGGACTTTTGGGATTGGCTTTACGATGAGAGTGACAGAATGCCATTCCCCGAAGTTCTGTACATCAGCATCGTGAAGCTGTAAGTTTTAGTCACACACCAATATGCTAGTAGAATAGGAAGATTAAATGAGAATTTACCAGTTTGAAGTTTGATCTTTATTTTATGAGGAGTTACGATGAGGGATTACGTGAAGAAGCCCACCAGCCCGCATGCGCGTCAACCTTCAAAGCAGCGGTGTGAAATCACAGATTAACAGTTGTTGAACTGATTATAGGAAGATTCGAGAGAACTAGAACTACCAGATGACCTTGATGAGAAGAGGGTTGGGAGCAGAGGGCACGTAATCCCTCATCGTAACTCCTCATAAAATAAAGATCAAACTTCAAACTGGTAAGTTCTCGTCTAATCTTCCTATTTTACTTCGGAATCACGTCAGTGACTACGTGAAGATTTCAAAGCTTTGTGATTTTGTGCCGCTAACACGAGCCCATGCCACACACTGCATTAGTTGACCAGAGATGATTGAAAAAATGATAAAGAAGGAACTGCAGATGCTGGAAAATCGAAGGTACACAAAAATGCTGGAGAAACACAGCGGGTGCAGCAGCATCTATGGAGCGAAGGAAATAGGCAACGTTTCGGGCCGAAACCCTTCTTCAGACTGATAGGGGGTGGGGAGAATAAAGGAAAAAAGGAAAAAAGGCGGAGGTGGAGCCCGAGGGCTGGGGGAGGGGAGGAGACAACCAGAGGGCTGATGAAGGGGAGGGGACAGCAGGGGCTAGCAGAATTGGGAGAATTCAATGTTCAAGCCCCCAGGATGTAGACTGCCCAAGCGGAATATGAGGTGCATTTCCTCCAATTTCCGGTGTTGCTCGCTGTGGCCATGGAGGAGACCCAGGACAGAGAGGTCAGATACGGAATGGGAGGGGGAGTTGAAGTGCTGAGCCACCGGGAGGTCAGGTTGGTTATTGCGGACCGACCGGAGGTGTTCGGCGAAACGATCGCCAAGCCACCGCTTGGTCTCACCGATGTAGATCAGCTGGCATCTAGAGCAGCAGATGCAATAGATGAGGTTGGAGGAGATGCAGGTGAACCTCTGTCGCATCTGGAACGACTGCTTAGGTCCTTGAATGGAGTCGAGGGGGGAGGTGAAGGGACAAGTGTTGCATCTCTTGCGGTTGCAAGGGAAAGTACCCGGGCAGGGGGTGGTACGGGAGGGAAGGGAAGAATTGACAAGGGAGTTACGGAGGGAGCGGTCTTTGCGGAAGGCAGACATGGGGGGAGATGGGAAGATGTGGCGAGTGGTGGGGTCACGTTGGAGGTGGCGAAACTGACGGAGGATCACTTGTTGTATGTGACGGCTGGTGGGGTGAAAGGTGAGGACTAGGGGGACTCTGCCCTTGTTGTGAGTTGGGGGATGGGGAGAGAGAGCAGTGTTGCGGGGTATGGCAGAGACCCTTGTGCGAGCCTCATCTATGGTGGAGGAGGGGAACCCCCGTGCCCTGAAGAATGAGGACATTTCGGATGCCCTGGTGTGGAACGCCTCATCCTGGGAGCAGATGCGGCGTAGACGGAGGAATTGGGAGTGGGGGATGGAGTCCTTACAGGAAGCAGGGTGGGAAGAAGTGTAGTCCAGATAGCCATGGGAGTCGGTAGCTTTGTAGTGGATGTCGGTAAGAAGTCTATCACCTGCAATGGAGATAGTGAGGTCAAGGAATGGTAGGGAAGTGTCCGAAATGGTCCAGGTGTATTTGAGTGCCGGATGGAAGTTGGTGGTGAAGCGGATGAAGTCAGTCAGTTGTGTGTGGGTGCAGGATGTCGCACCAAAACAGTCATCGATGAACCGGAGGTAGAGGTCGGGGATGGGGCCCTGGTACGTATTGAACAAGGATTGTTCTACATACCGGACAAAGAGGCAGGTGTAGCTGGGGCCCATGCGTGTGCCCATAGCTACGCCTTGTATTTGGAGGAAATGGGAGGAGTCAAATGAGAAGTTATTGAGGGTAAGGCGGAGGAGGGTGTCAGTGGCCGGGTATAGGTTGCTTCTACGGTCGAGGAAAAACCGGAGGGCTTCGAGACCATCCTGGTGGGGGATGGAGGTGTACAATGACTGGACATCCATGGTGAAGATGAGGGGGTGAGGGCCTAGAGAGTGGAATGCGCGCAGACGACGGAGAGTGTCTGAGATGTCTTGAACATAGGTAGGGACGGATTTAACCAAGGGGGATAGGATGGAGTCGAGGTAGGTGGAGATGAGTTCGGCGGGGCACGAACAGGCAGAGACAATGGGTCTACCGGGCCAGTCGGGTTTGTGGATTTTGGGGAGAAGGTAAAATCGGGCCGTGCGGGGCTGGGGAACGATGAGGTTGGAGGCTCGGTCAGGCAGGGCGTGGGAGTGGATGAAGTCAGTGATGGTGCTGGAGATGGTGGCCTGGTGCTCGTCAGTGGGGTCATGGTCCAGGGGTAAGTAGGAGGAGGTGTCCAAGAGTTGGCGCGTGGCCTCAGCTTTGTAGAGATCGACGTGCCAGACTACCACGGCACCTCCCTTGTCGGCGGGTTTGATAACCCAATCTGGGTTGTTGCGGAGTGAGTCGATGGCAGTACGTTCAGGGGGGGAGAGATTGGAGTGAGACAGGGGAGTGGAGAAGTTGAGGCGGTTGATGTCACGGCGGCAGTTTTGAATAAAGAGTTCTAAAGCCGGAAGGCTACGAGGGGGGTTCCACGAGGAGGGGGTGCGTTGGAGATGGGAAAAGGGGTCATCAGTGGGGGGCGAGGACTCCTTCCCATGCAAGTGAGCTGTGAGGCGGAGGCAACGGTAGAAGCATTCCAAGTCATGGAGGGCACGGAACTCATTGAGGTGGTGACGGAGGGGGACAAAGGTAAGACCTCTGCTGAGGACAGACCGTTCGATGTCGGAGAGGGGGTGGTCGGGGGGGATGGTGAACACCCGGCAGGGATGGGGGTTGGGGCCGGAGGAAGGCAGGTGGGTGGAATGGGGAGGAGGCGATATATGGTGGGGGGGTGGGGGGGGTAAGGGGGTGGGGGGGTGAGTGGGCTGTAGTGTGGGTGGGGAAGAGAAGGGGTCCCATAGTTGGAGAAGGATGAGGAAGAATCAGTAGAACTAACACTGAGGTAACCAGGATTAGGCAGACTAGCACTAGGACCCAGTGGAGTCAAACCCAGGAGAGTGGGAGCAGCGTGGAGGCTTCAGGACCAGTACAGAGACCAGTCTGCAGGCGAGGCGACGGCTGCGGGCTGCTGGAGGGAGGTGCAGTGGCGAGGGTCGGCGGACCCGTCGGTAGGAGTACTCGGGCAGTGGAGTCGGGGTCGGCGAGGCTGGAGGGCGGTGTGGTGGCGTGGGCCGCTGGACCGGATAGTGGGAGTCCGCGGGCCGTAGAGTCGGGATCGGGGTCGGCGGGGCTGGAGGCCGGTGTGGTGGCGAGGGCCGGCGGACCCGATAGTCGGGGTCCGCGGGCAGTAGGGTCGGGGTCCGCGGGGCTGGAGGGCGTGCCGCCGTCTGCCTTCCGCAAAGACCGCTCCCTCCATAACTCCCTTGTGAATTCTTGCCTTCCCTCCCGTACCACCCCCTCCCCGGGTACTTTCCCTTGCAACCGCAAGAGATGCAACACTTGTCCCTTCACCTCCCCCCTCGATTCCATTCAAGGACCCAAGCAGTCGTTCCAGGTGCGACAGAGGTTCACCTGCATCTCCTCCAACCTCATCTATTGCATCCGCTGCTCTAGATGCCAGCTGATCTACATCGGTGAGACCAAGCGGAGGCTTGGCGATCGTTTCGCCGAACACCTCCGGTCGGTCCGCAATAGCCAACCTGAGCTTCCGGTGGCTCAGCACTTCAATTCCCTCTCCCATTCCATATCTAACCTCTCTGTCCTGGGTCTCCTCCATGGCCACAGCGAGCAACACCGGAAATTAGAGGAAATGCACCTCATATTCCGCTTGGGCAGTCTACACCTTGGGGGCATGAACATTGAATTCTCCCAATACTGCTAGCCCTTGCTGTCCCCTCCCCTTCATCAGCCATCTGGTTGTCTCCTCCCCTCCCCCAGCCCTTTGGCTCCTTCTCCGCCTTTTTTCCTTTCTTCTCCCCACCCCCTATCAGTCTGAAGAAGGGTTTCGGCCCGAAACTTTGCCTATTTCCTTCGCTCCATAGATGCTGCTGCATCCGCTGAGTTTCTCCAGCATTTTTGTGTACCTTCGATTGTCCAGCATCTGCAGTTCCTTCTTTAACACTTCCGTTGAAGTCACAGGGAGGTGAGGT
>JAXLNO010001459.1:0-30421 GCA_038087875.1 Malacoraja senta
CTCCCAGTCTCTTCCCCCTCTCCCCGCATCTCTCTCCCTCCCCCACTGCCAATCTCTCCCCCCTCCTGTCTCTCTACCCCTCCTGCCCGTCTCTCCCCCACTGCCAGTCTCCCCCTCCTCTCTACCCCCGCCAGTCTCTCACCCTCCCTCTCTCCCCCCACCCGCCAGTCTCTCCTCCCTCTCCCTGTATCTCTCTCCCTCCCCCCTTTCCCCGCATCTCTCTACCCCGTGCCTTTGTCTCACCCCCCTCCTCTCCCCCCCCCGTCAGTCTCGCCCCCTCATGCCTGTCTACCCCCATCCACTCCACCCCCCACTCCACCTCCTCTCTACCCCCCCGCCAGTCTCTCCCCCCTCCTCTCTCTCCCCCTCGTCAGTCTCTCCCCCTCTCCCCCTCATGCCAGTCTACCCCCCATCCACTCCACCCCCGCCAGTCTCTCCCCCCTCCTCTCTCCCTCCCCCCCTGCCAGTCTCTCCCCCCCTCTCTCTACCCCCCTGCCAGTCATTCCCCCCTCCACTCCACCCCCTCCTCTCTCAAACCCCGCCCCATCTCTCCCCCTTCCTCCCTTGCCAGTCTCCCCCCTGCCCTTACCCTGACCAGGGTGTGTGGGCATCCCTTGGGGATGTTGGTGGCGAGGGCCAGCTCCAGCAGGTTCACCTCCCGCTCCTCGGGCACCAGCAGCTCGCCGTCCCTCACGCTGCGCAGCGGCTGCCCGTCCGGCCCCCCGTGCCCGCACACCGGCTGTGGGCAGAGAGACCGGGGTCAGCGTGGGGTGGGGGGGGGTGGGGTGGGGAACAGTGGAGAGAGGCGAGGGGGGAGAGTCGGAGGAGGGAGAGGTGAGGACGCAGGGGGGGAGAGGTCAGGGGGTCTGACCTCCACGGTTCGTCCAGCGCAGGGCACGGTTGAAGTCCTCGGTGCTCAGTCGGCGTCGCCGGGAATGTTTCATGAACTGGGCGCTGCTCTGTGGAGGGGTTGACACCGGTAGCTCAGTCACGTCACACCTCCACACCCCTCCCCAACCCCCCGCCTCCCCTCCCCAACCCAACCCTCCCAATCCTCCACCACCTCACTCCTCCCCAACTCTCCCCACCTCTCCACTCCCCTCCCCAACCCTCCACCTCCCCTCCCCACACCACCCTCCGCTCCCCAATCCTCCATCCCCACCCTCCCCACCCCACTCCTCCCCAACCCTCCACCTCCCCTCCCCACACCACCCTCCGCTCCCCAATCCTCCATCCCCACCCCTCCCCACCCCACTCCTCCCCAACCCTCCACCTCCCCTCCCCAACCCCCGCCTCCCCAACCCACCCCTCCCCTCCCCAATCCTCCACCACCTCACTCCTCCCCAACTCTCCACTCATCTCCACTCCCCTACCCCCCACCTCCCCTCCCCACACCTCCCTCACCTCCCAGCCTAACCCTCCCACCACCCTCCCCTCCCCAGCCCTCCACCACCTCACTCCTCCCCAACTCTCCCCACCTCTCCACTCCCCTCCCCAACCCTCCACCTCCCCTCCCCAGCCTAACCCTCCCCACACCACCCTCCCCTCCCAACCCTCCACCCCACCACTCCCCAACCCACTCCTCCCCAACCCTTCACCTCTCCCCTCCCCACACCACCCCTATCCCCTCCCCTCCCCACCCCACTCCTCCCCAACCCTCCACCTCCTCTCCCCTCCCCACACCACCCCTATTCCCTCCCCACCCACTCCTCCCCAACCCTCCACTCCCACCCCAATTCTCCCCGCCCCTCTACTGCCCACCCCAACCCTCCCCCTCACCACCTCTCCACTCACCTTCCCACCCCTCCCCGTCCCCTTCTTCCACCCCCCTTACCCTTGTCACCCTCACCCCACTATCCCCTCCCCCTACCCCGGGGGGTACCTGAGTGAGTTGCCGTAGTCGGTAACACACATCCTCGGCCAGCATGGCAGCCACGGGCTCGGGCAGCTCCAGCCCCACGCTCTCCCCCATCAGCCTCACCGAGTCCCGCGGGATCTCCGCGTAACGCCGCTCCTCCCGCTCACTCATGCTGCCCCCTGCCCACCGTCACTAACTATCGCTAAACCACTGTTAACTACCGGTAAACCACCACTCACTACCAATAAACCACCGTGACCACCGATAAACCACCGCTTACTAACGATAAACCAGCACTGGCTATTCCGAAATCATTTTAACTACCAATAAACCACTGGTAACTACCACAGAACTGCCCTAACTAACACTAAACCATCAATTATCACTAAACCATAAGTGACTACCACCAAACCACTGGTAACTACTACTAAAAATCCAGTTGCAAGCACTGCTAAATTTCCAGTAACTACCACTAAACCACTGGTAAATAAATCATGTTATCTGGATAACTTCCACTCACAAACTAGTAAAAGTAAACCTATCACTAGCTTAACCCCACCTCCGCTGCCTGGATTACTAACTGATTTCAACCCCTAAGATGGTTAACAACATCAACTCATTTAACTAGTAAAAACACGTCATTAACCAGTTGTCTCGCTTCACTTTATAACAATAAGCTTCTCTAACTAGTTATAAGCTGGAAACTCTAACTCGATCAGCAACTAGGTTCCCTGACTCCAATATTGCTTAATAATGTTTGTTAACTAGTTATGGAGCATTACTAGTTAACACCCCTTGCTAACTAGCACTAAATCCCCCTCAAACTGGTCCCCGCTCACCCAGCAGCTCTGGCCCCCATCCTGAGTGCTGGTTAGCCTCCCCCAGCGCTAGTTAACCTCCCCCAGCGCTAATTAACCTCCCTAACTAGCTCTAAACCAGCAGCCCGCTCTCCCCTCAGCCTCTGACTGGGCAGGGCGACTACTTCCGGCTTCCCCGCCGACCAATCGGAGCGGGCGGGAGGCGTGACTCAGGGAGCAGCACTCTGATTGGCGGCGCCGCGCGTCCATCACCGTCACGGGGGGGGGGGTGGAGCCATGTGGTCACGTGGCGGGGGCGGGGCGGAGAGAGGGTCACGTTCTGAGGGCGGGGGGGGTCACGTGACGGGGCGCTTCTATGGTCACGTGGCGGAGGGCGCTGCTGGGGTCACGTGGCGGGGGGGCGCTTCTATGGTCACGTGGCGGAGGGCGCTGCTGTGGTCACGTGGCGGGGGCGCTGCTAGGATCACGTGGCGACGGAGCTGAAGCCGGCGCTGTCGTGTCTGGGGGGGGGCGGTCCGAGGATTTAAAGGGGCCGCGTCCTGTGGGAGAGGTGGGGGGGGGAGGGGAAGGTAAGGAGGCCAATTCACTGGATGTTTTCAAGAGAGAGTTAGATTTAGCTCTTCGGGCTAAAGGAATCAAGGGGATATGGGGAGATAAAGCAGGAACGGAGTACTTCTTCTTGGTTTCTTGGTTACTGATTGCAGATGATCAGCCGTGATCACGTTGAATGGCTCGAAGGGCCGAATGGCCTCCTCCTGCACCTATTGTTTATGTTCCTATGTAATTGCCAATGATTTAATTGTAATAAAAGTTGTGGCTTTGGCAAGACTCGAACTGGGAGCGCGGGGGTCAAACGGGGCAGACAAACGCACACCTCCAGATTCATCCGCTGCTCTAGATGTCAGCTGATCTTTATCGGTGAGACCAAGTGTAGGCTTGGCGATCTTTTCGCCGAACACCTCCGCTCGGTCCGCATTAACCAACCTGACCTCCCGGTGGCTCAGCACTTCAACTCCCCCTCCATTCCCAATCCGACCTCTCTGTCCTGGGCCTCTCCATGGCCAGAGTGAGCAACCACCAGAAATTGGAGGAACAGCACCTCATATTCCGCTTGGATAGTCTGCATCCTCTTGGCATGAACATTGAATTCTCACAATTCAGTTAACCCCTGCTGTCTCCTGCCCTTCCTACCTCTCCCTCAGCCCCCGGGCTCCTCCCCCTCCTTTTTCCTTTCTTCTCCCCGCCTCCCCCCACCCCCATCAGTCTGAAGAAGGGTTTCGGCCCGAAACGTTGCCTATCTCCTTCGCTCCATAGATGCTGACCTCCCATCTACCTCATTGGAGACCCTCGGACTATCTTTAATCAGACTTTACCTTGCACTAAATGTTTTACCCTTTATCCTGTATCTGTACACTGTGGACGGCTTGATTGTAATCATGATAGTCTTCTTTGACTGGATTGCATGCAAATAAAAGCTTTTTCACTGTATCTTGCACGTGGAAATAATAAACTACACAAATTTTAAACCACTCTTCCAGCTTTTTCTCTCCCATGCAATCACTGAAGAAGGGTCTCGACCTGAAATGTCACCTCTGCACCTTCTCCAGAGATGCTGCCTGACCCGCTGAGTTACTCCAGCACTTTGTGCCTTTCCATGCTAAACCATCATCTGCAGTTGCTTGTGTCTACACTCAGGCTAAGCCACTCGGCCCTCGTGGCTGTTATGTACGTACAGGAGGGCCCTGCAGCCTGTGTGCTCCAGTGCGCAATCGGTTAGCGCGCGGTACTTATAGAGCAGTGCAGGCAGCGAGCAATGCCGAGGTTGTGAGTTCGAGCCTCACCTGGAGCACTGATTTTACACACAGCCTCGATTAAAAATAAAAATCCTTCCAACGCTGAAAAATAACCGATAGGCTGGCAGTTTTTTTAAACTGCAGATTATTGTCGACTTCAAACCCTGCGTGATTTGTAATGAAATAACTATCCTAGTGTGCACTCCTGAATGCGAAACAGAAGATTAAATATTGAACAAAAATAAGATGCTGGTGTAACTCAGCGGGCCCAGGCAGCATCTCTAGAGAACATGGATAGGTGATGTTTCAGGTCGGGGATCATGACAGAAGCTTCCTCGTGGCGATCCCTGGAAGCGACGACGCGATGCATTCTGTGACGAGTCGGGCGACAATTCTGTCAACATGTTGGACGACAACAGAAGCCAACAGCGAGCTACAACGACTGACACACGAGAGAACGAACGAACGAGGTCGGGACCCTTCTTCACGAAACGTCACCTGTCCATTCTCTCCAGAGATGCTGCGGACCTGCTGAGTTACTCCAGCACTTGGTGTCTTTTTTTTGTGCAAACCAGTATTTGCAGTTCCTTGTGGCTTGCTTGATTTTAAAAAATGAGACGGTAATACTCAGTCATACAGCATGGAAACAGGCCCTTCGGCCAACGCACACATGGTGACCAACATGTCCCATCTACATGTTGATTTGCCATTTGCCTGCGTTTGGCCCATATCCTTTCCTACCTTCTGTCATGGGGTAGACCGAGACTAACTACCCCTACCCCCTACCCCCCCCCCCCCCCCCCCACACACACAATCTTTGCACATCCCCCAAGTCTTTCCACTCGTCACTTTAATTTCATGTTTCATGTATTTTGTGTTTTTATGAGTGTTGGCAGATCAATTTTCCTTCTGGGATGAATAAATTTGTTATCGTATCGTATCCATGTACCGGTCCAACTGTCTTTTATACGTTGTTAGAGTGCCTGCCTCAACTACCCCTGTGGCAGCTCGTTCCATACTCCCACCACCCACTTGAATGAAAACGTTGCCCCTCAGGTTCCTATTAAGTCTTCTGGTCCTCGATTCCCCTGCTCTGGGCAAGAGACTCTGTGCATTTGCCCAATCTATTCCTCTCATGATTTTATACACCGCTGTAAGATCACCCCTCATCCTCCTGCGCTTCAGGGAATAGAGCCCCAGCCTGCTTAACCTCTCCCTGTAGCTCAGGCCCTCTAGACCTGGCAACATCCTCGCATCTGAGGTTCTAAATGTGGTCTCCTGTACATCGGCAAGACCAAGTGTGGACTTGGCGACCGTTTCACCGAACGCTTGCACTCGGTCTACCAAGGCCTACTGGATTTCCCTGATGCAAGCCAGAAACGTCATCTGCCCTTGCCTGCACAGATGCTGCCTGACCCACCGAGTTCCTCCAGCATTTTGTGTGTTTTTTGCTGAAAGATGCCAGTCTGCAGTTCCTTGTGTCTCCATGATGCACCGTGAACCATTCCCAGAATTGAAACATAGAAAATAGGTGCAGGAGTAGGTCATTCGGCCCTCCGAACCAGCACCGCCATTCAATATGACCATGGCTGCTCATCCAAAATCAGTACCCCGTTCCTGCTTTCTCCCCAAATCCCTTGATTCTTTTAGCCCCTAGAGCTAAATCTCTCTCTTGAAAACATCCAGTGAATTGGCCTCCACTGCCTTCTGTGGCAGAGAATTCCACAGATTCACAGCTCTCTGGGTGGAAAAGTTTGTCCTCATCTCAGTCCCAAATGTCCGACCCCTTAATTCTTAAACTGTGACCCTCTAGTTCTGGACTCCCCCCCCCCAACATGGGGAACATGTTTCCTGCATCCAACCCCTTAAGAACTCAATATGTCGATGCCAATGAACAGGTCCGCATCACAGCCAGAGTGAAAAAAAAAACTTTAATTGCTTTTTTTTTACAAAAATGGTTTTCCATGTCTGGGTTTGTCTCTAAAAATGTCCAGACAGGCTGGGTCAAAAACGCGCAGGTCCACCCTGGGTCTGCCCGGCCCGGCCCACCGGGGGATTCCTCTCCAGTGGTCAGGGCAAGCTGGGAGTTTTAAAAAAGCAGAAAGGAAATAAAAAGCACACAAAATATTATCACCACGTATCAATAATCCTGATATCAAACCTGTCAGCACTTCTACCGTTCAACTCGTGTTATTTTGTTTTGTTTTTAAAAAAAAGACTCATTGCAAGTTCTTCCCAAAACACAATCATTCAGAAATTCATTATTAAAGGTTTACAGTTACACCCTGGAGGGGTAAAAAGCCGAAGGGGGCAGGAGAGGCTGTGGAGCCAAACAAACAATAAAATAATTAAAAAAGAGGCGCGATTCAGACGCTATGATTTCTGTACATTGCTTTACACACGGTGCCTTTAGCAAACGCTGGCTGCGGGGAGGAGCAGGCGGTGAGAGCTGACCCCCGCACTCACTGTCCACGACCCCCACAACTGCCTGCTGTCTCTGCCCTAATCCCTGAAGACTTGGAAAGGGGGAGTGTGAGAGAAAGAGTGTCAGTGTGCGTGCGTGTGTGTGCACGCATGTTTGTGTGTGCGCGTGCAAGAGTGTGTGAGGAGTGTGTCAGTGTGTGTATTTGAGAGAGAGAGGAGCGTGAGAGGGAGAAAGAGTGTGAGCATGTGAGAGAGAGGATGAGTGTAAGAGCGTGTGCGTGAGATTGTCAGTGTGTGTGTGAGAGAGAGTGAATGAGAGAGAACGTATGTGTGTGAGGGAGAGAGTACGAGCAAGGGTGTGTATGTGTGAGTGTGTGTGAGAGGGTGTTTGCGGGTGCAAGGATGTGTGACAGAGTTGTGTGTGTGCGTGTGAGAGGGTGCAAGGATGTGTGAGAGTGAGTGTGTGTGCGCGTGTGTTTGAGGGTGCAAGGATGTGTGACAGTGTGTGTGTGTGCGCGTGTGTTTGAGGGTGCAAGGATGTGTGACAGTGTGTGTGTGTGCGCGTGTGAGAGGGTGTGTTTGTGGGTGCAAGGATGTGTGACAGAGTGAGCGTGTGCGTGTGTGTAGTTGTGGTGGTGGGGGGGAGAGCGAGAGTGTGCGTATGCACGCATGTACACGCTGGCCGGTGTTCAGTCCTCCAGGACTATGGGCTCTCCCAGAACCACTGGCCGACTCGAGGCTGAGGATTTCACGTTAACTTGCATACACGGTCTGCGTGCCGCCCTCCTCATCTCCGACTGGCTCAGAGCTTTCCGGATCGCCCTGCAAAACAGGAGAGGGACATTCATTCACCAGCAAGACAGAGAGCGTGTGGTTGCCCTGCCCTGCTCTGCTCCATCACACCCCTACATCACCTCTCGTGCTAGAGAAAGTCCCCATCTTCCACTCTACCTCCTTGTGGCCCTTGCACTTTCTCTACAGGTGTAACATTGCATTCTGCACTCTGCCTTCTGTGTTGCACGACCAGTTATACTCCTGCACGGTATGATCTGCCCGGATAGCAGGCCAGACAAAGTTTTCCATTGCCTTTTAGTACGGGTGACAACCTGCACCAGCGCATCTCACACCTGCTGCAGCTCCGGTGCAGTACCACAGGGTCACGCACCTGCAGCACAGATCTGGTCCGGTTGCAGAGCGGAGAGTGGAAATGCTGTAGTGACTTGGGGCAACACTGCCGCTCAATAAAAAACCTGCAGGCTTAAGGGCCTGTCCCACTTACGCGACTTTTTCGGCGACTTGCCGGCACCCGTCATAGACGCAGCAGGTTGTCGAAAATTTTCAATGTTGAAAATCCAGCGGCGACCAGAAAAAGGCACGATACTTTGGCGACTACTCACCACCAAACTGGCGTCACCCCGCGACAAGCCCACTTGAAATCAACTCTATCCAGCCTTTGTACTGGAGTTTGGCTTGATTGCATTGATGTGTTACAGATCTGATTAGATAGTAAACTTCTCACTGTACCTCAGTACACATAATACACCCGAACGCTTCACCTCACAGCCGCTAACAGTGTTGAGAAACTCAACAACAAACCCCATGCACTTGAGGGCGGGGGAAGGTGGGCAGGGCTGTGGGCGGTGGATGGGTGATGGCAGAGAGACTCACACTCCACAACCAAAACACATTGTGTGACACAAAGAGAAACTCTAACGCAAGGAGAGCAGAAAGCGGGCGGCCACGGTGGCGCAGTGGTAGAGTTGCCGCCTTACAGCGCTCGCAGCATCAGTGACCCGGGTTCCACCCCGACTACGGGTGCTGTCTGTACGGAGTTTGTACCTTCTCCCCGTCACCTGCGTGGGTTTTCTCCAAGAACTTCGGTTTACTCCCACACTCCAAAGACGTGCAGGCATGTAGGTAAATTGGCTTGGTGTATGTGTAAATTGTCCCTAGTGTGCGGGGATCGCTGGTCAGCAGACTCGGTGGGCCGAGGGGCCTATTTCCGCGCTAAACTAAAAGAAGGGAGGATTGAGCAAACCATAAAACTGGTTGAATGCCACGTGGGTGAGGCCTCAGACGATGTGATGACGCCAGTTCATACCCACACGAAGGTACACAGGCGCCTCTGCAAACTCTGCCCACAAGTTAATGACAGTGCAGTGCCAACTACTGACCAGCTGGAGGCAGCAGAGGACAAGAATCACACATGTGCTGTCGACTGGTGTGCTAGCCTGGCCTGGCCTGGCCTGGCCTGGCAGCCCTCAGCTCTGGTTCACGTTTGAGTTTACTATTGTCACGTCTACCGAGGCACAGTCTTCTTCTTCTCCTCGTGTACAGCGCGCACAGCCTAAAGTTGTAGGCCAACTTTTTGTTTGTGCACGTCGGGTTGATTGCATTCGTCGACACAGGGTGGACCAAGTGAAGGCTGCAATCTCCCACCCCCCGGGGTACAGTGAAAAGCTTTGTTCTGCATGCTATCCAAACTGATCCGATAATACTACACATAAATACAATCAAGTCAAACTCAAGTGCAACAAGGAGAGCAAATGGGGAGATAGAGTGCAGAATATAGTTCTCAGCATTGTAGCGCACCAGTTCCACAGACAGTGAATTCCACGGATTCACCACCCTCTGACTAAACAAATTCCTCCTCATCTCTTTTCTAAAGGAACGTCCTTTTATCCTGAGGCTGTGCCCTCTGGTCCTAGACGCTCCCACTAGTGGAAACATCCTCTCCACATCCACTATGGGTGAGGCATTTCACTATCCGGTACGTTCCAATGATTCCCCCTCGTCCGTCTAAACTTCAGCGAGTACAGGCCCAGTGCTGACAAACGTTCATCGTACGTTGACCCAGTCACCCCCCAGGATGATTCTTGTAGGCCTCCTCTGCCAGCACATCCCTCCTCAGGCATGGGCTTGTCCAAACTGCCAGAGGGAGTTGAGGCAGGTATAATTACAATTAAAAGACACTTGGACAGGTACATGGTTAGGAAAGGTTTGGAGGGAGATGGGCCAAATGCGGGCAGGTGGGAGTAGCGTAGCTGGGGCATCCTGGGCAAGTTGAGCCGAAGGGCCTGTTTCGTTGCTCTATGACTCTGGAGATTATTATACCAAAGCAACAACTACTACTTCAAACCCTGCTGGTCGGAAGCAGTGAATCCAGTTTTCTTTGGCATGCTGAGACTAAGTCCCACCTCCTTTTCTTTCCCATTGCACCCCCCCACCCCCAGTCGACTGGTTCAAGGAAGCCAAGGATCTTTCCATACCTTCCCATCTCTCCCAAGCCTCCCCCTACCGCCCCACCCCTTCAATCTCATGGTACACACCTGGTATGGTCTGTTGCCACGAAGACAATCGGGTCGGGAGCATCTCCAGGGTTCAATTTTTGCCGCTTGAACGGTGGCTCAGTACTAACTTGGTCTGTCTTCATCCCCGAAGAGAAGGGTCTGTTGCTGGTCAAATGGGCGTTAGCCGTCTGCAACAATCACAAGCCATTTCACCGCCATTAGACTTTTCCTCGTCTCGCCACCTCCAGAGGGACAGATTATCGAGACTAGTGAGTAATGGTGAGCGGAGCGGGCGGAGTGGAAGGCACCCTGCACCGCACGCCAGTGGGTTGCTTCATCCCCTCTAACGTGGGGCAGGACTCCCCAATCACGGGGAACTGCGTGCCCAGTCTATCGACACAAAATGCTGGAGTAACTCAGCAGGACTGGCAAAGATCTCTGGGGAGAAGGAATGCTGGAGTAACTGAGCGGGACAGGCAGCATCTCTGGAGAGAAGGAATGGGTGACGCTTCACGTCCCGAAGCGTCACCCATTCCTTCTCTCCAGAGATGCTGCCTGTACCGCTGAGTTACTCCAGCATTTTGTGTCCATCTTCGGTGTAACCCAGCGTCTGCAGTTCCTTCCTATGCACGCCCAGCCTTACCCTCACTGTGTTTGGGCAAGAGGGTGAAATGCCACGCATTGCATCAGGACAGATAAAAGTGGCACTTTGTCCAGATTGTTCGAAACAAAGTGAATCGGATAAAACCGGGCTGAGACATCCCAGAACTAGGCCAACAAAGGGGGGAGGAAAAGCGGATGAAATCCACTGACCGACCGGTGATTAAATAATGCTCCAAAGTCCACACTGGGTCACGTTGCAGGGTCTAATCCAGCGCAGGAAAAGACGTGTGGGACAATGCGGAGCGGGACAAAGGGGAGCAATTGTTTTCTAGCTTCACTCGTGGATCTCCAGCTTGAATTTCCAGACTCCCCGGCCCGGATTCACTGACACGTACAAATCATTCCTGTTCCCTTAAAGTTTGCGGAATCTCTGTATAATGTACCGCCCTGAAGCCTGAAGAAGGGACTCGACCCGAAACGTCACCGATTCCTTCGCTCCATAGATGCTGCCTCACCCGCTGAGTTTCTCCAGCAATTTTGTCTACCTTCGATTTTTCCAGCATCTGCAGTTCTTTCTTAAACCCCTGGAGTCCAGGTACATTTGACAAATCTCAGCTACATCCCCTTGAAGGCCAATACTTTCCCATGAAGAGGTACTCGTGAAACCCATGCTGACCTGTCTAGCTACCAACGCAACGTCCACAATGCTGGCCTTCTACTGCAACCACTATTATTTCCAATTCTCTGTCTTTAATAAAACGTACCGATTTGGTTTGTATTTTAAAACTCCCAGGGCATGTATCGTACGGGCTAGATGCAAAATTAAGTCCACCCGGCACTGCCAGGGCAGGAACAGGGAGTGCACCCGTGGGGCAGTGGGGGCAGGCCTCCACAATTGAATCAAAGCTCGATGAGCTTACAGTGCCTCCACGGGAGCAGGAGCTGGAGTAGAGAATGAAGACTGAATGAAGCTATCGCGTGGAAACAGGCCAAACGGTCCAACGAGTCGACGCCAACTAGCGATCACCCGTTTACATTCATTTAATGTAAAAACAAACAACTGCAGATGCTGGTTTATACAAAAGTTCACACTGAAGAAGGGTGTTGTCCCAGAACGTCCACTGTTCTCTAGCGATGCTGCCTGACCCGCTGAGTTACTCCAGCACTCTGTGAAACGTCACCTATCCATGTTCTCCACAGATGCTGCCTGACCCGCTGAGTTACTCCAGCACTTTGTGTCCATTCACACTAGTTTTATGTTATCCCACTTTCTCACCCACTCCCTACACACTAGGGGTAATTTACAGAGGGCCAATTAACCTACAGACCTGCACGTCTTTGGGGTGTGGGAGGAAACCGGAGCACCCGGAGGAAACCCACAAGGTCACAGGGAGAACGTGTAAACTCCACACAGACAGCAACCGAGGTCAGGATCAAACTCTACCCACAAACAGGTGCTTCCTGCTAGTGGGTGGCCACTATTATTAATGTCCCAGGGTTGGATATTGGTGCATGGTGCTTGAATAAAATATCCTCTCAGTAGTTCTTTGCTGATCGTCCGAGATGACGGGACAGAGTGTTTGGGATTGGGAGGGGGTGGGGTGTGCGGGGAAGGACTGTAACAGGAGCCCCCTTTGTAAGGGACATGGTTGGAGTCAGGTCACAAGCCCCACACCCCTCCGCACAGTAGCGTAAAGCCGTAGACTATCAGGTTGCAACCACACCACTCTGAGAGCGACTGCATGCATGCACGCCACCTGTGCACTCAGCAACCACGAAACCAGATACAAGGCAGGGCGGAAACATTTTCCGTCGAGCGAGAATCGAGTTGCTCCTGAAGTTACACGGTGTGAACCTGGTGTACTGACAGCTGCGGTGCTTTGATCCTTTTGTGAAAGCCCCAGCTCACTGCCGGGCAAGCGCTTACTTCTGGGTGCCGAGCGTGTGAACACTTTGTACGTGGCCCACGGCAAACAGGACCTCTCTTCAATAAAAAGACACAAAGTGCTGGAGTACCTCTGTGGGGCTCGACTCGAAACGTCGCCAATTCCTTCTCTCCATAGATGTTGCCTCATCCGCTGAGTTTCTCCAGCATTTTGTGTCACCTATTCATGTTTGACACAGATGCAGCCTGACCCACTGAGTTACTCCAGCACTTTGTGTCTTTTTATTGAAGAGAGGTACCTTTGATTTTACCAGCATCTGCAGTTCCTTCTTAAACATAAATAGGTGACGTTTTGGATCATAAATTCATGTTCATAAGTTATTGGAGAAGCAGAATTAAGCCATTCGGCCATCAAATCTACTCCGCCATTTAATCATGGCTGATCTATCTCTCCCTCTCAACCCCATTCTCCTGCCTTCTCCCCTTAACCCCCGACACCCGTGCTATTCAAGAATCTATCCATCTCCACCGAGGCCCAGGACAGAAAGGTCCGATTCAGAATGGGAGGGGGAGTTGAAGTGCTGAGCCACCGGGAAATCAGGTTGGTTATTGCGAACCGAGCGGAGGTGTTGAGCAAAGCGATCGCCGAGCCTATGCTTGGTCTCACTGATGTAGAGCAGCTGACACCTAGAGCAGGGGATGCAATAGATGAGGTTGGAGGAGGTGCAGGTGAACCTCTGCCGCACCTGGAAAGATGGCTTAGGTCCTTGGATGGAGTCAAGGGGGGAGGTAAGTTAAACAGGTGAATCCCTCGTCCTGTCTCAGGCTCAGTAACGCTTCTCTCAGTAACGCGTAGGAACTGCTCCACGTTAAAGAGTCCATCATCAGAAAGCCGTGGGTGCAACTCAAACGGAGTTGTGATACTGAGGGGGCTAGACTTGATTAGTCATTTACTTCCTATCATTCTGCTAGCAGGTTGTTTTCCAGGTCAGTGTACAAAGGCCTCAAGAAAACATTGTGCGCTTACGTGTACAGTTG
The DNA here is from genome assembly GCA_038087875.1 of Malacoraja senta. Classification (NCBI taxonomy): domain Eukaryota; kingdom Metazoa; phylum Chordata; class Chondrichthyes; order Rajiformes; family Rajidae; genus Malacoraja; species Malacoraja senta. The sequence continues at coordinate 13,710 of JAXLNO010001459.1, forward strand.
TCACACTCACCATCTGTCTAATATGAACAGGACTCGGAGCTCCTGCAAAGGGGGAAAAAACAAGAAAGAGGAAATCAGCGTTGTTAGAAAAATTGATCAACCGTGAAAGCTGAACAGGCAAAACAGCCCCCTCATGTATCTACAGATTAATCTCTGATACATCCTGAAGAGACCAGCCAAGTCAGAAAACATGAAACTTCCCATAATGGTAGTAAAAACAGAAAACACTGTCTGAATGGTGACAAGAGTGCTTAATTGTCATACGTACTGCTTTAAGGTGAGGGGCAAAGTTTAAGGGAGAAGTGTGTTTTTTACAGGTGGGTGCCTGGTATGCGTTTCAGAGGCAGATACGATAGTGGGCTTTAAGTGACTTTTGCAAAAGCACATGGATATGCAGGGAATGGAGGGATATGGATCACGTGCCGACAGATGAGAGGCGGCCGGCATCATGTGTGGGAAGGAACTGCAGATGCTGGTTTAAACTGAAGATAGACACAAAATGCTGGAGTAACTCGGCAGGACAGGCAGCATCTCTGGAGAGAAGGAATGGGTGAGGTAGGGATCTCGACCCGAAACGTCACCCATTCCTTCTCTCCAGAGATGCTGCCTGTCTGTCTGAGTTACTCTAGGGGGTGGGAGATTGCAACCTTCACGTTTCAACCTGGCATGCACAAACAGAAGATCAAACAGAACAAGTTGTCTTACAACTTTAGGCTGTGTACGCCATACGCAAGAAGTAGTTACTCCAGCATTTTGTGCCTCTCTCTGGTCGGCATCATGCTTGGCCCCGACGCTGAGGGCCGGAGGGCCTGTTCTTGTGCCGTGCAGCTCTATGTTTCACAACTTACCCTGAACCCCGTTCTGTTTGTTGAAGGTGCGTTTCCCCAGCAAGGACACTGCTCCTCGGTTGATGTTCAGCAGAGTTCGGTTCGCCTCGCCCCCTTTCAGGATCCTTGGCTTCGACAGGCCTCGCGCCGCTGCGTATCAACGGTGAAACATAACAAAGAACGGGAAAAAAACTTTAGACTTTCGCCTGACATGTGACTGCGTGGGTTTTCTCCGGGTGCTCCGGTTTCCTCCCACATTCCAAAAAAACAGTGCAGGTCTGTAAATTGTCCCTAGTGTGTCGAGCAGAACTAGTGAACGAGTGAGTGATTGCTGGTCGGCGTGGACTCGGTGGGCCAAGAGCCTGTTTCCATACTGTATCTCTAAACTAAACTAAACTAACTGATGAAGTCTCGACCCAAAACGTCAATGATACCTTGTCTCCAGAGATGCTGCCCATCCTGCTGAGTTACTCCAGCATTTAGTGTTTATCTTAAACTAAACTTCAACCGTGTGAAACGGAGCACTCCCTTGCTCCTTCCAACAGATGCGTTAGGATTTTATTTTCGACACCCTGTTGCGCTCAGTTCACTGGGCTTGACCCCCTCCCCGTCTGAGCCACGCACCACCCCTTTGATCAAACACCAAAGTCCCTCCGGTTTGTAGATTGACTGTGGCGGGGGCTGCTGGCTGTCACCCAGTTTGCAGGGAATCTCTCTCCTCCGAGGTAAGCAAACCTACCTAACTCGCCCAACTCCTTCATGATGTTGGCTAGCGTAGGTCGAGGTGTGGGCCGGATCCTGAGTGGTTTGGTTGCTGCTTTCGGGAGTCGGACAGCACCTGTGTGGAAAACAAGAGGAGAGGGGCCGTGAAATCTCAGAGCAGAAACGAGTCGATCTACATTGTGTGCATTGGGCACCAAGCGACATGAATCAAATATGGCTCGAAGTACAGACTGCAAACCAACCGTGAATCTAATTGCAAGTGCTCCTGGGAGACACGTTGGCTAGTCCGCCAGCAAGGGGTGGCGGTGGAAGGAGCCGACAGCATCACGCTGACCCCTACGGCATCGATCCACTGCTCCCAGGACACCGGGTCTTAATGTGAGATTGCAAGAAATCGCACATCTCCTTGGGGCAAAATTGGACGTTCCAGAGAATCGGAAGTTGCAAGATGGCACGGGAATGTGCTGCTGTTCCACAGGAGGATCTTATTGAAACATATAAGATTATTAAGGGTTTGCACACGCTAGAGGCAGGAAACATGTTCCCCATGTTGGGGGAGTGCAGAACCAGGGGCCACAGTTTAAGAATAAGGGGTGGGCTATTTAGAACGGAGATGAGAAAAAACGTTTTCACCCAGAGAGTTGTGAATCTGTGGAATTCTCTGCCACAGAGGGCGGTGGAGGCCAATTCTCTGGATACTTTCAAGAGAGATTTAGATAGAGCTCTTAAAGATAGCTGAGTCAAGGGATATGCGGAGAAGGCAGGATCAGGGTACTGATTGTGGATGATCAGCCATGATCACATTGAAAGGCGGTGCTGGCTCGAAGGGCCAAATGGCCTACTCCTGCACGTTTTGTCTATTGATTAATGTGCTTTTGTCTATTGTGCTACTGCACAATAAGCATTTCATTATAATCGCTGCGTACATGACAATTAATAAACTAACTGACTGCGGTTCTACTCAAGCCTGATAGAAGTGTATAAAATTATGAGAGGTATGGAAAGGATTGACAGTCAGAATCTTTCTTCCCAGGGTGGAAATATTAAATACTACAGGACAAAGCGTTGAGGTGAGAGGGACAAAGTTTAATTGAGATGTGCGGGGCAAGTTTTATTTTTACACCAAGGGTGGTGTGTGCCTGGAATATGCTGCTGAGAGTGATGGTGGAGACAGATAGGATAGTGGTTTATGACGCCTTTGGATAAGCATGAGGAAGTGGGGGAAATGGAGGGACATGGATGGCGCAAAGGCAGAGGAGATTAGTTTAATTTGGCATGGTGTTCATTCTGGGCCGAAGGTCCTGTCCCTGTACTGTTTCTATCTTGAGAAAGAAATTCTTAAAAACATAAATCTTAACTATTAGCATGTAATTGCCTCTAGAGGGCAGAGAGAGCCAAGTTATACTATGGGGGTAAGGGTGAATGCACAGACTCTTTTACTCAGGGGAGGGGAGTCGGAAATAGGGGGACACAAGTTTAAGGTGAGAAGGGCAAGTGGTAATACAGGCCTGAGGGGCAACTTTTTCATACAGGGGGTGTTGGGTACATTGAACAAGCTGCCACAGGAGGTAGTTGAGGCAGCCATTATAACAACCTTTACAAGACACGTGGACAGGTACATGGATTTGAAAGGTTTAGTTTAGAGGGATTTGGGCCAAATGCAGGCAGGTAGGACTAGCTTAGACAGAACATCCTGGTTGGCATGGATGAGTCGGGCCAAAGGGCCTGTTTCCATGCTGTATGTCTCTAATACTCTCATCGAAAGTGATCGACAATAGAACCAGAAGGAAAAGGAGATTTTCCGTGCATTGAGCGATGATCTGGAGGGTTTTGTTTGAAATTTGAGTGGAACCGGTTTCAAGAGGGACTTTCAAAAATATAAATTTCTCGCTAAATACTCAAAGTAGTAAATGTTCCGGGGAGTGCGGAAGTAGAGGCGTGGGACTGACTGCAGGGAACTGGCGCGGTCCCAGAACGAGCGCGGCTAGGGACGGGGGGCGCGTGCTGCCAGTTCCACTCATCCACACAGCAGGTGGTGACCTCAGCCTGCTGCATGCCGGGACCTACAGGCAGCAGCCCACATCCTGTACACACCACCTCCACAACACATCAATACAACGAGGAGGAATACACACACACACACTTTAGAGCAGAAACCGGACTACTGCTGTGTTTGGTGTCAGCACTCGCCCCTTCCCACACTATTTTTGTCCCCCTTTACTTATCCAGCCTCCGTTCGTCTGTTCATTCTAAATCGGGGGTCGGCAACCAACGGCCGTAACACGAAATCATCCGGCCCGCAGGCGGATTTCCCCCCCCCCGTAATTATCCGGCCCGCCGAGCTCTGGCTGTACTGCATCCTGCGCAAAGCCGTGCACCTTCTGTTAACACGTTTAAGAAAGAACTGCAGATGCTGGAAAAAACGAACGTAGACAAAAATGCTGGAGAAACTCAGCAGGTGAGACATGCAAGGATTGCATCAGGCTGCATCACCCGCTGAGTTTCTCCAGCATTTTTGTCTACCTTCTGCGAACACGTGATTTGATGCATGCCATGCGGGCCGGGGTCCATGCGTACACGTGATAGATTTGGCCCGCCATCCACTCACGGCCCCTATGCAGAACAAGGTTGCCCACCCCTGTTCTAAATGCTCAATGTGGGAGCAAGTCGCACATTCCTCCCACTCTCTCAACAACATAGAACAGCACAGCAACAGGCCTGTCGGCCCACAACTTCCGTGCCGAACACGATGCCAAGTTCAACTGATCTCCTCTGCTTGCACGGGACCCATATCCCTCCATATCCATGTGCCTATCTAAAAGCCTCCTAAATGCCACTATCGTATCTGCCTCCAGCACGGGTCCTGGCAGGGTGGTCCAAGCACTCATCGCTCTGCAAAAAACATGCCCTGCACACCCCCCTTAAGCCCCCTACTATTTGATATTTTAATTCTAGGACAAAACGTTCTATCTACCCAATTTATTGTTTAAGAAAGAACTGCAGATGCGGGAAAAATCGAAGGTAGACAAAATTGCTGGAGGAACTCAGCGGGTGAGGCAGCATCTATGGAGAGAAGGAATTGGCGACATTTCGGGTCGAGACCCTTCCGGCTCGACCCGAAACGTCGCCAATTCCCTCTCTCCATAGATGAAGAAGGGTCTCGACCCGAAACGTCGCCTATTCCTTCTCTCCATAGATGAAGATGGGTCTCGACCCGAAACGTCGCCTATTCCTTCGCTCCATAGATGCTGCCGCACCCGCTGAGTTTCTCCAGCATTTTTATCTACCCAATCTATGTCTCTCATAATTTGTATACATTTATATCGGGCTTTCCTTCAACCTCTGGCGTTCCAGAGAAAACAATTCAAGCATATTCAACCTCTCACTCTAGCTACAACCCTCTAATCCAGGCATCGTTCTGGTAAACCTCCTCTGCACCCTCTTAAAGCCGCCACATCCTTCCTGTAATGGGACCAGAACTGCAGGCAATACTCCAGATGCAGCCTGACCAAAGCCCAAGAGAGCTGCATCGTGACTTCCTGTGCTGTGATAATGTCATAAGGTCATAAGTGATAGGAGCAGAATTAGGCCATTCGGCCCACCAAATCTGCTCCGCCATTCAACCATGGCTGATCTATCTCTCCTCATCTAATTCTCCTGCCTTCTCCCCATAACACCCGTACTAATCAACAATATATCTATCTCTGCTGTAAAAATAACAATTGACGGCCTCCACAGCCGTCTGTGGCAATGAATTCCACAGATTCACCGACCTCTGACTAAAGAAATTCCTCCTTATCTCCTTCCTAAAGAAACATCGTTTAATTCTGAGGCTGTGCCCTCTGGTCCTAGACTCTCCCACTATTGGAAATATCCTCTCCACATCCACTCTATCCAAGCCTTTTACTATTCGCTGAGTTTCAATGAGGTCCCCCCTCATCCTTCTAAACTCCAGCGAGTACAGGCCCAGTGCCGTCAAACGCTCATCGTACGTTAACCCACTCATTCCCGGGATCATTCTCGTAAACCTCCTCTGGACCCTCTCCAGAGCCGGCACACATCCTTCCTCACATATGGGACCCAAAATTGCTCACAATACTCCTGACCAGCTCCTTAAAGATGCGACAGATTTCTGGCTGTGGAGGAGGCAAGGCTGCAGTGGGCGAGCGCAGCCGTCCAATAACAATAGGTGCAGGAGTAGGCCATTCGGCCCTTCGAGCCAGCACTGCCATTCACTGTGATCATGGCTGACAAAACGAGCCCCACTTACACTCGGTCTTGATGGCACCGACGTTGACGGGGATGTAGGGGCGCCGAGCTGCCCTCTGCGGCCGCAGGATGTCCTCGCACAGCCGCCGGGCGATGCGGGTCAGCTTGGTCGTCTGCAGGAGGAACGTCTGCCGATTCTTGGCTAGGAGCTTGGAGCTGTTGCAGGACAGAAAGCCTGGGGAGTCCTGGCGCGCGCCCGGCCCCTTCGACCTGGGCTCCTGGAAACAAGGCACAAGGTGCGGAGGGTTCAATACAGGAATGGCCAGGACAAAGATATACGCACGGGAAAAACTGAAATTTGAACAAATGCCAGAAGTATACAACAATATATTTTGCATCTGAATAGACTAATGATATTGGTTTATTATTGTCACGTCTACTGAGATAGTGGAAAGCTTTTGTTTCTGAAGCTACAAAATGATTTGGCTAATGGATTAATGTCACGCTCTCCGGGTGGAAAATTGAGTCCTTCACTCTTCATCATGTGTCGGCTGCTCCATTAGTTTCACGAGACACGGGGAATTGCAGCGCGCTGGAATCTCCAGTATAAAACAAAGCGCTGGAGGGACTCGGTGGATCAGGTGGCAACCCTGGAGGGAAAAGGACAACTCCACCCCGAACCACAATGTCGTCTGTCTAATTCCCTCCGCGGATGCTGCCTGACCGACCAACCGTCCAACTTTTTTTTAACCCGTTGATTTCAGATTTCTTCTCTCACCTTCGTCCCCAGTCTCCACAAGAGTGATGAAGGCATGTACACAGAGAGATGGGAAGGATGATCAGAAAGAGCAGCGTTTCCACTGCATCGCTGGGCGATGTCACAGAAGATCAGTTGATGGTTACAGTACCCACTGAGCTCAAGTGCAAGGAAAAGATCACAGCGGGAGTTTTGCAGCAGGAAAGATAGAAAATAGGTGCAGGAGTAGGCCATTCGGCCCTTCGATCCAGCACCGCCATTCAATATGATCATGGCTGATCATCCAAAATCAGTACCCCGTTCCTGCTTTCTCCCCATATCCCTTGATTCCGTTAGCCCGAAGAGCTAAATACAACTCTCTCTTGAAAACATCCAGTGAATTGGCCTCCACTGCCTTCTGTGGCAGAGAATTCCACATTCACAACTCCCTGGGTGAAAAGTTTTTCCTCATCTCAGTCCTAAATGGCCGACCCCTAATTCTTAAACTGTGTGACCCCTGGTTCTAGACTCCCCCCAAACATCGGGAACATTTTTCCTGCATCTGGCCTGTCCAATCCCTTAAGAATGTTATATGGTTCTATGACCCCTTCTCATCCGTGTAAATTTCAGTGAATGTAAGCCCAGTCGACCCATTCTTTCATCACGAAGAAGGTGGACGGTAGTCGCGGTCGTACCGAAGGAGGTCGCTGCTTGTCCCCGTCCAGTACCGTCGGCGTCTTTAAGCCACCATACTTCTTCCAGTAGATCCAGCAGGAAGCGCAGAGCCTGCACTGCATGTTGGGAGGGCCCCAGGCATACCACTGTAGAGACTGCGTGGCTGGAGGACACAGCAAGGTTAACACAGGTTAGGGAACACAGACACCATAAGCTTGTTGGTAGACACAAAATGCTGGAGAAACTCAGCGGGTGAGGCAGCATCTATGGGGAGAAGGAATTGGCGATGTTTCGGGTCCAGACCCTTCTTCAGACTGATGTCGGGGGGTGGTCGGGAAAAAGAAGTAGGCGGAGACAGTAGGACGTGGGAGAACTGGGAAGGGGGAGGGGAAGGAGGGAGAAAGCAAGGGCTATCTAAAATTAGAGAAGTCAATGTTCATACTGCTGGGGTGTAAATTTGAGGTGCTGTTCCTCCAATTTGTGCTGGGCCTCACTCTGGCAATGGAGGAGGCCCAGGGGACTCTTAACCATAAGCTTGTTGTTTATCAACATCCCAAACTTGCTACCACCCACAGTACAGAAATCCCAATTGTCATGGCGATATCTAGCAGGAAGCCATTCGATCGTCATCTCGACATCACCCCGTGTTCTCCCTGCGTGCAGAGGTTCCCAGAGACCTGGCCGTGATCAGAAGCCTGGTTCATGTCCTGTTACCCTCACCCACCCCGTGGGAGCTAAGGCTGGTGTCTCAATGGAACCCGGCTCAATCTCCATTCACTGAGCATCAGAGGAAAATAATCCCTGAGGGACTTCCCGCACCAATACTCTGGGAGTGAGTTGTTCTTTGTTTAGTTTAGAGATGCAGCATGGAAACGGACCCTTCGGCCCACCGAGTCCCAACCGACCATCGGTCAGCCGTTCACACCACACTGCAGGGGCAATTTGGGAGGAAACCCACGCGGTCACAGGGAGAAGGTGGAAACTCCACACAGACAGCACCTGAGGTCAGGATCAAACCTGGTTGTCTGGCGCTGTGAGGCAGCAGCTCCACCGCTGCCCTACTGTGCCACCCAGGCAGTCTGGTAAGAACCATGGCCACTGTGTTTGCCTGAACATAGGCGTTTTGAAATCAATGTGCAGCCAATGATACAAGTTGGTTTACTGGCTTGATGAAAGCAGTGCGGCATTGCCTCCACTTACTGTGACAGCTCTCACAGGTCAGGCCAGCGGCAGGTTTCTGGTACCCCGTCGCTCCGTTCATCATCCCGCCCTTTGGCCCCATATTCACAATCTGGTTGGGGTTTGGTTTTGTGCTGTGGAATAAGGGGAGGGGGGGGGGGGGGATAGGGCAAAAGAGTTACACATCGCACAAACAAACATTTGGAGAAACCAATTGTGCAATTTATTCAGTCAGAGCCAACAGCACGGTTAAGCAAACACTAGAGTGCAAACATTCGAGAGCAGCAATAAAGAACAATTCTGATATTCACTTAGAAATCCGTGTTGAAGGCAAGGATTAATGGGAGAGATACTCCAAGTTATCCAAACACACAGGTGCATTAAGTTAGAACAAGATCCAGTCGGGGACCTTTAGCTTAGGTGACCAATAAAACGGTCAAACTAATTATTTTTGGAGCATCATAGAGGTTGTGGGGAGGGAATTTTAGAGCTGAAGCTACAGCAAAGTTTGCAGTACAGTCATGGACACCAGGGTGTGTGTAGAGGCTGAGAATAGTAGCAGGGAGGCAGGTCACGGGGAGAACATACAAACTCCGTACAGACAGCGCCCGTAGTCAGGATTGAACCTGGGTCTCTGGCGCTGCATTCGCTGGAAGGCAGCAACTCAACCGCTGCGCCACCGTGACCGTCCTTATCCTCTTTTGGAGATGATAAATTGCTAACATTCCTAAATATAAAAAAGAGCCGGGGGATTCTCCCTCATGTGTCAGCACTGTTATTTCCCCCAATTAACACCGCTACAAAAATAGATTATTTTGTCATTCTCACCAGGTTGTGGGATCTAGGTAAGTGCAAATTGTTTGCAATGTTGCCTAAATACGGGAGTGACTACACAAAAAAAAACTTGATAGGCCACAAGACAGTGCAGAAATGTTTAAAGTTATTACATGCTGAAAGAATCAGTGCCCTGAGAGGGCACACAGTCACTTACTAGGTGGGAATGTAGACCTGCTTCAGCTTGCTGTCAGCTTCAGCTACTTTGAGCCTTTTCTGTAGCAAAAGCAAGAAAGACCATTGGAGACGGCACAATATAACATTACTCCCCTGGAGATCTCCCCGAGGACAGACCACAAACAAGGCCGGCTGGGCGATGCTCAAAGAGAACTCTCCAGCCAGTGGGCTTTTGAGGTTTGGGTTTATTATAGTCACGTGTACAGAGAGCATCTACAGTTCCTTGTTTGTAACAACTCACCAAGAACTTACATAAAACCCACATGTACAGGTACAGTAAAAAGCTTCGTTTTGCATGTTATCCAAACAGATCGGATAAGCCATACATGGATTCAGACCCAGTCCGACCAAGGGTCCAGACCCGAAACGATGCCTATCCATGGTCCCCAGGGATGCTGCCTGACCCGCACCGTATTACTCCAGCATCTTGTGTCATTTTTGGAGATAATCAGTTCATCTTTTCATCCAGAGGAAAGGAGTTGAACATAAAGGAAAGCTTCTGGTTCATATTACAACACGTGAGAGTTGGACGTTGGGCACCACGACAGATATTTGACCTGACTCCAGGCAGGCACAATGGAAAGGTGAACAGGTACAAGATGGCACCTGAAGTGTTGCGACCCGTGTACACAAACTCAATGTGGTCTACTGTCTTACACTCTTATAATCAGTATGATTGTACCTAATGTACAGTAGGATTGTCAATGAGCCTTTCCCGAAAAAAGGATTTCACTGTACTTGGGCACACCTGATGATAATGTTGGCGGGGAAAGGAATTGGAGACCCTTTAAGGGTCTCGACCCGAAACGTCACCCATTCCTTCTCTCCAGAGATGCTGCCTGTCCCACTGAGTTACTCCAGCATTTTGTGTCTATCTTCGATTTAAACCAGCATCTGCAGTTCTTTCCTGCACGATAATGTACGGGTGTCAAGGGTTATGGGGAGAAGGCAGGAGAATGGGGTTGGGAGGGAGAGATAGATCAGTCATGATTGAATGTTGGAATAGACTTGATGGGTCGAATGGCCTAATTCTGCTCCTATCACTTATGACCTTGTGTACTTTTGAACCATTGTGCGGGGGGGGGGGGGGGGGGGGAAATAGAAGCAGTAACTATTACTTGTAAGGAGTCCCCTTAATAATAATAATAATAATAATAATAATAATAATAATAATAATAAGGGGATTCCTTACAAGTAATGATAATAATAATAATAATAATAATAGAACTACACTTTATTGTCATTGTAAACACATACAACAAAATTCCAGGCGTACTGCCCGTGCGGAGCTCCAACGTATCAGATACATAATAACGACAAAGGAAACAACAAAATCGGCAAGAAAAACGCCAAGTCAAGTGTATTACTGCATTAACAACGATGCACAGCAGTTACCTGCCCTCTCCTCTATCTAAGGCCAAACCTGGCAATGGTACAAGCACAGAGTGAGCTTTGCAAACTTGCTCAATAGGATTCAGGGTGTGCGCACTTTGCCGTGCCTTCGGTATGGGACGAGGTAGAAAGCATCTTCTCACCTGCTGGATGTATCGGTCTGTGGTCTTCCACATGTAGTAAAACTGGACTATGCTGGCCAGTGATTTCCAGGACAACTGTAAAACAGGAGAGAAATGATCAGGAAGTAAGAGCAAGAGCACACGAGGATGAGTGGGAGTCAGCGAGACACAGTGACAAGTCGTCGTGTGGGTGAACAAAGGAGATGGCAAGGCCAGATGATCTTCAATGTATAGTCTGAAAAGCAGCTACTGATAGCTGACAAACAGCAGTCGGAAGGAAGGTCCCGACTTAGAGATACAGCGTGGAAACAGGCCCTTAGGCCCACTGAGTCCACGCCGGCCAGCGATCCCCGTACATTAGCATTAGGGACAAATTACACTTTATAGAAGCCAATTAACCTACAAAACTGTATATCTTTGGAATGTGGGAGGAAACCGGTGGGAGAATACGCACGCGGTCACAGGGAGAACGTGCAAACTCTGTACAGACAGCACCCGTGGTCTCTGGCGCTGTGAGGCAGCAGCTCTACCCGCTGCGCCACTGTGCCGCCTGACATAAAACGTCGTTTTCCCATCCCCTCCAGACGTTGTCTGAGCTGCCTCCAGCACGTTGTGTTTTGAACATAATCATTTGGTGCACAGTAACGTCCAGAATCGTCAATGGCGGGGGCCTGGAACACGCTGCCAGGGCTAGTGGCGGAGGCAGATATGATAGTGGCATTTAAGAGGCTTTTAGATAGACACATGGATGTGCAAGGAATGGAGGGATATGGATCACGTGCAGGTAGAGGAGATTAACGGCATCATGTTCGGCTCAGACCTTGTGGGCCAAAGGTCCCGTGTCTGTGTTGTACATTCTGTTTGTTGAAGAGACAAACTTTACTTTCTTTCCTGACGTAGGGCTTCCCCCCACAGATGTTGCTTGACCCGCTGAGTTCCTCCGGCACATGGTCTGTTGTCCAGATTCCAGCCTCTGGTGTTTCTCTTTACAACGACCAGACTTCATGCCTGGGGCCCTATTAGCTGCTGGATGTACGGCTAACAGATCTAAGAGAGGGAACTCACAAAGTCTTGTCTGATGTCGGTGAAATCCTTGCCGTATTTTTCGAGCGCCTCTTCAAAAAGCATAGCCTCGGAGGATGACCACTCCTCCATCTCGTCCCGACATAGTACAGGTCCTCCCTGAGGCACTAACGTCGACATGGCTTTGGCGAGGTCGTAGCCGTTACGCTGCAGGGTATCCATGGCGTGGAACTGGAATACAAGTAGAGACGAGGCGTCAGGCAGTGAAAGATGAGGGCACAAAGGGGAAAAAGGTGGTTCCTTTTTTGGACCTTGAGACACTGGTTTAACATGTTAGGGAGACAAAAGTGCTGGAGAAACTCAGCGGGTGCAGCAGCATCTATGGAGCGAAGGAAATAGGCAACTTTCGGGCCGAAACGTTGCCTGAAGGGTCTGAAGAAGGGTTTCGGCCCGAAACGTTGCCTATTTCCTTCGCTCCATAGATGCTGCTGCACCCGCTGAGTTTCTCCAGCACTTTTGTCTACCTTCGATTTTCCAGCATCTGCAGTTCCTTCTTAAATAACATGATAGGGAGACTGTTCTAAGCCTGGGTCTTAGGCTTGATGGATAAATAATGCTCATGGGGGCAAATGCAGAGACCGGGGCTAACTCAGACCATAGTCTCCATTTCACTCTCCCCACGAGTTTGATTTACAGATACAGCATTTGGCCCACCGAGTCCACGTCAACCATCGATCACCCACTCACACCAGTTCTACGTCGTCCAACTTTCTCATCCACTCCCCACACTCGGGGGGCAATTTACACAGGCCAATTAAATGCAAACCCGCACGTCTTTGGGATGTGGGAGAAAGCCGGGACACCCAGAGGAAGCCTGTGCGGTCACAGGGAGACAGCACCTGAGGTGTGGATTGAACCCACGTCTCTGACACAATGGGCAGCAGCTTTATCAGATGCACCACTGTGCAACCTATTAGAGGGGTGATGGCGGAGGCAGTGGTGTTTAGTCCAGAGATACAGCATGGAAACAGGCCCTTCGGACCACCGACTCTATGTTGACCAGTGATCACCCAATTACATTAGTTCCATATTATCCCACTTTCTCACCCACTCCATACAACACTGGGGCAATTTACAGAGGGCCAATTAACTTACAAACCCACACGTTTTTGAGATTTGGGAGGAAACTGAGGAACTGGAGGAAATACACGCAGTCACAGGGAGAATGTGCACAGACAGCACCCAAAGTCAGGATCCAAGCTGGGTCTCCGCCGCTGTGAGGCAGCAGCTCTCCAGCGGCTTTAGGAGGCTTTTAGATATGCACTTGAATATGCAGGGAATGGAGGGATATGGATCACGTGCAGGCAGAGATAACTCGGCATCATGTACGGCACAGACTGTCTCAGAAACTAGCCGCAGCAAGCCGTGAGTATTATCAGAGTAGATAGACACAAAATGCTGGAGAAACTCAGTGGGACAGGCAGCATCTCTGGAGAGAAGTAACGGGTGACATTCAGATTGAAGGTCTCGACCTGAAATGTCACCCATTCCTGCTGCCCGTCCTGCTGAGTTACTCCAGCATTTTGTGTCTATCTTCGGTGTAAGCCAGCATCTGCAGTTCCTGCCTACACAGTATTACCAGCGTGATGTCCCTGGACGCTGCGGCTGCACTCATGTGCAAACTCGGCTGACGGATGGAGCTGCTGCAGTCCAAAGCACGAGCAAAGGTTCCCACCGCCCTGTGAGGAGAGAGCATAAACAAGCTCAACACACACACTACGAAGCAGCCTCTAAATACAACACTGACAACAATCAGCCAGGGACTGATGAACAGCTCCTGCGCTGCGCTGCTCCCAAACCTCCCGACTTATGACCATCCTGACGTGTTGGCGGATTAAAACGCTCGATTCAAATGCAGGGATTGGACATTCAGGGTGGAGGCAGAAGGAATTCCCACACACAGAAGGCAGATCTTTGGAATTCTCAACACAAAAACAGCTGGAGATGCTTTGTCACCAAGTAGATTTGTTTTTGATATGAAGTAAATAGTGTTTGTTTTACTGAGGCAAAGGGTGGCCATGGTGGAGCAGATATGCATGGCTTCACTGTTTCCTCCGTCCGCTTTTATTTCTAATGTTATATTTAAAGTGAACCACCTGCAGCAAGCATGGGTGAGGGCGGAGATGATGGGGGCCAAGGAGCAGGAGGTTCAGCACAAAAGTCATGCCGGTGGAGAGCCGTACGCCTGGGGGTTTAGGGTACCAGGAGGCAGCAGAGAGTTCCTCAAAGCCAGTAGACTCACCGAGCAACAACGAGAAACTGGTCTATCTGCCGGTCAGTGAGCGAGTTGTCCGGGTCCCATAACTTGGTTTCCATTTTCAACTGGTTCCTGTCGTCAGACTCAACTGAGGGAAGTAAACGGGAAAATTACGGAGTCACACAGCGCGGAAACAGGCCCTTCGGCCCAACTCGTTCATGCTGCCCCATCTAAGCTAGTCCTAACCGCCCGCATTCGGCCCTTATATCCCTCTCAACCTTTCCTACCCATGTATAGTGCCCTCCATAATGTTTGGGAAAAAGACCCATCATTTATTTATTTACCTCTGTACTCCACAATTTGAGATTTGTAATAGAAAAAATTCACCTGTGGTTAAAGTGCACATTGTCAGATTTTAATAAAGAACCTCCATCATTAGCTGACCTAGTATCTTTTAAATGGTGTTACATAAGCACTAAGATACTTGAAAGTATGAGTATGTAACAATAGTACATTGCACTGAGGTCTCACACCACCAGAGACCCAACTTCAATCCCGACCTCGGGTGCTGTCTGTGTGGAGTTTGCACTTCCTCCCACATCTCAAGGGCATGCGAGTTTGTAGGTTAAGTCGCCTTTGTAAATTGTCCCTGGTGTGCAGGAAGTGGACCTGAAAGTGGGATAACGTAGAACTAATGTCAACGGGTGATTGATTGTCGGGCGGACTCGGTGGGCCGAAGGGCTGGTTTCCAAGTTGTATTTACTAAACCAACACAAGAGTTGCCGTGTTTCCAGGCACCCTTCTAGTTTCAAAGTTCTTCAAAATGTAGAGTTTGAACTTGGCCTTAAAGGCCTGCTGTCCTGGCGGTGGCACTGATTTTGGAGTTAGCTGTTGAAGGAAAAGACAATTGGGGATACACCGCATGTAAACTTCTCTGTGGATTTTTAACATGTCCGAGGCGCTACATCTTGAAAATATTAGACTTGTCTTGGCAGAAAAATCAGATCATTTTTCCAAGACATGGACACCATTCATTGATTTATTACAAGGATAGTATGGTACAACACAACTTTGGATTTAAATCTAATTACGGGTTGGGTGAGGTGGGTGGGGAGGGATGTGAGGCAGGTATATCACCACTTTTTTCATCCTTTCTCTTTTTGTCCTTTTATTTTTTTATTTTTTCTATTCCTCTCTTCTTTCTTTCATTTATTCACTCTTTGGCTACACCACTTTGGTAGTCTAGTGGCTCTATCTATCTTTGCACATCTCACTTTTTCTCTTTCTTGCTTTTTCTCCTTTCTTTTCTTCCAACTATAGCTAAAAGTTAAAATTGAAGCTGTACAATAACTGTATTATTGTATATGCCGTTGGTTCTATTTTTGTACATTTGCTTCTAATAAATAAAAATTAAAAACAAAACTTCTCTGCACATTACCATCTGCCAGCTTGTCGGGGATGTCGGCCTGGTACTTGGGCCCGACTCGTATGTCGCCCTGGTCAGCGATCAACGTCTTCTGCAAGGGGTCGAACACCAGCGAGTAATAGAAGCAGTCCTGCAGGAGCACAGACGTCAGATGGCTCAACGAGGATAGGGTACAGGAGCAGGGCAAGAAACTGTGGAGCTGTGCAAGACACTCGTCAGGTGCCAGTCAGAACGCTGGGCACCACACAACAGGGAGACTCGCACAGCTCTGCAGAATGTGGATGTAGGAGGATGTTGTCAGGGGTGCAGACTATAGTTATGAAGAGGAACCATCTGAGGAGTTTCGATTGCAATGCCTACAATTACAATTTGAGCAGCTGGAAGAACCACTGCTTCACATCGCCAATAATGCATTCTACCCAACAACTGTGGTGCCAAGTATTATGGCTCTGGCTTTTGGTTCTTTAGTATTGCCGTATGTACCAAGGTACAGGGAACAGCTTTGTTTCACACGTTATCCAAAAAGATATACCATACATAACTACAATCAGTTCAAACAAGTATAATAGACAGAGCAAGGGAAGATACAGAGTGCACAATATAGTTCTCAGCATTGGAGCGCATCAGTTCCTTAGATAAAATCCAGTGTGCTCAATGGGGTAGTGGAGAATCACACAGAACCCTAGCTTATGGAAGGACCCTGATACCGGAGGGGAAGAGGCTGTTTCAGAGTCTGGTAGTGCAATGTTTCAAGCTTCTGTACCTTCTGCTGGATGGGAACAGGGAGAAGGATTAATGATTGTGGTGAGACTAGTCTTTGATTATGTTGACTGCTTTAGCAAGGCAGCATGAGGTGTAGATGAAGTTAATGGTGGGGAGTCTGGTCTGTGCGATGGACTGGGCTGCATGAATTTCTTGCAGGCTTGGGCGGAGCAGTTCCAAAAGCAAGCTGTGATGCAACCTGACAGTATATGTTCTACGGTGCTTGAGAAACGGTACTGGAAAATTAAATCAGACCAATGTGGGGTCACTCTGTGACAGTCAAAAGGTGGAAGAGAGATCAGGCCCAGAACCACCATCGTAAACCTCCAGTACTTTTGATTAAAAAAAACATCCCAAACTACTTTGGACA
>JAXLNO010001459.1:30621-52614 GCA_038087875.1 Malacoraja senta
AAATGTCCATCCTGCCATTTGCCCTGCCAAGGATGCTGCCTGACCCGCTGAGTTCTTCCAGCCTCTTTGTTTTTTGCTTAGTGAAGATAACATGATGGATATTACCAGCCAGGACTCAAGTCTTGGAAAAGATAGCGTAGAAGAAGTACTTCCACAAGAATTGAGCGGGATTAGTGACAAAGTGCTGCGGTGCATTAAATATTAGATGGGGCAGAATGTGGCTGTCCTGGGATTTGGATCTGCTTAGAGATCAGAGATTACTAGTGGGTTGGGATTTGTGTGGAGGTCAGTTATTGATCCACAGATTGTAGTGGTGGCCAGCAGGACAGATCCTGCTATTTACCATTTCATTCACGAGTTAGGTATGGGCCAAGATCCATGCAAGAGCAGGGACTGTGGTGGACGCTCCATGTCGCCGGGCAGTGGGGGTGCGATGAGGGAATAGGCTGATGCTGGCCAAAAACTGAGCAGGTGAAATGACTCATCCTACGTGGGAAGAAACTATAACCATTGGTGGGAAAGAATTAAGGTTTTGGTGCATCACTTTGCACATCTGAGACACTAAAACACAACCTATTTTAACAGGATAACATGAAACAACACAGAACAATGCATCTTGTTATTGTACAAGATTTAAACTTTAAAGGGTCGAACCCGGATCTCAGATCTTGATTGGACCTCGGTTAAACATGTTGAATAATCCTCAAGTCTTTGAAAGAGTATAAGATAAATTCCCTTTAAAATGCCAGATCACCTGAACTGAACTGGGTCAGTGCATTTACTGACAACCAGCACTTTTATTGTAGACCAAGAGATGCCAGTCCTTATATAGGCTGGATAGAGTGGATGCGGAGAGGATGTTTCCACGAGTGGGAGAGTCTAGGACTAGAGGCCACAGCCTCAGAATTAAAGGATGTTCCTTTAGGAGGATGAGGAGGAATCTCTTTCGTCAGATTCTGTGGTGAATCTGTGGAATTCATGGCCACAGAAGGCTGTAGAGGCCGTCAATGGATATTTTTAAGGCAGAGATAGATAGATAGATTCTTAATTAGTGCGGGTGTCAGGGGTTATGGGGAGAAGGCAGGAGAATGGGGTTAGGAGGGGAGAGATAGATCAGTCATGATTAAATGGCAGAGTAAACTTGATTGGCTGAACGGGCCAAATTCTGCTCCTACCACTTATGACATTATAACCGGAGAAACTCAGTGGGTCAGACAACATCTGTGGAGTGGAGGGAAGGGACAAGTGACATTTTGGGTCAGGACCCACTTCAGATCCTCTGGAAGACATGGACAGGTGATGATTCAGGTTGGGTGGTTTCCTGACCCGAAACGACACCTATCCACGTACTAGATATGCTGTCTGACCCACTGAGTTGCTCCAGCACTTTTTACTTTATATAGCATTTTAAAATTCATTAAATGGTCTTGGTTTATATAAGGTTCTTGGACGAGAAGCGGGGGAGGTGAAATATCTGCCTGGTGATAGCACAGAGAGGTCATCAGACCGTTTCTTTTAAACAATGTGTTTACCTGAAACGCAGGTTATAAATAGTCATGACAGCTCCAGTGGGGGGGGGGGGGGGGGGGGGGGGGGGATGAAATAGGACTGCAGCCCTCTTTTCCACCTTGCTGTTCCCGTAAACGAGTTGTGAACTTGTTACTGGGGCACAGGCTTTGGGGAATAAATCAGGAGGGCAAGCAAACAGGTTTCAACTGCTTGCTGTGAAATAGCTTTTAAATTATTCAGCTCTGTGCAAGGCCAGCAGGTTTAAATGGCCGACCGACAGCTTCACAATTCTGCAATTTTGGGAGATGGTAACTTGTGCTGTTGACCGGGTTACCTGATGTGCGTGGCTGGTAGGGACTCGAACTGGCGAGAGAGGAAGAGCTCTCTGTGTTTAAGCTGATGCCGTTCCTGATCCACCAACATGGGCTGCTTGGAGTCCTCTTCAAACTCTCCTGAGGAAGATACCAGAATTAGACCGACTGTTCAGCAGAGGAGCCGATCATTTAGCCCCCTCGCGCTCCGTTCCAAGTGCTTTTACTTCACATCAGTCTCCTCCCGTCTGTTCCTTCACGCCCTCATCATCACATCTTTGTATTCCTCTCTCCCCCGGGCATTTACCCAGCTTTCCCTCAAATGCAACGGTTCATTTCAACCGCTCCCTTGGTGGGAGACAGTTACACATTTCGGCTGCTCCTCAAAACAAGTTTCTTCTGAAGGCCCCACTGCATTTGAAAGAAACTCCTTGACAGCTCTACCCGATATAAACTTCTTCTTAATTTTAAATGCCTTTATCACATCACAACTGAGATCATCCCCTTTTCAGGAGGGAAATTCTCCAATTCATATAGCTTTTCCTGATAATTTTGGTATCATTCTTGTAATCAAAAATGAAATTGGAGTCACCCAGTCCACACTCCAAAATTGCAAGGAGGGCAGTTAAGTTATGCAGATGATTCAAGTTCTGTTACAGATATCAGTTTTTAATTTTAAACGAGGAATCTACCTAGCATGGGTAGAGCCGCTACCCCACAGCACCAGAGACCAGGTTTGATCCTGACCTTGGGTGCTGTCTGTACAGAGTTTGCACCTTCTCCTCGTGACCGGGTGCTCAGCTTTGCTCCCACATCCTAAAGACGTACAAGTTTGTTGGATCACTGGCCCTCTGTAAATAGCCCCTAGTGTATAGGGAGTGGATGAGAAAGTGGGATAATACAGAACTGGTGATCGATAGTCAGCATTGGTGGGCCAAAGGGCCTGTTTCCATGCTATATCTTTCAATCAATACTCAAGAACAGTGTCATCTTGAATGTTATCCCCAAACACAAAGAGAAAACTTTGTGTAGTTCCACAAAATCACAAGAATCTTGACACTGATCACACGTTATTTTGGTTGGAATGGCGTTGCCCAACAGAGTGCCGTCATGTCAGGGGAGACTGGGCAGTGGGGAAAGGCAGGGTGGAGGGTGGAGGGTGAGAGGTCAACGTTGTCAGAAATCACCAAAAGTCATGAGCGTCTGTGAATGGGGAAGATCTTATTTTCATGCATGACATATTTGTTTAACACACACACGGCGGTGACGTGCGCTCCCGCGTGCCCGCCCCACCCCCTGCTCTGACAGCTCAATCGTGATGACGCGCCAGAGACGATGTTAATCAAGGGGGATTATAAAACAACCCTGACACCAGACCAACAAAGGCCCCTGCCGACCTGGAGCAGGAAACCCTGTTTTAATCTGGGCGTGCTCCTCAAAATGTGTCCTTAACCCTTTGTGTGCCTTTGATAGGCAGACAGGCTGGGTACAGTCCTTGCTGGCGTGGCCGAGAAACCCCAGCGATGTGTGCCCCCAAACCGCCCGCCCACCCACCCACCACGCCCAGGAGGAGAATAAGCCCAGCATTCCATTAACCCTTGCAGCAGAGATGAATAGCAGGCGTTGCACCTCGCAGCCAGGGCCTCATGCCTCCCTCGGCCCACACACGCTGCCTCCACACAGGCCAAGGGAAAGCTACACACACACACACAACAACCTTTGGCTTCCTGTGCGGCAAGGGGTACTTTAAGCAAAACAGTGGCGGCTACTTTATTTATTTACAGTCACTGAAGGTTAAACAGGGTGCAGAGCAGAAACTGAGGGGTTCTGTCAGCGTATAAAAAAACATTTAGTCAAGCGTGAAAGTTGTTTCTTTATTTAAAAAATCACACACACAAACTAATTTTGGTGCACACAAGCTGCCGTGAGTCAAGAGCGTTGGAAAAAAAGTGTTGGAGGAACTCAGCGGGTCAGGCAGCATCTGTGGAGGGAATGGACAGACGACGTTTCGGACCGGGACACTTCAGACTGATCTACTGGAAATATGAGCATAAACTAAGTATTGGAGGTCCCAACGCTTCTGTCCATTCCTTCCACAGATGCTGCCCGGCCTGCTGAGTACTGGAAATCCTAACCACGCACCTGCAGTTTCTTGCGTCTATCCATTTGACTGCTGTGAAGCAAGGTGGCTGTGGGTAATGGAGGAACACGAAAAGGCCGTGCGCCATTGAGATTCTTGCACAGTAAACTGATCAGGACTTCCCTTGTCAAACGCCCCCAACACCCTGGAGAAGGTGGATAGGTGACATTTTGGGTCGGGTCTCTTCTTCAGACTGACTGTATGTTTGTGTGTGTGTGTGTGTGTGTGTGTGTGTGTGTGTGTGGGGGGGGGGAGAAGAGAGTTAGAGAAGAAAACTGGAAGAGAGGAGGGGCAGGACAAAGCATAGGCAGTACAGGAGGGGAACATAGGCAATGGGGAGCTTTGATGGGCAGATAATTGGACAATGGAAGTGGATGGAGGGAATTGGTAGGTTTGACATCAGTAGATGTCAGTTGATAGTCTGTGCCCTGTGCTGGAGATAGAGAGATCAAGAGAGTGATATCAGAGGTAGTCCAAGTGTATTTGAGGGCAGGTCTTATCTCTTGCCATACTCCCACTTGCTGGCTGACATTCAAATAATGGAACACACAAGGGGCCTTATCCCAAAGAATTATAGTGCTCCCTTCTCTGCCTCAGAGGACGGTGGAGGCAGGTTCTCTGGATACTTTCAAGAGAGAGCTAGTTAGGGCTCTTAAAAATAGCGGAGTCAGGGGATATGGGGAGAAGGCAGGAACGGGGCACTGATTGGGGATGATCAGCCATGATCACATTGAATGGCGGTGCTAGATCGAAGGGCCGAATGGCCTACTCCTGCACCTATTGTCTATTCACCCATAGGAAAGGACAACAGCCAATGTTGTTCATCTATCAAAGAAGGGTAAGAGAGTAAAACCAGGAAATTATATGTTGGCGACCCTTACAGCAGTGGTAGTAGCTTTGTTGGAACAGGAGCTCCTTGCACCTGGAAAAGCACAAGACTTCTTCTGCCGTATGCCTTTTAGGCCTGCAGCTCCGTTGAGGCGAGCCAGGCCAAGACTAATTCGAGATAGTCAGCACGGCTATTATGTAGGGGAGAGCAAGCCACAGAAACCTGATTGGTGAGGGTAGGCCAGTGGATGTTGTAAAAATGGGCATGTATAGAGCTTTTGATAAGGTCCACCACAGTAAGCTGATCCAGAAGATCAAGGTAAATGACAATAGACAATAGGTGCAGGAGTAGGCCATTCGGCCCTTCGAGCCAGCACTGCCATTCAATGTGATCATGGCTGATCATCCATGGCGACTTGGTAGCTTGGATTCAAAATCGGCCCGGCCACAGAGGGCAGAAGGTGAAGTGTTATTCTGGCTGGAGGTCTGTGACGCGTCGTTCCATATACAAATTTGAAAACATTTGAACAGAACTAAAGGTGGGCTGACGAGAAGTTTGCAAATAACACAAAAAAATTGGCAGGAATTGGACAGTAAAGAAGATTAAAGGATTCAGCTGGATAAAGAAATATGGGCAGAGAACAAGCAGATGGAGTATGATCCGAACAAGTGTTAAACTTTTGGTGGTCAATTGTAAGGGGAAAGAATGCAGTAGATGGCAGGACCCTTATAAGCATTGATGTACAGAGGGATCTTGGGGTGCAAGTCCATAGACCCTTGAAAGTGGCAACGCAAGCACACAAGGTGGTAAAGAAGACATATGGCATACATATGTTTAAGAAGAAACTACAGATGCTGGAAAATCGAAGGTCGACAAAAATGCTGGAGAAACTCAGCGGGTGAGGCAGCATCTATGGAGCGAAGGAAAAAGGCAAGGAAAGAAGACCAAGGGTCTCGACCCGAAACGTTGCCTTTTTCCTTCGCTCCATTGATGCTGCCTCACCCGCTGAGTTTCTCCAGCATTTTTGTCTACCATATGGCATACATATGTCTTCTGTTTGGATAGACACAAAAAGCTGGAGTAACTCAGTGGGTCAGACAGCATCTCTGGAGAAAAGGAATAGGTGACGTTTCAGGGCGAGACTCTTCTTCAGACTGAGAGTCAGGGGAAAGGGAAATGAGAGATACAAACGGTGATGTAGAGAGATATAGAACAAATAAAGAGATGCAAAAAAGTAACTATGATAAAGTAAACAGGCTATTGTTAGCAGTTTGATAGGTAAGAACGAGTACAGACAAGACGACTTTGAAGCTGGTAGGACTTGGATGGGGTTGGGATGGAGAGGGAGGGAATGCAAGGGTTACTTGGTTAGAAAAATCTATATTCATACCAAGTTCAAGTTCAATTTTATTTGAGCAGTAAGCTGCCCCAATTAAATATGAGATGCTGTTTCTTCAATTTGCGTTTGGCCTCACTCTGACAATGGAGGAGGCCCAGGGCAGAAAGGTCAGTGTGGGAATGGGAGGGGGAGTTAAAGTGTTTGGCAACCGGGAGATCAGGTAGGTCCAGGCGGACTGAGCGAAGTTGTTCAGCGAAACAACTTGCCCAGTCTATGTTTGGTCTCGTCGATGTATAAGAGTCCAGACGATGTATAAGAGCTATTGCTGCTCTTCATCGTTTGGACATTGAGTATAAAAGACGGGAAGTTGTACTATATAAATCATTGGCGAGGCCATGTTGGGAATATTACGTGTAGTTTGGGTTGCCGCATCACAGGAAGGATGTGGAGGCTTTGGAGAGGAATCAGAAGCTGTTCACCAGGATGTTGCTTGGATGAGAGAATACTAGCAAAAAGGAAAGGTTGGACAAACTTGGATTGCTTTGTCTAGAGCATCAGAGGCTAAGGGGTGATCTGATAAAAGTTTATAAAATGATGATGGGCATAAATAAATAGTCTTTTCCCTGGGTGGAAATGTTAAATTTAAAAATGAGAGGAAGAAAGATTTACAAGGCATTTTTTAAATAAACACTGAGCTGCTAGGGGAAGTGGTAAAATCAGATATAATAGCAATATTTAAGGGAGATTTAGACAGGCACAAGAATAGGCAGGGAATGGAAAGATATGGACCATGTGCAGGCAAATGGGTTGAGTTTAACTTGGAATTGTGGTCAACACATACATTGTGGGCAAAAGGACATGATCCTGTGCTGTCATAACATGGAAACCCACCATTAAGGATGAAAGAAGATAAAACACAAAAAGCTGGAGTAACTCAGTGGGTCAGAGAGCATTTCTGAAGAAAATAGATTATGTTTTGGGTCGAGACCCTTCTTCAGGCGAAGGAGGGTCTGAAGAAGGGTCTCGACCCGAAACGTCACCTTTTCCTTTTCTCCAGAGATAGACACAAAATGTTGGAGAAACTCAGGAGGACAGGTAGCATCTCTAGATAGAAGGAATGGGTGACGTTTTGTGTCGAGACACATTCTCGAACCGAAACGTCACCCATTCCTTCTATCCAGAGATGCTGCCTGTGCAGCTGAATTACTCCAGAATGTTGTGTCTATCTTCGGTTTAAACCAGCATTTGCAGTTCCTTCCTACACCTTTTCTCCAGAGATGCTGTCTGACCCGCTGAGTTACACCAGCTTTTTGTCTCTTCTTCGGTTTAAACCTGCATCTGCAGTTTCTTCCTACACAGCAAGGATGAAAAATCCAATATAGTGCGGGACCTTACAGCCTGGCCACATCCAGACAAGGCAATGTTTACAATGCCAGTGTTTAACATGGAAATTTACATTTAAATAGAATTAAATGTCTTTACCAGAAGGCAGTGATAATCTTTGCTCTGAAGCTGACAATGGTCTCTGGCTATTGTGAGAGAGAGAATTCTTCATAACACATCACAAAACCCAGAGGAGCAGGAGAAAATTGAGAGCAAGTCCCAGCTTGTGTTACACCAGATCATAAAACAATTAAAAACACATCAACAATTATGTATGGGGGGTTGGTAATGCACTGAGAGCTGGTTAACAGAGAGAAAGCAAACAGCAGGAATAAACAGGCCTCTCCCAGGATAGACAAGAAGAGGCAGATGCTGGTTTATAAAAAGAGACAAAGTGCTGGAGCAACTGACCAGGTCAGTCTGAAGAAGGGTCCCAACACAAAACACCACCTGTCCATGCTCTCCAGAAATGCTGCCTGACCAGCTGAGTTACGCCAGCATTCTGCGGCTTCTTTCCCAGGCTAACTGGTACCAGGTTACCAGAGGGCTCCAGCCCTTGCTATTCTCAGCCTGCATCAACCATCCGACTAAAATGCCCAAATGTCATATGTCCAAATTTACTGCTGATGCAAAACTAGATGGATTTGTGAGAAGTATGGAGGTATAGAGACAAAGCAACCTTGTGGATACGGCCACAGCTGGTGGATTATCCTATGAAAGATGTGGGGATGTCACAATGGCACAACACACACAAAAGCAGAGCTTTTTTTAAAAACTGAAAAAAGGTAAAATTTGGGAAGTTGATGTTCAAATTAGGACCAGGGCATCTGATTCCACAAGTCACTGAAAGCTGTAACAAGCAATTGGAAAGGCAAAATGGTATGTGTAGGAAGGAACTGCAGATGCTGGTTTAAACCGAGGATACGCACAAAATGCTGGAGTAATTCAGCGGGACGGGCTGAAGGAATGGGTGAGGTTTCTGGTGTGGTATGTTGGCAGTTATTACATGGATTCAAATAGATGATTGCAGATGTCTTCCTCTCATATGCAGGGCTTGATGAGACCATAGATGGTGGATTGTGTAGACTTGGTTATCTTATCTTAAAAAATGACATTCTTGTCTTAGGAATGCACTGGATTGGATTGTTGTTTGTTTCCTGTGCTAGTCACCTCTCAGAATAGACAAAGTCGCTAGAAAAAAAGCACAAAGTGCTGGATAACTCAGCGGGTCAGGCAGCATGATTGGAAGACGTGGATAGGTGATGTTTCAGGTCAGTGCCCTTCTTTAGAGCCCGAAGAAGGATCCCAACCAGATACTTTATCTATTCATCTCTACCCGGGCTGCTGTCTGACCCGCTGAGATACTCCAGCACTGTTTCTTTTGTAAACCAGCATCTGCAGTTCCTTGGGTCCGTCTTCTCTCGAGGTCAGCATGAAAACTGACCCCATCAGAACGTACAAAATTCTTACATGGTTCAACAAAGTGGAAGCAGCGAGTGAGTCCAGAGTAAGGAGTCAGCGATCAGAGCTAAGCGAGCGGGAATCGTTTCACTCAGAAGTTCTCTGTGCTGAAAGACTGGAGGCTCTGCCATCAAATTAATTCAAAACTAAAGATCAGTAGATTTCTGGAAATTTAAAGAATAAAGGGATATGGGGATGCACAGGAAAATGAAGCCAAGATTCAGACGATGAGCCACGGTCTTAATGTTTAGTTTAGTGATAGAGGGGGAAACAAGAGCTTCGGCCCACCTAGTCCGCGTCAACCATCGATCACCCCGTACACTAGCACTATCCTGCACACCAGGGACAATTTACTGAAGCCAATTAACCTACAAAGTTGCACCTCTTTGGAGTGTAGGAGGAAGTCGGAGCACCTGGAGACGACCCATGCGGTCACGGTGTACAAACTCCACACAGACAGCACCCGTAGAATCGAACCCGAGTCTCTGGCACTGTGAGGCAGCAATTCTACCGCTGTGCCGCCCAATATATAGCAGAACAGGCCTGAAGGACTAGATGGCCTTCAGCCTCTAACCTTTAGTTCTCATACAATACTGTCTGTATTCAAGCCATTGTTATGTTTGAAAGATGATTCTTTAAACATTGATGCCAACTCCATACACTGGGAACAAATTTGGAGTGATTGATCCCAATTATGAGAAAGAGAGATGGTTGAACATCGGTGCAGATATCATCCTGACATCAGTCTGAAGAAGGGTCTCGACCCAAAACGTCACCTATTCCTTCTCTCCAGAGATGCTGCCTGTCCCGCTGAGTTACTCCAGCATTTTGTGTCCACCTTTGGTGCAGATATCATCACGGGTTCGGTGGACCTGAGACATGAATGGTTTTTCTGTCTGTAGCCGCCTTCGGCATTTCCAACGTTCTGTGTTTGTTAGTCAGTAACAGACTTCTGGGGTGATGGGTATCGAGTGACAGCGCTCCAATCTAAACATTGGCCCTGTTATCACATGCAAAAACCTGCGTCAATCTTGACACACTGATCTGTTTTGTAGTAAATGCCTACTATGTTCTGTGTGCTGAAGCAAAGCAAGAATTTCATTGTCCTATCAGGGACACATGACAATAAACTCACTTGACTTGACTTGAAAAGAAAGTCGAATCAAAATGTTTCAGACGATTGATAATCCTGAGGTCCCCTTGCTCTTTAAAACCAGATACTTTTGCTGCTGGGGAGTTACTGACGCCTATATTAAGCAGTTTCTCAGGGCTGAGATAATTCTCATCCACTACATTCATGAGTACACAAGACAACTGGAGTAGTGGGCCACTCAGGCCATCAAGCCTGCCCTACCATTCAATATGATCATGGATAATCTATGCTGGGGACAAACCCTCTGTGCGACTTGCTCATAACACTAAGTAGAACAGTCCGATTTATCTGTACTATGGGGTGGGAGATTGCAACCGTCACGTGGTCTGCCCTGTTTCAACGAATGCAATCAACCTGGCGTGCACAATCAAATAAGATCAAATAGAACAAGTTGTCCCACAACTTTAGGCTGTGCACGCCATACGCAAGAAGAAGATCTGTACAATGTGAGTGGCCATTGTTCAGTACGAATCACACTACCTTGTCAGAAATCATGGCAATCCAAGACCTTTATCAAATCCATAGATAGGCCCATAGACATGTAGTCACACTTCAACCAAATGTTGAGGCACAGACACACAAACCTTCACCTACACTTACTTCCCCGTCTGACCTCCTCTACAGCTCAGCCTTTGGGTAGAACAGTGGCGCATATGGTCGAGTCGCAGACTCACAGCGCCAGAAACCTGAGCTTGATCCTGAACTTGGCTGCTTGGTGGAGTTTGTACGTTCTCCCTGTGACCATTTGGGTTTCCTCCCAAATACCAAAGACGTGCGGGTTTGTAGGTTAATTGACCCTCTGTAAATTTCCCCTAGTGGGAAGTGGATGCCACAGTGAGATAACAGAACTAGTGTGAACGGGTGATTGATGGTCGTAGCAGACGCGGTGGGCCGAAGGGCCAGTTTTCATGCTGTCTCTTTCAATCAATCAGAATGCTGACCAACAGAACTTTCAGACACCACGCCACACTTATACAGTGCCTTGTTGTTAATGGTTGATTAAAAAAGGTGAGTCAGAGGATTGGTCACACGAATGTAAGCCCCTGAAGCATTTTGGCAACTGAATAAAGAAGATCATATCCAAGCAAAATATAGTCGGGAGAAAGTGCAAATTAAATGAAATGGCTTTGTAGAAGCACAACTTCTACTGGGAGTAAAATGTTAAGATTTCCAAACGGTCATATATAGAAAAAAACGATGTATTTTTAAATGATAGTTTCACTATGCAGATGTCAGCTTTTTGGAGGGTCTCGACCCAAAACGTCGCCCATTCCTTTTCTCCAGAGATGCTGCCTCTCCCGTTGAGTTACTCAAGTATTTTGTGTCCACCTACCCATGCTCAAGTTGGGTAGAGGCTGGGTTTTAGAGCAGAATTCAGGAAATGCAGTTGAGAATCTGCCATCCCCAGCACAAGGTAAACGAACGACATCTTTAAAGGCAGTGGTGTGGAATGTCCCATCCAAAGAGTCAATACAGCAAGGGAAGAATCTGGGTTTTAAAGAAAGGAGTGCATACTGGAAGTTGGCGTATAAAAATCTATCAGGCAGCTCTGGTGTATAAAATCTATCAAGCTGTTTGAGAAGCACTTAATTGTCTGCTCTTGAATAATAGGAACAGCAGCAGCAGTTCTGGTGCAACAGGTTCAAGAGGCTGAATGGCCTCCTCCTGTTCCCATACAATAGGCTCGAGGAGCTGAACAACTGTCTGTTCCTGTGAAATAATTCCAGAGTGCCAAAGCCGCCTCCTGTTTAAAGAGTTTAAAAAGATATTGGTTGGGCGAGTCTTTGTCACTTCCAACCAACTCAGCAGCTTTTCAGACATTGTGTTAAATCCCCTTTTAAAATCCTCGACAAGATTCCTGCAAAGCCTGGAGTCTAATGTTACTGTTTTCCCTCCTTGTTGTGGACTTTCCCCATCAGGACACGATTTCCCCATCAACGTTTTTGTAGTATCTCAAACACCTCCATTAGATCACTCTGGACTGCTGTACTCGAGGGATGACACACTCCTCTGGACTTGCTACCATTCTAATTCTCGACACTGCACTCACTTGAGCTAACACAGCTCTCCCGAGGTGCAGGACCAGAATTGCAGGAAAGATAGTAAGCAAGACTGCTGGGAGAACACTCCTGGGTCACACGATACAAGCACTGGCAGAATGCATTATTCATCTTAATAGACTGCAGGTTAAAGCAAACATCAGCTGTGAAATCCTTGTAGGCTTAAATAAATCCTTTTGTTTGGCACTGGCTGTGGAACACTAATGCTTCAGACACATCATGGAACATAGAACAGCACAGGAACAGGCCCTTTGGCCCGCGATATCTGTGCCACATCATGCCATGTTACACTAATCCCTTCTGCCTACATGTGATCTACACACTCCATTCCCTGCATACCCATGCATCTACCCAAAAGCCTCGTAAACACCCCTGTATCTGCCTCCACCACCGTCCCTGGCAGCTCGCTCCAGACATCTACCACTGTGCAAAAAAACCTCATTTGGCACATCTCAGCTATAACCCGGGACATACCCAGTCAGATCCTGTGGACTTATCAACCTTAATGCTCATCAGACCAGGCACTACCTCCTACTTGATCTCAAAATACTCCAGCAGAAAAGTATACTCCGCACATCCTCCATGTCCTTTGCCTTGGTGAATACAGATGCAAAGTACTACTTTAGTACCTCGCCTACATTCTCTGACTCCAAGCAAATTCCCTCTTTTATCCTCGAGTACTTCGACCCTCTCCCTAATTATCCTCTTGCTTTTAATATATGTGTAAAATTCCTTTGGGTTTTCTTTAATCTGATTTGCCAAAGACATTCTATGGCCCCTTCAAGTCTTTTTCATTCCCTGCTTGAGTTTTTTTTTCCTCTCAAATTTACAACTTCTCTCATCATCCACGGTTTCCTAACCTTGCCATCCTTGTCCCTCCTCCTTGCTGCAACATGGCGGTCCTGAACTCTGATCAGCTGGTCTTTAAACAACCCCCACATGTCAGATAGGGACTTACCTAGCAACACATGTTCCCAATTTACTCTCCTCAGCATCTGCCTAATAATGGTCTACTTTGCCCTCCAAGAACCAGACTTCATCATTATCTTAAAAGGTGAGCTGCTTCCAAAATGCTTTCCCACTGAAACGCCAGTCACTTGGCCAGGCTCATTTCCCAATACAAGGTCGAGTCTGGTTCCCCCCCTGTAGTTGGACTGCCCAACTGTCAAGCGGGTAAGATCATCTCTGACCCCCCCTCACCCTGGCCACAAACTCTTTGAATCACTTCCCTCTGGAAGGCGACTCCGGACTGTCAAAGCCGCCACAGCCAGACATAAAAACAGCTTGAGTAGCTCTACTCAATAACCAAAAGTCTGTAGCCTCCTTTTGCTCTGGTATTTGATTTCATTCACATGTTTAAACTATAAAGTTTTATTATTAATGTTTAATGTTTTATGTGTCATTCTTAATTGTTACTGTATGTCATGTTGTTACTTGCGAGCGGAGCGCAAAGGCAAATTCCTTGTATATGAACATACTTGGCCAATAAACTTATTGATTCATTCATGTACTGTTTCAGGAAACCCTCTTGGATGTAGACAAGAAATCCTGCCGCATCTATGCTTCTTGTACTAAGGATGTCCTCTCGGATGACAATCTCGTTGCTTTTACATTTTCCGACAATCCGTCCACTTATCTATTCCTCTATCCCCTACTGGCTTTTGGGTGGCAAAGTAAAATCCCATCAGAGTGATTGCACCTTTCTTAATTTTGAGCCTACCACGTTGCCTCAGTGGATAAACCCTCCAGTGTGTCATCTGAGTGCAGCTGTGATATTCTCTCCGATTAGTACGGTGACTCCTTCAACTCTTTTCTCTCCCTCTCTATCATGCCTGAAACATCGAAACCCTTGAACTGCCTGTCCTGTCCCTCACACAAATGCCAGAGAATTGGTTACAACGCTGCTAAATATAAACTTTGGCTCTGGCCTGATGATGTACAAGCTTTTTTACAACACATTTTCTGCTGGCTATACTTGTATGTCCCATCCTTCCCAAACCACTTCAGCCAGCCAGCCTGGATAAAAACCACAAACTACTTACGTGCATGGTTGTCTGCCAGTCCATTGAGGTTGCTGGAAATGTCCCGTCTCCGGTACAGACACACAACCTTGGCTTCTACGTTCCCGCTGCCGGTCTGCTTAAAACAAAAACCACATCCAGATTGAACACTGGCAATTCACAGCATCCAACTCAACTCCATCACCTCCACTTTGGAAAAGTTGCGACTTTTGAGTCCTACTCCAAAGCACATCATTTAGGCCGACGCACTCTGCAGAGAGGGCAGCGCTGAAGAAGTGACATGTTGAGAACATAGAAACGCATATCATCTGAACAGGTCATTCGGCCCACAAAATCCATGCTGAACATAATACGAAGCTAAACTAATCTCATCTGCCTGCATAAGATCCATTCCCTGCATATCCATGTGCCTATCTAAAAGCCATGTGCCTATATTAGACGCCACTATCGTATCTGCTTCCACCACCACACCTGGCAGTGCGATTCAGGCATCTATAACTGTAAAAAAAAACTTGTCCTGCACATCTCCTTTAAACTTTGCCCCTCTCACCTTAAAGTCATGCCCTTTAGTCTTGAACATTTCCACCCTGGAAAAAAAGGTTCTGCCTGTTTACCTAATCTATGCCTCTCATAATTGTATATGCTTCTATCAGGACCCCCCCCTAGAGAAACCAATCCAAGATTTTGCAACCTCTCCTTACTGCTAATACCCTCAAATCCAGTAGCAGGAGTCTTAATTACCTTTTGAGTCGAAGACACAAAAAGCTGGAGTAACTCAGCAGGACAGGCAGTGTACCTGGAGAGAAGGAGTGGGTGAAGTTTCGGGTCGAGACCCTTCTTCAGACGTTTTGAGTCACTGGTTCATGCCCTCCACAGATGCTGCCTGACCCGCTGAGTTACTCTAGCACAAGATTCTAGCACCTGCAGTCCCTTATGTCGCTGTTGCTGGTGAAATGGCAGAGGGATAATATTGATTGCAGCGTATCGGGGGAACTCCCTCACTTTTCCAAGAAAAGCCAGATGAATGTTTATATTTTGAGGAAGAATGACGGTGAAGTGGGTTTAACTTCTCATGCAATGAGCCAGTATATTGAATAACTTATAATAACTATTCAACAACTGCAAAGTCTTTCGTCCATGGTGTAATTGATGAAGATAGAAGAGTTAGATTTTCTAATATTGACCATTTCTGATATTGACCATTTCTGAGCAAAATTGCATGTGTTGATATAAGACTTGGAGTAGATAGGGCAGGGTCAAGTTTTAATGTTAGTTATGATGTCCCCCCCATGAGAGGCAAATAGTGCCTGCTATTTGCTGGCAAGGGAATTAATTTTAGCTGGTTCCTAGGCGACACTGGGAATAGATTGTTTGCCAGTCATCACCTGCTAAACGATGCAGGAAAGGATGGAGTGACAAAAAAATAAATCAGCCACAACAACAAGTTGGATGAACATCTATGAAATAAATCACTATGTCCCCAAAATTTGTAAAACATGTACCTTATTTAGTTCCTCTATCCTGCGGATGAGGTATGGATTACTTGAGGAGTTTTCAAAGTAAACATAATCTGAAAAAGAACGCAGATGACAAAGGTTAAAAAACACACACTTCAGAGACCAACAAATGTTTGAAGAAAGGTCCTGCCCCAAAATGTCGTCTGTCCATTTCCTTCCACAAATGCCGAATGAAAGTCAGCCCTCTCTCTTGGGGAAGCCGAGGGCAGAGAATATGCCGCTACTGTTGCCTCATGTGGGTCAGATAAATGACCAAAGACCAGCAATCATATTGGGGGCTTCTACTCCATCGCCCACATCATATCAACCCTTAAGTGGCATTCAATGATTTACATTTTGTGAGGAAGGCAATGGTCACTTGATTTGACATCTTTTCCAGTAGATTATGTCCTTGAAGCAAAGCATTAAATAAAGACACATAAAACTGATTAGGCAAACACAGGCAGAGCCTCACATGCTCATTGATTACTGACGTCTGCACCCCTACCTTGCTCACTGCCACATTCTCCCTTCTCTCTTTGCTGGTTGCCCAGAACCAGCTGCCTCCAGCTTCAGAGCCGAACAACTCTGTGAAGTCTGAAGAAGGGTCCTGGCCCGAAACGTCATCTGTCCATACCCTCCATAGATGCTGCTTGACCAGCTCAGTTCATAGAGTCATGCAGCACAGAAACAGGCCCTTCAACCTAACTTTCCCATGCTGACCAGGATGCCCCATATATGCTTGTGCCACCTGCCTGTATTTGGCCCGTAACCCTCTAGACATTTCCTATACGTGCACCATGTCCAAGTGTCTTTTAAATGCTGTTATTGCACCTGCCTCAACTACCTCCTCTGGCAGCTTGTTCCATATATCCTCGGTGGAAAAGCTGTCTATCGGGTTCCTACTTAATCCTACCCCCCCCCCCTCATCTTAAACCTATGTCCTCTGGTTCTTAATTCCCCTAATTTGTGTAAAAAATTGTGCATTCACCCTATTTACTCCCCTCATGATTTTATACATCTCTACAAGATTGCCCGTCATCCTCCAGAGCTCCAAGGAATAAAGTCATTGCCTGCCTAACCTTTCCCCATAGCTCAGGCCCTCGAGTCCTGGCAACAACCTGGTAAGTCCTCGCTGCACTCTTTCAATCTTAATGACATCCTCTGTAGCAGGGTAATCAAACCTGAACACAATATTCCTACTGCGGCCTCACCAACGTGTTGTACAACTATTACATAAACAATCCTCCAGCACATTGGGGTTGTGCAAAATATCAAATATTCCTGACAGGAACCATCAGATCTCTCACAAATCCTGGGGCTGTTATTTATCCCTCAGACAACATCACTAGGAATCAGATTATCTGATTATTACCTTATTATAATTTGCAACAACTTCAAAAGACTTAACTGAATGTACTTTGAAACCTTGATGTCATGATGCAACAGATAATCAGTCTTAGTGATGTTAGTTCATGGACAAAAATAGCTTCAAGGACACATGCAAATCTCCCCTGCACCCTCATGGTGGCCATGCGTTCTTCCATTTCCAGAGACAGAGAACTTATGGGCCTGTCCCACTTAGGTGACTCTTTAGGCAACTGCCAGGGACTAGTTTTAATGGAATGCACCTACGACACCTGGCGACAACACCAACGACAACCTACATCAACCTATGACACCAAAGATTGTCACCACTGTCACAGACGCCTGTATTCGCCCAAAGAAATCGCCTAAGTGGGACAGGCCCATTAGACTAACACATGTGAATGGCCGAGCCTCCGAATACATGTGAATGGCCAAGACTCCAGCAGCCTGCACTTTAGCTGTGATGCCCCCTCCAACAATGCTGTGCTCTTAGTACTGGCACTTGAAGTTTCAGTATGATACACTTCCTGGACCATGCCAGTGATCAGGGGTTGATTTATCTACTATATCACAACTAACAAAACTTGCATCATAAATTTAAGAACAGAATGCTGGAAGAATTCAGCAGGTCAAGCAGCATCCGAGGATGCAGAAGATGCAAGCCAACATTTTGGGTTGAGACCCTGCATCAGGACTGAGGGAGATTGCCGGTACATAGCAATACAAGGAGCGTGCGATAGAGACTGGTGGTTGGTTAATGGTGTCAGATAGAGACGGGGAGGGGACGTGTGAGGAACAAAAGAAGAAAACAAGGTGGAGGCACAAGGAACTGCAGATGCTGGAATCACGAGCAACACGTAAAGTGCTGGAATAACTGGGTCAGGCAGCATCTGTGACAGGAAAGCACATGCGATGTTTCATGCCGGGACTCTTCTTCAGACTATAGACAAAAAAACATGGTGGCAGGTGAGCATCTGTGGGGTTTTTGCCTACACGGATGCTGCTTGAATTGCTGAGTTCTTCCAGTATTATGTTTTCATTCTAGGTTCCTGCATCTCCACTCTTTGGTCTTGCATAATAATAAGACATTGAACGAGCAACAGAAACAGCACTCCAAGTGATGCCGTGCCCCATTGTAGGCCTTGCTCCCCAACACTTTGTTTCACCTGGATGCTGAACTGTGCACCTCAGATGTGCTGGCTGGCTGGGGAACTGGCAGTGCAGTGGACCTGTGCAGATGCAAAGGAATTAATGTCAACCGGACAGCTTTCCTGAGCTGCCTCCAGCAAGTCTGCAATGTACGAGGATGACACCACACCCATCATAGTTTACCAAGTCAGAAAACTACGATGACATGGGGAAAACATTTTTCAACAGTGACTCAGTAAGAGGGTTAGTGACCACTCCTGCATTCAATCTCCGTCTCCTCTCAGGTGCATGTCAGGTTTGTTGGGTGGCTATCGCTCATTGTGTACACCTTGCATACAGTCCTGTGTACACAAACAAGGACAAACCAGGTGGAAGCAATGGAAGGAGTGTTTGCACTTCCCCGGTGCCATGACTTCAGTGTTCCTCATAACGTTCTGATGACTAGGAACTGAGCCGCAAACTCCTACAAACGCCAATGTGATCACCAGATCACACACCTGTACAGCACGTTGTTGAAGGATGAATACTAACTCAAGGACACTGGGAGAACTCCTCCATTTTTAGAACAAGAAGCAGAAACCAGTTTGGCTCGTTGAACATTCTTCGAGTGGTAGAGCTGTACTGCATGGGAGCAGGCCATCAACCTACCTTGTGCATGCCAATCAAGTCAGCACACTGGGCTGGTCCCATTTGTCTGCATCTGACCCATAGCTCTTGAAACCCTTCCTATCCAAATCAGTCTTTGAAAAGTCGGAATTGCACCTGCTTTTAAACCTTCCTCCGGCAGCTCATTCCAGATAAGGACCATCCCGACTGAAAAAGTTGTTCCTGAAGTCCCTCTTAAATCTCTCTCCTTTCACCTTAACCCATGTCCTCCAGTTTTTGATTCCACTATCCTGGGAAGAAGACTGAGTGTTCACTTTATCCACGCCCCTCATGATCTTGTACACCTCAATAAGGTCACCCCTTAGCTCCAAAGGAAAACGTTCCAGCTTATCCAAGCCTATCTATGCTGCCTCACAGCGCCAGAGACCCGGGTTCGATCCTGACTACGGGTGCTGTCTGTACAGAGTTTGTACGCTCTCCCCGTGACCTGTGTGGGTTTTCTCCAGGCTCTCCGGTTTCCAAACCACAAAGATGTACAGGTTTGTAGGTTAATTGGCTTGGCATAATTGTAAATTGTCCCTAATGTGTGTTGGATAGGTGTTAAGTGTGCGGCGATCGCTGGTCAGCGGGGACTTAGTGGACCAAAGGGCGTGTTTCCGCGCTGTATCTCTAAATTAAACCTCACCCTATGTCCAGCCTGCAAGTCCAGGTAAAATCTTTGTGAATCTCTTTTGCACCCTTTCCAACTTAATGACATTCTGTTCCACGTATGACTCCACCCTCAACACAATGACGTTCTTCTCCACCCTTCAGTAAGATTACAGCCGACCTTCTACGTCAATGCTACATTCCTCAGCCAATACCATCTCTCTCAAGTTGCTTCGCAGTGGCCGCGAGACTTCATTACCACTCGAGAGCCCAAATGGGGGCCTAGGCTTTTCACTGCACTTGGTCGGCAGCGTTTTCTGAATGATCATCAGCCTTAATTCTGTCCTCATGTCTAGCACGGGGTGTTGGGACGAGTAACAAATCTTCTGACTCAGGCACCTTCCACTGAGAAAACAGCAAGTGGCAAATGGCCTGAGGGAGAATAAATCAAGGAGTTGGCAGTAGGTTTTATGTAGTAGGTATTAAGCAGAATCTTAAAATTAAAGACGTGCGGAAACTATTGGGACGAGACACAAAACTGCACTGTGGTTTATGAGATGGACAGCAGGACCATCCAATTATTTGGTTAAGCCAAAGCACAAAGTCTCACAGATGGCATTCTGAACCAACCTTCCCATTAATGGTCAGACTGAACCACCCAGTCTTTGTCACTGTCTAGGGAGGAACGGCAGATGCTGGTTTACACCGAAGATAGATACAGAATGCCGGAGTAACTCAGCGGGACAGGCAGCATCGCTGGAGAGAAGGAATGGGCAACGTTTCGGGTCGCGACCCTTCTTCAGTCTGAACCCATTCCTTCTCTCCAGATTCTGCCTGTCCCGCTGAGTTGCTCCAGCATTTTGTGTCACTGTTCTACCAGGTAAACTCTGTGCGTATCACTGCATGTTCCATTCCCCTTTCACCCTCAGCCACCCACCTACTCACATTCTAGTCCCTCTCAGCACAATTCATCTAGTTACATAAAAAACATTTGTCGGTGCCGGAGAAGAATTTCCTTTTTTTTAACGATACAAAACCAGCAAGAAACAGTTACTTCCTGCTGGTATCTGACCTTGGCTGTTGATATGGTGTAGCCTAGCTGACTGTCGAAAGAGACTTCCAATGGTAATTAGCTTCTTAGTGGCATTGAGACCCACAGAGCTGTACCTGGGCATGGCTGTAAAGGTACAGGCAAGCTCACAAAGGGTCCGGACCCAAAATGTCACCTATACATTGCGTCCACAGATGCAGCCCGACTCCAGCAATATGTTTTACATAGGATCCTGCATCTGAAATTCCTTGGGTCACCATTAATCACTCTCACCACTAACTACCTGGATCACAAATTACTTGTAAGTAACGTCGCGATATACCAACTTGCTGAAAGGTAGACAAAAGACACTGTATGAAAGGGTTTGTCTGAACCCCCCTTTGCTTTAATGGTTCACTAAAGCCCTCCAGGGAAGGAAGCGTGGCAGCCCAGAAACAACCCCAGATCAGACAATTAAATTGACTCTTAAATGCCCAGGCAAGTCACGCAGTTCGGAGCAATTAAAGATGGGCAATAAACGCCAGTGACGCCCAGATCCCAAAATGAATAAATAAAAATTCTCTCGGGCCATAGATCGAATTGGAAAGATAAGCTAGGAAAGTACTGGGCCTACTATTGTGTGGGGGAGGTCAGGGCAGGGTGACGGCGAAATCTGGGTATATAAGGACATGGGTTATCTGCAAGTGTTCAATGTGGAAGAACAGCCTCACATTCAGTGAGCTTACAACCCAGCAGCATGAACATCCAACTCTCCAATTTCAAGCACTCCCATCCCCCTCCTTATTTATGTGTATGAAGGAACTCCAGATGCTGGTTTAAACCATAGAAACAAAAAGCTAGACCCGACCCGAAACGTCACCCATTCCTTAGATACTGCCAGTCCCGCTGAGTTACTCCAGCTTTTTGTGTCTATCACTTCCCTA
Organism: Malacoraja senta; assembly: GCA_038087875.1. Lineage (NCBI taxonomy): Eukaryota > Metazoa > Chordata > Chondrichthyes > Rajiformes > Rajidae > Malacoraja > Malacoraja senta. The sequence goes on from JAXLNO010001459.1 coordinate 52,069, forward strand.
TCTACCCAGCTTCTCCCACCAGCCCTCCCCATCACCCACCCCTCCTATACCATGTTCCCCGTTTCTCACCCTGCTCCCACATACCCACCATCGTCACTCCCAGGTTCTCCATTTCACTCCCTGCTTTCCTTTCATATGGGGTCCCACCATCTGCACCCCTTTGTCTTCGCCACTGATCACCCCCAGCCTTTGTGACCGTGACTGGAATTACAATCGGATGACACGCTGCAGGGCAAGGGTGAGGAAGGGGGAGAAAACCAGCAGGTTTACCACCCCTCAGAGATGGGAAGAGCAAGGTGGACAGTTCTGGCACACCCGCAGTAGTTTAGTAGACCACGGCCACACACTATCCAAACGCACACATGGATGACCTGGAATCTACAAGAGGGACGATAGAGAGAGTCAGGATGTTCAGGAGGGAAAGGGAGTGAAAGAAGAATAGTGGAAATGTTATTTCATGAGATCTTGTACAGCACAAAGGGAACTCAGAGTGGGTGGGCCTCCCTTCAAGAACAATCGAGAGCCAACATCTGGCTGGATACTAGA
>JAXLNO010001460.1:0-56582 GCA_038087875.1 Malacoraja senta
TCTCTCTCTCTCTCTCTACCTGTCTCTCTCTCTCTGTCTGTCTGTCTGTCTCTCTGTCTGTCTCTCTGTCTGTCTCTCTCTCCTTCTCTCTCTGTCTGTCTCTGTGTCCCTCTATGTCTCTCTCTCTCTGTCTCTCTCTCTATGTCTCTGTTTCTCTGTCTCTCTCTCTGTCGGTCTCTCTTTCACTCTCTCTCTCCCTCTTTCTCTCTCTCTCTCTCTCTCTCTCTCTCTCTCTCTCTCTCTCTCTCTCTCTCTCTTTATCTCTCTCTCTCTCTCTCTTTCTTTCTGTATCTATGTCTCTCTCTCTCACTCTCTCTCTCTGTATTGAGTCTAGAAGTTGGCAGGTCACGTTGCAGTTGTACGAGACGTTGGCGAGGTGCGTTTAGAGTATTGCGTTCAGTTCTGAGCACCGTGTTACAGGAAATATGTCATTGAGTTTGGAAAGGGCGCGGAGAAGATTTACTAGGATGTTGCCGGGATTCAAGGGTCCTGAGCTACAGGGAGAGGTTGGGGCAGGCTGGGACTCTATTCCTTGGAGCACAGGAGGATGAGGGGTGATCATATAGATGTGTACAAAATCACCAGAGGAATAGATCGGGTAGACGCACAGAGTCTCTTGCCCAGAGTAGGGGAATCGAGGACCAGAGGACACGGGTTTAAGGTGAGAGAGGCGGGGGTGGGGAAATTTGAATAGGAATCTGAGGGGCAACTTTTCCACACAGAGGGTGGTGGGTGTATGGAACGAGCTGCCGGAAGAGGCAGTTGAGGCTGGGACTATAACATGGACAGATACGTGGATAGGACAGGTTTGGAGGGATATGGGCCAAACGCGGGCATCATGTGGGACTAGTGTAGATGGGGCATGTTGGCTGGTGTGGGCAAGTTGGGCCAAAGGGCCTGTTTCCATACTGTATCACTCCGTCTCTCTGTTTCTCTCCCTCTGTCCCTCTGTCTCTCTGTCTGTCTGTCTGTCTCTCTCTCTGTCCCTCTGTCTCTCTCTCTCTCTCTCTCTGTCTCTCTCTCTGCTAGAGGGGATTTGGGCGAACGTAGACCGGATTCAGCCAATGCCAACTGCGGGCTGGCAGGGGGGGAATGGGCTGAAGGGCCTGTTTTGGCCGGTCTGGGCTCCCCACATCCACGCCGTTGTCACGCAAGGTCGGCTTGGTGAGTTTGGGGGAGGGGTTTGGGGAAATGGTTTGGAAATGAGACAGAAATCTGCCTGAAGGGCTATATAAAGTGTGAATATAGTGTGAGTTATAATATGCGGGGATCGAGACTTCCGGTGGCGCTATGGAGGCTTGAGTCCAGTGCCAACTAGCTCCGTGCCGAAGAATCTGAAAACGGGAGAAAATCGGGTCTTACCTGCAGCGATCGCGATCTGAACGGCTGCCTGCCGCGTGACGTCGTCAGGCGCGCGACTTTGACGGTATGTCGATACAACGTACCCCCCCCGTACGACAAAAAAAACCGTTAAAGGGAAACCACCGATGGAAGAGGAAGGCCTAACTGAGGCCTCGGCCTCAGTTACAATGACGGCCCAGGAAGACCCTCCGAAGAAATCAAAGCAGAAAAAGTCTGAAATTGATGATCTTAAAACGTTTCTCGCTGCCAAGTTGAAAACCTTTGGAGAGAATTTTAAAAAGGAACTTAACTCTTTTAAGGTAGATTTTAAAGCAGAAATGCTTTCTACCGTTCAAGAAATACTGGAAGTCTGGAAGAGGTCGAGGGAGGAAGAGGTCAAGGAACAGATGGAAGTGCTGGAAGCAAGGCTCGTTTCGGTGGAAGCGAACGTTAAAATGGAGGTGGACCCCATTCATCAAGAACTCGAACAACATAGAACAGCGATAACCGAACTTGAGAAATGGGCGGCGACAAGTGGGGAAACTGTAAGTCGACTCATCATTGAAAACCAACGCCTCTCCGGTATGGTGATCAAATTAAGTGATAAGTGTACCGATTTGGAGGGGCGTCAAAGACGCAAGAATTTAAGAATTGTAGGGGTGAAAGAAGGAAGTGAGAGGGAAATGGGCCCCCGGGATTTTGTGGCAGACCTACTACAAAAAGCCTTAAAATTGGATCAAAAACCTTCACTCGGTCGAGCTCATAGAGCGCAGCGGCGTCGTACACAAGATGATGCCCATCCAAGACAAATTATCGTAAAGGTGCAACTGGATCATGAATTTGACGATATAATGAAGAAAATCGTCAAAATGGACAGCTCCATTTTGAAGGTGTGAGGTTCAGTATTTACCGAGATTATCCGGCAGAGGTCTTCAAGAAAAGGGCGCTGTTCACTGAGACAAAAAGAATACTGAAGAATGTACCTGATTTGAGATACGGCTTGCTTTACCCCGCAAGACTAAGAGTCACCTACAAGAACAAGGAGCAATTTTTTACAGACCACGAAAAAGCACTGGAATATGCCAAAGAAATCGGGAACGTGACCACAGACTGAAGAATTTACATTACTCCTCAGGAGTTAAGGATTAACGGGACCGCCAGATCTAAAAGGACCTTTAAAGTTCTTTTAAGAGCTTTAAGGACATTCGAAAACTGTAATGGACGGTGGACATTGGAGAAAACCGTGGTTTTTTTGGTTTTTTAGTTTTTGTTATTAATCACTATTATTATTTGTATATTCATATCTAACTATATATGTAACTACTAATACTTATTAAATATCTATATTACTACTAAAAATTATTAACATTTATATTACTCATAAAAATTTAATACTGGGTATGATTGATAACAATGATTAATAACTAACAGTCTTTGGTTAACGTAGAAATGAGTTACATACTTATATTATATAGGAAGATATGCAAGAGGTAATTCAGCCTACGTCATAATAAGGTTTGACGGTTTTTCTCTTTATTTTTCAATTTAAAATTAAATTTATAGATTAAGCGAAGATATTAATATGATATGTAGAGAATATTAACGTTGTGAATTTATGTTGTTCTCGGACTTTTCTGCAGGGATACATGCTTATGTATGTATGCTTATGGGTATATATATATATATATATATATATATGTATATGTGTATGTATGTGTGTGTGTATGTATGGGTATGTATATATGTTTGTTACTCCCAAAGAAGTTATTTGATTGTCAGAAATAATCTTTTTTTTTTTCGGGCACGGAGCTGGGAATTTTTTTTTTACAAAGTCTACGGAAGTCTTTAGAATTCTAGCCACGTTAGTGTGGCTATCACTAACTACACTAATTGTAGATGTAGTTTTTTTTCTTTCACCCTATACTAACCAATTCTATCACTTTTTTCACTTTAAATATTTTTATAACTTAATGTTTGAATGGAAAAACAAGACTAATACAAGGAGATGTGTTCGGAAGAGCGATGTATATGACTTTAAATTCATCTATTTGAGGTTCGGGAGCAGGGTCAGGTTTTATGTGTTGCACCTTCTGCTCGGTTATAGACCACCTTAGAAACAATATGCAAGATGTTAATATGACAAGAGGGGGTCAGGGAATAACATTTTGTAGTTGGAATGTCAAGGGAATCAATGAACCAATTAAGAGAGGTAAAGTTTTTGGCACATCTAAATTTAATCAAAACAGATATAATATTCCTTCAAGAAACACACCTTAAAAAGGAATCTCAACATAGACTTAAAGCTAAGTGGATCGCTGAATCATATCATTCCTCTTTTACCCATAAGTCCAGAGGAGTTGCAATATTAATTCGTAAAGGAATACCTTTTACGAATTCATCAACAATAGCGGATATTGATGGCAGATATATTATATTAGTTGGAGAGTTAAATGGAGAAAAAGTGATTCTTCTTAATGTATATTGGCCTAATTTTGATAACCCTATGTTTTTTAATAAAACATTTAATAAAATTCCTGAATTTACACAATATAAATTAATAATTGGAGGAGACTTCAATTGTACATTAGATTCATACTTAGATAGATCATCAAGGCAAAAAAAAGTAAAATCTCAATCAAGTGTATTTCTAAATTCATTTATTAATACCACTAATATTAAGGATGTCTGGAGAATTGAAAATCCAACTGGACGGGAATATTCATTTTACTCACCAGTACATAAAACATACTCAAGAATAGATTATTTTTTAGTTGACCACGTTTATCCCATTTACTTATAACTCAAAATACCATAATATTATAATCTCAGATCACGCACCTGTAACATTCATGATTAAATTAAATGGAATGTCCGAGAAACAAACATATTGGAGATTTAACCCACACATTTTGAACGAAAGATCATGCCAGGAATATATTACTAAACAGATTCAAATATTTTTTGAGGTAAATGATAACCCTGACACACCTACTTCTCTTATGTGGGAAACGTTTAAAGCGTTTGTTCGAGGTACATTAATTTCTGCTCAAGTATTTTATAATAAAGAGAACAGGATTAAACAACAAACATTGGAAAGTGAAATCAAGCAACTAGATATAGAAAATGCGAGAATGCCATCTATTTTAAAACATAATAAAATTGCTGTATTGAAATATAAATTAAATAAAATGTATTCAGAACAAGTAATAAAACTTTATCAAAAAACCAACAATTACATTTTGAATTTGGAGACAAACCACAAAAACTATTAGCACGTCAGTTACGTAAAATGGAAGGGGAAAAAATAATTCATAAAATTAGAACAGAGACAGGAGAATTATTAAAAATGCCCAAGGATATAAATGAAAGATTTCTCCAATACTATCATAACCTTTATTCAACTAAAACCGTAGCACAATCAGAAGGAATAGCAGATTTTTTACTAAAATGTAATTTAAAAGGTTTAGATTCAAACGATAGAGAATTATTAGAAAGGGAGATTACGATAAAGGATATTGAGGAGTCTATTGGCTCTTTAAAAAATGGTAAAGCAGTAGGACCAGATGGTTTAGGCTCTGAATTTTATTTAAAAATTTATGACTTGCTCTGCCCACGTTTACAAAGGCTGTATGAGCATATCTATACTCAACAGAAACTTCCAGATACTTTAAATGAATCTATAATAACACTTATTCCTAAAGCTGATAAAGATCCGGAAGATCCGGGATCATATAGAGCAATTGCACTTTAAATACAGATCAGAAAATATTAACTAAAATACTAGCGCATAGATTAAGTACAGTGATGAATAAATTAATACACCCTGACCAAACAGGCTTTATTCAGAAACGGTACTCATATTATAATCTAAGAAGATTATTTAATATTATTTATTCTAAGAGAATTATTAATGAAGATCTAGCAATAATCTCACTTGACGCTGAAAAAGCATTTGATCAGGTTGAATGGTCTTATTTATTTTCGGTGATGGAAAATATGCAGCTAGGGGAGAAATTCTGCACATGGATAAAACTGTTATATACAAATCCTACGGCTAGAATATTAACAAACCAAAGGTTGTCATCTAAATTCAGCCTATCTAGAGGTTGTAGACAAGGATGCCCGTTATCTCCATTATTATTTGCGCTTGCTATTGAGCCACTCGCAGAAAGAGTTAGGGGTCATCCGGAAATACATGGGTATATCACAAAGGACACAGTGAATAAAATTTCTCTATACGCAGATGATGTACTAATTTACATTACAAAACCAGAAATTAGTATTCCAAACTTATTAAAGCTAATAACCCAATTTGGTTCACTCTCAGGATACAGAATAAATTGGAATAAAAGTGAAATTATGCCAATAAGGGAACATAACAAACAGATAATACAACAATTTCCATTTTAAATAGTAAATGAAAAATTTAAATACCTAGGTATTTATGTAACTAAGATATATACATCATTATTTAAAGCAAATTTCCCCCCATTACTGAACAAACTACATAAGAATATTCAATACTGGAAAACACTTCCTATCTCAATGGTTGGCAAAATTAATGCCATAAAAATGATTTTTTTACCGCAAATATTATACCTTTTTCAGACAATTCCGATATATCTGTCAAAAAACTTTTTTTTTAAATTGGACTCCATTGTTAATGATTTTATCTGGGATTATAAGAATCATAGGATAAACAAAAGACACTTGTGTAAATCAAAAATAAATGGAGGCTTGGTTTTACCCAACTTTCTGTTTTATTTTTGGGCAGTTAATATTAAAAATATGAATTTCTGGTTGGAAGAAATAGATCAACAACCAGATTGGTTAAAAATGGAAAAGGAAGATTGTTTACCTTTTGATATCGGTTCGATATTATTTGCTACGTCTAAATTAAACAAAAAAATTTATAGGGAAAACCCTATAATATTTAGTGCTATACGAATTTGGAAACAATTAAAAAAGACATTAAAATTAGATAATTTATCACTTTTTCTTCCAATTGTGAATAACCCTTTGTTTAAGCCCTCATGGTTGGACAGGGGTTTTACACAATGGAAGAATTATGGAATTAAAAATATGGGACAACTTTACAAGGAAGGCACTTTTCTGACATTTCAGGAGTTGCAACAGACTTATGGACTCCGAGGAAATGATTATTTCAGATATCTTCAACTCAGAGATTATGTAAAATCGAATACTCAAAATTTTCGAATTAGAAATTCAGAAATTCTTGACGAATGTTGGAATAAACATCCTAATACAGAAAAATTAATATCTTATATATATAATATTTTATTAGACAGTGACATTCCATCGACGGACTTACACAGACAAACATGGGAAAAAGAATTAAATCAAATAATAACGAAAGATACTTGGGAAGAAAGTTTACAACACATACATCAATGTTCATTAAATGCCAGACATTCTTTAATACAATTTAAAGTAATACATAGGTTACATTATTCAAAAACAAAATTACATAAAATCTTTCAACATATCTCACCTATATGTGATAAATGTCAACATTTAGAAGCTAACTTATCTCATATGTTTGCAAACTGTATAAAAATAAAAAAATTCTGGGTAAATATTTTCAGTATAATATCTAAAGTGCCCAGCACACAATTGGACCCGGATCCAAAATTAATAATACTCGGAACATTAGAATTAAATCAAACATTTACAACAACACAAAGAAACTTTATTGATTATAGTATAATAACGGGAAAAAAATTAATTCTAAAATTTTGGAAAGGCCCTATAACCCCCACAATCAAAATGTGGATTATAGAAATGATGGAGACCTTAAACGTGGAAAGAATCAGATTTTCCCTGTTGGACAAACAGGAATTATTCATTGGAACATGGTCTCCCTTTATTGATTATTTAAAGGGTCAGAATGGTTCAGCACAGGAACCTCACTAACACTCGGGCTAAAGAATGGATGAAATGCTATACTCTGAAATGTACGAATATATCTCGAATGAAGTTTTTTATTTTAATAAATGTTTCCATTCTTCTTTAACTATCTTTTTTTTTTTTTTTTTTTTTTTTTTCCTTTCTTTCGTTCTCTCTTTTCTTCTCTCTCTTTTCTTTCTTTACTTCATCTATCTTTTTAGTTCTATCTAGTTTAAAAAAACAAAAAAGGCAAAAGGTATTGGAGACAATGTAATAATAATTGACAATATTATCAATTCAAAAATGTAAGACTGTTAATGATGTTAATAGGTTGTGTACTTATCTCCAATAAAAAATAGTGCTCTTTTGTGGATATTTATTATCAGTGCGTATCTGCCTAATTCCGCCCTAAATGCGTTTGTTGGTGTTTTCCTTTGGATATGGAGGATGTTCCGACAAAATTCTGCATGCAGGGCCTCCGTTGTATGTTTTTCCCATTTACTATAACTATGGTGACTGACTTCTCTCTTCAGTACTTCACTCTCCCCATACTTCACTACCATAAAGCGCAATAGGCTGGATTACACTGTCAAATATTTTAAGCCAGATTTTAACAGGAATTTGGATGTTGTAGAATCTTCTTTTTATTGCATACAGAGCTCTTTGAGCTTTCTCTTTAGTGCATTCACTGCCATATTGAAGCTCCCTGATGCTGAAACAGTTAGACCAAGGTAGGTACAGCTTATAGTGTGTTCGATAATAATACCATTGAGAGTAAATTTGGATTTATCTTCCTGACATCTGGGTCTTTTCTGAAAAATCATGATGTTGGTTTTCTTTAGATTTACTACAATTCTGGCAGTACTCATCAAGTAGGTCCAACTGTTGCTGCAGTCCCTGTTTTGTGGGGGACAGCAGAACCAAGTCATTTGCATAAAACAGGGATTTTACCTCTCCGTCCAGAAGACAGAGGCCCGGCGCTGTGCTCTGGTCCAACTTTACTGCGAAATCGTTGAGATATACATTAAACAGTGTCGGGCTCAGATTGCAGCCTTGCTGGATGCCTCTTCTCTGGGCGAAGAGATCAGTGCATTTGTCCCCAATTTTAACGCCACATTTATTATTCAGATACATTGATTTGATAAGGTCATATAACTTTCCTCCTATACCACTACAGAGGAGTTTGTAATAGAGCCCTTCATGCCAAAGAGAGTCAAATGCTTTCTCAAAGTCAATAAAACAGGCAAATATTTTCCCTTTTTTTGCTTGGTGAACATGTTTTTCAATGAGAGTGTGGAGGGTATAAATGTGGTCAGTGGTACGGTGTTTTGGGAGGAAGCCAATTTGTTTTTTACTGAGAATGTTGTATTTGTTAAGGAAATCCTGCATTCTGTTATTTATGATACTGCAGAATAACTTCCCTATGCAGCAACTGACACAGATGCCATAATTATTTGGGTGTAATTTGTTTCCACTTTTATAAATGGGTGAAATAAGCCCTTGACACCAAATATCAGGGAAATAACCTGAACGTAGTATGATGTTGAACAGCCTAAGCACTATGTCCTGCATCTCCGGAGTGCTGTACTTGAGCATTTCATTTTTAATGCTGTCTGGACCACAGACTTTCTTTGAGTGAAGAGATTATATTTTTATAGTCAATTCTTCCAAAGTAATTGGGAAATCAAAAGGGTTTTGATAATCTTTAATTACTGTTTCTAATGTTTGGAGTTTTTCTTAGATATGAGAATAATTTATGTTCATTTTATTTATTGGGATGTCTTTATATAGATTTTTGAAATGTGCTCTCCAGATATCACCACATTGAATTGGTGATGTTTGTAGTTTTGTTGTGCTCAGGTTATTCCACATAACCCAAAATTGGTTTTGATTGATGGAATTTTCAATTTCTTCAAGTCTTTTATGTGTGTAATTTTGTCTATTGTTCCTAATCGTGTGTTTATACCTTTTAAGAGTTTCATTATATCTAATACGTAAGTCTGGATTGTTTGATTGATGGTGTTTTTGGTTCAATATTTTCCTCAGATCTATTCTGAAATTTTACAGTCATGGTCGAACCATTTTTAATGGTTGTGTTTTTTGATAATTTTTCTCCTCTTTCACAAGTTCAGCTTTGATAGCTGCCTTGCGAAAGATCATATTAATGTCATTTATAGCCATGTTTACACCATCTCTAGTACTCATATGGGTTTGTCTTGAATTTCAGTATTTTATTTGTGAGATCAGGTGAATTCAGGGCCATGATGAATTTATCTCCACTATCTGAGGCCTATCTGTAAGTCTGATTTAGTTTATACAGCTTACTGGGTTCCTTTTTTACGTCTTTAGTTTGAACAGGAAATTTTAGGTACACGTTGATTTAACTATGGTCTGAAAGAGGGGACTGCTGCCTAACAGTGAACGCACTGATAGTGCAGGGGTCTATGTCAGTAATTGCATTGTCTACCACGCTAGACCCAAGAGCTGAGGAATATGTAAACCTTCCCAGCGAGTCCCCTCTGAGCCTACCATTAACCATGTACAGGCCCAAGGCTCGGCAGAGATGCACTACCTTTCTACCACTTGTATTTATTTCAGTCAAGGTTGTTCTGGTTAATGATGGTTGGTGTGACATACAAGGGGGTTTGACCGAACACATGGTTGTTGCCCTGTGGGTCTATGGAATCGGGTTCACATCCGGTCCTTGCATTCAGGTCTCCACATAGTAGCACATTTCCCAGGGCCTGGAAATTATTGATTTCCATGTGGAGAGTTTCTAATATATGCTCTTCAAAATATGGCCATTCTATTGGGGGTATGTAGGCGGCACATAGATATATATATTTTCCAGTTATTCCAATTATTTTATCTAGTTTCAACCATATTTGTGATTTCCCCTGTTTTATTGATGTAATGTGACTGTCTAGTTCTTCTTTGTACCACACCAAGATCCCCACGGAGGTTCTGCCCTTATGTACATCAGTAGTTTTTACTGAGGGCACCATGACTTCATGGTACCCTGAAGGGCAGTGAATGAACGTATCCTTTCGGTACCATGTTTCCGTTAATATCATTATATCAGTGTCTTCTATAGACTTTAGGAACTCAGGGTTCCCAGTCTTCATCCCGAAGGTTGAAGAGTAGAGACCCTGGATATTCCAGCAGCCTATATGAAATGAACTCATTTATTTTGTATTTATATACCTTTAAAAAAAAAAAAAAACTATTTTGTGGGACAGGTGCGAAAACACTAGTTTTTTCTATAATTGGGGAATGTTAGGTAAAGTTTTGTATGCCATGGTAAGGCAGACTCGTACTGCCACCAAGTAATAATAACTATATTAATAATAGCAATATCAACAGTATTAATAGCAATATCAACAGTACTAATTCAGTGCAATTATATGCTGTTTTTATCAGTCACTCGGAAGGGACTGTTTATATATATGTATTCTTTGTTACCATAGAAGATGGGAACATAGGGCGTGCAGCAGCTTCCTGATCTCTCTCTGTCTTTCTCTCTGCCTCTCTCTCTATCTCCCACTCTCTCTCTCTTTGTCCTTTCTTTCCCCCCTCTCTGTCTCTTTCTCCCTCTGTCTCTCTCTGTGTCTGTCTCCCTCTCTCCTTTCTCCCTCTCTCACTCTGTCTCTCTCTCTCCCTGTCTGTCTGTCTCTCTCTCTATAGAAACATAGACAATAGGTGCAGGAGTAGGCCATTCGGCCCTTCGAGCCAGCACCGCCATTCAATATGATCATGGCTGATCATCCAACTCAGTATCCTGTACCTGCCTTCTCTCCATACCCCCTGATCCCTTTAGCCACAAGGGCCACATCTAACTCCCTCTTAAATGTAGCCAATGAACTGGCCTCAACTACCTTCTGTGGCAGAGAGTTCCAGAGATTCACCACTCTCTGTGTGAAAAATGTTTTTCTCATCTTTATCCTTAAATTGTGACCCCTTGTCCTGGACTTCCCCAACATCGGGAACAATCTTCCTGCATTTAGCCTGTCCAACCCCTTAAAAATGTTGTAAGTTTCTATAAGACCTCTATACCTCTGCCTCTCTCTCTCACTGTCTCACTCTGTCCCTGTCTCTCTCTCTCTCTCTCTCTCTCTGTCTCACTCTGTCTCTCTCCGTCTCTCTCCGTCTCTCTCCGTCTCTCTCCGTCTCTCACTCTCTGTCTCTCGCTCTCTCCCTCTCTCCGTTCTCTCTGTCTCTTTCTCCCTCTCTCACTCTGTCTGTCTCTCTCTCTCTGTCTCTCTCTCTGTACCTCTGTTTCTCTCTCTCACTGTCTCACTGTCTCTGCCTCTCTCTGTCTCGGTCTCTGCCTCACCCTCTCTCTTCCTCTGTCTCTCTGCGTCTCTTACTGCCTCACTCTGTCAATTTCAATTTTAATTTTGAATTTTCAATTAAAAAAAACGTTATTGGCATGATAAAATACATTGTTATATTGCCAAAGTATAAAACATAACATACATATTTAAAATGCATAAATATATAAAATGCATAAATATAAATACAAGTATACAGGGCACGGATAGATATGTCCCTGTACATAAACTAGGAATAGACCTATAGCCCTTTATTGATTGCTTTCTCACTGTCTCTCTCTCTCTCTCTGTCTGTCTCACTCTGTCTTTCTCTGTCTCTCTCTCTCTCTCTCTGTCTCTCTGGCTCTTTCTCACTCTCTGTCTCTCTCTCTCTGTCTCTGTCGCTCTCTCTCTCTCTGTCTGTCTCTCTGTCTCTCTGTCTCTCTCTCTATCTGTCTTTCTGGTTCACAAAATAAATTCAACAATTAAGAACTGAGAAAAATGCTGCATATAAATCTGGAAATAAGCAGGACTACATGGCTGCAAAATATAAATTAAGGTCTACAATAAGGAAAGCCAAACACAATTATGCCACCAAAATAGAACAAGAAATCTCAACCAACAACACTAGAACTGTCTGGAAAAAACTTCAGGAAATCACTAACTACAAAAATAAATCCACCCACAACCCTGATAATGATGATCAACTCGCAGACAAACTGAACACTTTCTATGGCAGGTTTGAACAGTCTCCAGTCCCTCCACCATCGTCCCCCTCTCCTCTTCCTCCCCCTCCATTCCACATCCAGGAGGCCGAGGTGAGGACCACCTTCAGGAGACAGAAGAAAAACAAATCTGTAGGCCCAGACAACATCAGCCCAGCAGTGCTCCATCATTGTGCAGCAGAACTGGCCCCTGTGTTCACCAACATCTTCAATACCTCACTCTGCCAATGTTCAGTGCCCCAGTGCTTCAAACAATCCACCATCATTCCTGTGCCCAAGTCTAACACAACATCCTGCCTCAATGACTACAGACCGATTGCCCTTACATCTGTGGCCATGAAGTCATTTGAGCGCATTATTCTCGCTCACCTCAAAACCAGCACTTCCTCCAACATGGACCCACATCAATTTGCATATAGAGCCAACAGGTCAGTAGAAGACACAGTCAACCTGGCCATCCACCACACTCTGCAACACCTGGAAACTGCCAACACCTACGCCTGCATCCTGTTCATGGACTTCAGTTCGGCATTCAACTCCATCAACCCGGTCAAACTCTTCCATAAATTAACGGACATGAACATTGACCCCGGCATCTGTCATTGGATCTATAGCTTCCTTTGGAACAGACAACAGAGGGTGAAGATACATAACACTAGAATGGTTGGGGGGAGGGACTCAAATAGAGAATGCTATTAGACAGTGTGTGAGGCAGGAGGCAGAGAAGGAAAGCACTCAGACCCAACATGTAGGGGGGAAAGAAGAAAACAATAATAAACAGAGAATAAGAGGTGGTGGGGTTCTTAAATGGGTGAGCAGAGAAACAGAGGGGTGTAAAATGCGGGCGGAAGCAGGTAGCAAGGTGAAAAGTAAAAGTGGCAGGCAGACAAATCCAGGGCAAAAAATCAAAAAGAGTCACTTTTCAACATAATTGTATAAGGGGTAAGAGCGTTGTAAAAACAAGCCTGAAGGCTTTGTGTCTCAATGCAAGGAGCATTCGTAATAAGGTGGATGAGTTGAACGTGAAGATAGCAATTAATGATTATGATATAGTTGGGATCACGGAGACATGGCTCCAGGGTGACCAAGGCTGGGAGATGAACATCCAGGGATATTCAATATTCAGGAGGGATAGAGAGAAAGTAAAAGGAGGTGGGGTAGCGTTGCTGGTTAGAGAGGAGATTAACGCAGTGGAAAGGAAGGACATTAGCTTGGAGGATGTCGAATCGGTATGGGTAGAGCTGCGAAACACTAAGGGACAGAAAACGCTGGTGGGTGTTGTGTACAGGCCACCTAGCAGTAGTAGTGAAGTTGGGGATGGCATCAAACAGGAAATTAGAAATGCGTGCAACAAAGGCAAAACAGTAATAATGGGTGACTTCAATCTACATATAGATTGGGTGAATCAAATTGGCAGGGGTGCTGAGGAAGAGGATTTCTTGGAATGTATGAGGGATAGTTATCTAAACCAACATGTAGAGGAACCAACGAGAGAGCAGGCTATTCTAGACTGGGTATTGAGTAATGAGGAAGGGTTAGTTAGCAGACTTGTTGTGCGTGCCCCCTTGGGCAAGAGTGACCAAAATATGGTTGAGTTCTTCATTAGGATGGAGAGTGACATTGTTAATTCAGAAACAACGGTTCTGAACTTAAAGAAAGGTATCTTTGAGGGTATGAGACGTGAATTGGCCAAGATTGACTGGCAATTAGTTCTAAAAGGGTTGACGGTGGATATGCAATGGAAGGCATTTAAAGACTGCATGGATGAACTACAAAAATTGTTCATCCCAGTTTGGCAAAAGAATAAATCAGGGAAGGTAGTGCATCCGTGGATAACAAGGGAAATCAGGGATAGTATCAAAGCAAAAGATGATGCGTACAAATTAGCCAGAAAAAGCAGCATACCAGAGGACTGGGAGAAATTCAGAGACCTGCAGAGGAGGACAAAGGGCTTAATTAGGAAAGGGAAAATAGATTATGAAAGGAAACTGGCAGGGAACATAAAAACTGACTGCAAATGTTTTTATAGATATGTGAAGAGAAAGAGATTAGTTAAAACAAATGTAGGTCCCTTGCAGTCAGAAACAGGTGAATTGATCATGGGGAACAAGGATATGGCGGACCAATTGAATAACTACTTTGGTTCCGTCTTCACTAAGGAAGACATAAATAATCTGCCGGAAATAGCAGGGGGCCGCGGGTCAAAGGAGATGGAGGAACTGAGTGAAATCCAGGTTAGTCGGGAAGTGGTGTTGGGTAAATTGAGTGGATTAAAGGCCGATAAATTACCAGGGCCAGATAGGCTGCATCCCAGAGTACTTAAGGAAGTAGCTCCAGAAATAGTGGATGCATCAGTGCTAATTTTTCAAAACTCTTTAGATTCTGGAGTAGTTCCTGAGGATTGGAGGGTAGCAAACGTAACCCCTCTTTTTAAGAAGGGAGGGAGAGAGAAAACGGGGAATTACAGACCAGTTAGTCTAACATCGGTAGTGGGGAAACTGCTAGAGTCAGTTATTAAAGATGGGATAGCAGCACATTTGGAAAGTGGTGAAATCATTGGACAAAGTCAGCATGGATTTACGAAAGGTAAATCGTGTCTGACGAATCTTATAGAATTTTTCGAGGATGTAACTAGTAGAGTGGATAGGGGAGAACCAGTGGATGTGTTGTATCTAGACTTTCAGAAGGCTTTCGACAAGGTACCACATAAGAGATTAGGATACAAACTTAAATCACACGGTATTGGGGGTTCAGTATTCATGTGGATAGAGAACTGGCTGGCAAACAGGAAGCAAAGAGTAGGAGTAAACGGGTCCTTTTCACAATGGCAGGCAGTGACTAGTGGGGTACCGCAAGGCTCAGTGCTGGGACCCCAGCTATTTACAATATATATTAATGATCTGGACGAGGGAATTGAAAGCAACATCTCCAAGTTTGCGGATGACACTAAGCTGGGGGGCAGTGTTAGCTGTGAGGAGGATGCTAGGAGACTGCAAGGTGACTTGGATAGGCTGGGTGAGTGGGCAAATGTTTGGCAGATGCAGTATAATGTGGATAAATGTGAGGTTATCCACTTTGGTGGCAAAAACGGGAAGGCAGACTATTATCTAACTGGTGGCCGATTAGGAAATGGGGAGATGCAGCGAGACCTGGGTGTCATGGTACACCAGTCATTGAAAGTAGGCATGCAGGTGCAGCAGGCAGTGAAGAAAGCGAATGGTATGTTGGCCTTCATAGCAAGAGGATTTGAGTATAGGAGCAGGGAGGTTCTACTGCAGTTGTACAGGGTCTTGGTGAGACCACACCTGGAGTATTGCGTACAGTTTTGGTCTCCAAATCTGAGGAAGGACATTATAGCCATAGAGGGAGTGCAGAGAAGGTTCACCAGACTGATTCCTGGGATGTCAGGACTTTCATATGAAGAAAGACTGGATAGACTTGGCTTATACTCGCTAGAATTTAGGAGATTGAGAGGGGATCTTATAGAAACGTACAAAATTCTTATGGGGTTGGACAGGCTAGATGCAGGAAGATTGTTCCCGATGTTGGGGAAGTCCAGGACAAGGGGTCACAGCTTAAGGATAAGGGGGAAATCCTTTAAGACCGAGATGAGGAAAAACTTTTTCACACAGAGAGTGGTGAATCTCTGGAACTCTCTGCCACAGAGGGTAGTTGAGGCCAGTTCATTGGCTATATTTAAGAGGGAGTTAGATGTGGCCCTTGTGGCTAAGGGGATCAGGGGGTATGGAGAGAAGGCAGGTACGGGATACTGAGTTGGATGATCAGCCATGATCATATTGAATGGCGGTGCAGGCTCGAAGGGCCGAATGGCCTACTCCTGCACCTATTTTCTATGTATCTATGTATCTATATACATCAATCACTCATACATTATTAAATTTGTCAATTGTCAATTAATTCTGCTTCCAGTGTTTTTTTTATATAGATAGAAAAAGAAAAATAGAGAGAAAGAAGAATTACAATATCAAAAAAGAAAAAGAGGTGGAATGAATTACTTATAATACGTCATAGGAGATAAGTTCGTAGGTTATGAAATATAATTACATCTAATCCTGAGTTCAAGCTTCAGTCGGGCTTTCGCAC
The DNA here is from genome assembly GCA_038087875.1 of Malacoraja senta. Lineage (NCBI taxonomy): Eukaryota > Metazoa > Chordata > Chondrichthyes > Rajiformes > Rajidae > Malacoraja > Malacoraja senta. The sequence continues at coordinate 16,388 of JAXLNO010001460.1, forward strand.
TGGGCCTCTCTATCCCTTCAAATAGGCAATGAATGGGCCCATATTTTAACAAAAAGTTCTTGCTTGTCCATTAAGACAAGTCTAATTCTTTCTAGATGTAGGGTCTCCGACATTTCCACAATCCACATTTTAATTGTGGGGGTTGTAGGGCCTTTCCAGAATTTTAATATTAATTTTTTCCCAGTTATTATACTGTAGTCAAGGAAGTTACTTTGGCTTGTTGTGAGTGTTAAACTTTGTTCTGATATCCCAAGTATTATTAATTTTGAGTCTGGAGCCAATTTGGTATTAACATCTTCAGAAATTATTTGAAAAATATCAGTCCAGTAATTTTTAATTTTTATACAATTTGTAAAGGTATGTGTTAAATTGGCCTCTAGATGCAGGCATTTATCACATATAGGAGAGATATGTGAGAACATTCTATTTAGTTTTATTTTGGAGTAATATAATCTGTGTAAGACTTTAAATTGTATTAAAGCATGTCTGGCATTTAACGAACATTGATGTATATGTTGTAAACTTTCGTCCCAAATATCTTTCGTAATAGGATAACCTAACTCATTTTCACATTTATGTCTATATAGTTCCATCGGTGGTACCTCGTTATTTAGGAGAATGTTATAAATATAAGCTATTAATTTTTCAGTGTTGGGATGCTTATTCAAACATTCATCAAGAATTTCTGGTTCCCTAGTCCTATAAGCTTGTGTATTGGATTTAACATAATCTCTAATTTGTAAATATCTGAAAAAGTTATTTGAGTGTAGTCCATGATTCTGTTGTAACTCTTGAAATGACAGAAAGATGCCTTCCCTATAAAGATGTACAATCCTTTTAATTCCATAATTTTTCCATTGTTTAAAACCTCTTGTATAAACGTTTTAAAGCCTGTTTTAATTGTTTCCAAATTTGTATTCCACTATGTGTTATAGGGATTTCCTTATAGGTTTTTTAATGCAATTTTGTGGTAGCAAATATAATCAAACCTATTTCAAAAGGTAAACAGTCTTCCTTTCCCATCCTTAACCATTCTGGTTGTTGGTCCATTTCTTCCAGCCAGAAATTCATGTTTTGAATATGGACTGCCCAAAAATAAAATAAGAAATTTGGCAAGGCCAAACCTCCGTTGCTCTTTGACTTACATAAAGGTGTTTTACTTATTCTATGATTCTTATAATCCCAAATAAAGCTTGTAACAATGGAGTCGACTTTTTTGAAAATGTTTTTTGGAATATATATCGGAATTAATTGAAATAAATATAGTAGTTGCGGTAAGAAAATCATTTTTATAGCATTAATTCTACCAGGCATTGAAATAGCAAGTGTTTTCCAGTACTGAATATGTTTGTGTAATTTATTGAGTAAGGATGGAAAATGTTGTTTAAATAAAAAGGTACATGTCTTAGTTACATAGATTCCTAAATATTTAAGTTTATCGTTAACTATTTTAAAAGGGGATTGTTGTATTGTATTTAAGTTGAATTTTGTTATTGGCATGATTTCACTTTTATTCCAATTAATCCTATATCCTGAGAACTGACCAAATTGTGTTATTAGATTTAATAGATTTGGAATACTAGTTTCTAACTTTGTAATATATATTAATACATCATCTGCATATAAGGACATTGTATTCCTTGTATCTCTAGTGTTATATCCATGTATTCCTGGATGGTTTCCAACACTTTCTGCTAATGGTTCAATTGCAAGAGCAAATAATAGTGGGGATAGTGAACATCCTTGTCTACAACCTCTAGAAAGATTAAATTTGGCTGATAACATTTGATTTGTTAATATTCTAGCTGTTGGATTAGAGTATAACAATTTAACCCATGTACAGTACTTCTCTCCCAATTGAAATTTTTTCATTACCGAAAATAAATATGTCCATTCTGCCTGGTCAAATGCCTTTTCAGCATCTAACGAAATAATTGCTAGATCTGCATTTGGAATTCTATTTATAATATTGAATAGTCTTCTCCAATTATAAAATGAGTAACGTTTTGGAATAAAACCTGTTTGGTCCGGGTGTATTAATTTGTTAATCACTAAGCTGAATCTATGAGATAGGATTTTGGTTAATATTTTCCGATCTGTATTTAAGAGAGCTATTGCTCTATATGAACGTGGGTCTTCAGGGTCCTTATCCGGTTTCGGTATAAGTATGATTGTAGATTCATTTAGAGTTTCTGGAAATTTCTGTTGAGTATAAACTTGTTTGTAAAGTCTCTGTAGACGTGGAGAAATCAGATCGTAATTTTTTAAATAAAATTCAGAGCTTAGACCATCAGGACCTGCGACCTTTCCATTTTTTAAAGATCTAATTGACTCCTCGATGTCTTTTACCGTAATTTCTACACCTAGTGATTCTCTCTTTCTGATCTAGACCTGTAAGATTACATTTCTGTAGAAATGTTTCCATTCCTACTGGTTGTTCTGTCATTTTAGATGAATACAATTTTTGATAATATTGTAAAAATCTATCATTAATATCTTTAGGTAGTGTTAATGTTTCTCCCTTATCTGATCTAATATTGTAAATTGTTTTTTCCCCGTCCTGTTTACGAACTTGGCGCGCAAAATAGTTTTTGTGGTTTATCTCCAAATTCAAAATGTAATTGTTTTGTACGTTGATATAGTTTTATTACTTGGTCTGAGTATATCTTGTTTAACTTATATTTCAGTACTGCAATTTTATTGTGTTTTACCATAGATGGTGCTATTGCATTTTCTATGTCTAATTGCCTTATTTCCGTTTCCAAAGACTGTTGTTTGGCCCTATTCTCTTTGTTAATAAATGATTGGGAGGAGATTAATGCTCCTCGCATAAATGCTTTAAATGTTTCCCAAAGAAGGGAGGCGGAGATTCCAGGGCTGTCATTAGCCTCGAAAAACATATTAATCTTTATTACGAGGTATTCATTACATAGCTTTTCTTTCAATATTTGGTGGTTAAGTCGGTTTAGAGGTGTTTACAGGTATTTATATGGGGTTAGAGGGTTTACAGGGGTTTACATACCGACTTGATTCCGCCCATGTGATAGACGTATGCAACTGCTGTGGTGTTATCAATCTGAACATGCAAATCATGCATAGTAGAACAATACACTTTTAAGCCATAGAATGCTCCTAACAATTCTATATAGTTAATACCATGCGCCTGAAGAATTAATGCCTCATGCACATTCCATCTGCCGCCGCAGCTAGAATTGGTATCAGTGGCTCCCCATCCGAAGGCACTCACATCAGTTTTTAAAACAACTGAAGGTTGATTAGCCAGAATATTAATAGAGCAACGTGAAACATTCGTTATCCACCATTGTAACTCAGTAATGGCTTCAACTGGCAACCGCATGAGTCTATCGAAATGACCTGCATGTGTTTTGAGTGCCTGTTCCTTAGCACGTTGCAAATTTTGATCATGTAAAGGCCCAAATTGTACTCCGGGGAAAGCAGGCACTAATTTGTCAATTACACTAGCCACTCGTCGAATGGAGGATTGCTGCTCGTCAACAAGATTGGTACAAGCTTCCATTAATTTTAATATCTTACTTCTAGGCAGGGACGCTAACATGTGAGTTGAATCAATGGTGAACACCTAATAATCAATGATTCTAGATGGTATCAATTTTGATTTAGCTGGAGGGATGAGAAACCCCAACTTCTTAAACGTATGTTTAGTGACTGACACAGACAATTCAGCTGATTCCTGAGTTGCCTATGATTAGAACATCATCTAAATAGGCCATCACAATATGACTCTGAGGAATTAAGTCGAGTTAGATCAAGAATGATTCGACACCCACCATCCTTCTTTTGGCTATGAAAAAGATTAGACACAAATTGATGAGATTGATGAACCGACTTCTCAATTACCCCTTTTTTAAGTAAGGTTTTAATTTCAGCGTTTACCTGTAAAGATTCTGATTATGAAAACACCAATGTCCGACTCGGTGTATGTTGTGTGGGTGGACGCAATTTAAAAATGAACTCAATTCGGAACACCTGAAGATCTCCAGTATAAACGAATCTGATGTTATGCAGCACAATTCAATGAAGAACAACTGCAATCTACCCCCCAAGTTGTGACTGCTCCATATATGACATGTCCTGAACCGAACCAGATCCAGCTACCTCCATAATCGCTGATGGATACCTTTGCCTCCGAGCTCTGGAGGGAATAAGTGTAGGGGTACGCCAATTGCGCACAGATGGCAGAGCCCGGCTTTGTCCTTGACCCGAACCAGCCTCAGTGAACCGTCTATAGGGGTGCAATCGGCGAAACGGTCTTTTACCGGTCGATTGTGCTTTAATGAGACCGACCGTCTTCGCCTCGTCATCCAGTTCTCTGACCTGTATTGACAGATCCTCACCGAACAACAGGTTCGGCGGCTGCACATTGGTTGTTTTACACAAAGCTGCAAACTTTGGGTTGAGAGTTTGTCTTATTGCACTTTTCCGAAGACAATTTATTTCGAAAAGTGCATTGCACATATGACTTGACTTGGGCGCCCCAAGTCAAGTCAAGTCAAGTGAGTTTATTGTCATGTGTCCCTGATAGGACAATGACATTCTTGCTTTGCTTCAGCACAACAGAACATAGTAGGCATTGACTACAAGGCATTCTATAAATATATACACACATGAATCAATATACTGATAAAGTGCAAATAACAGTATTGGCTAATAAAGTTCAGAGTTATGTCCGAGCCAGGTTTAATAGCCTGATGGCTGTGGGGAAGTAGCTGTTCCTGAACCTGGTCGTTGCAGTCTTCAGGCTCCTGTACCTTCTACCTGAAGGTAATAATGGATTGGATTTATATAGCGCCTTTCTAATACTCAAGGCGCTTTACATCGCATTATTCATTCACTCCTCAGTCACACTCGGTGGTGGTGAGCTACATCTGTAGCCACAGGTGCCCTGGGGCAGTCTGACGGAAGCGTGGCTGCTAATCTGCGCCTACGGCCGCTCCGACCACCACCAATCACTCACACACATTCACACACATTCACACGCAGGCAAAGGTGGGTGAAGTGTCTTGCCCAAGGACACAACGACAGTATGCACTCCAAGCGGGCTTCGAACCGGCTACCTTCCGGTTGCCAGCCGAACACTTAGCCCATTGCGCCATCTGTCGTCCTAGGGAGATGAGTGTGTGGCCAGGATGGTGTGGGTCCTTGATGATACTGCCAGCCTTTTTGAGCCAGCGACTGTGATAGATCCCCTCGATGGAAGGGAGGTCAGAGCCGATGATGGACTGGGCAGTGTTTACTACTTTTTGTAGTCTTTTCCTCTCCAGGGCGCTCAAGTTGCCGAACCAAGCCACGATGCAACCGGTCAGCATGCTCTCTACTGTGCACCCGTAGAAGTTAGAGAGAGTCCTCCTTGACAAACCGACTCTCCGTAATCTTCTCAGGAAGTAGAGGCGCTGATGTGCTTTCTTAATAATGGCATCAATGTTCTCGGACCAGGAAAGATCTTCAGAGATGTGCATGCCCAGGAATTTGAAGCTCTTGACCCTTTCAACCATCGACCCGTTGATATAAACGAGCCAGGTTATTGTGCTGGCACCATATCGACAGTTGCTCGATCTCTCTTCTATACTCTGACTCATCCCCATCAGTGATACGTCCCACAACAGTGGTGTCGTCAGCGAACTTGATGATGGAGTTCGCACTATGTCCGGCTACGCAGTCATGAGTATAGAGTGAGTACAGCAGGGGGCTGAGCACGCAGCCTTGAGATGCTCCCGTGCTAATTGTTATCGAGTCTGACACATTTCCACCAATACGAACAGACTGTGGTCTGAGAGTGAGGAAGTCGAGGATCCAATTGCAGAGGGATGCGCAGAGACCCAGTTCTGCGAGTTTGGTAACCAGCTTGGAGGGGAGGATTGTGTTAAATGCCGAGCTGTAATCGATGAATAACAGCCTGACATATGAGTTTTTGTTGTCCAAGTGGTCCAGAGCGGAGTGGAGGGCCAGTGAGATCGCATCCACCGTTGATCTGCTGTGGTGGTAAGCGAACTGCAGTGGGTCCAGTTTTTTGTCGAGGTAGGAGTTGATCTGCGTCATGATCAACCTCTCAAAGCACTTCATCACCACAGGCGTTAGTGCCACAGGTCGATAGTCATTGAGGCATGTCACCTTACTCTTCTTGGGCACTGGTATAACTGATGCCCTTTTGAAGCAGGTGGGAACCTCAGACCTCAGAAGTGAGAGGTTGAAAATGTCCGTAAAAACTCCAGCCAGTTGGTCCGCACAGGTTTTTAGAACACGACCAGGTATACCATCAGGTCCAGACGCTTTTCGAGGGTTCACCCCTCTGAAAGATTTCCTGACGTCGGCCTCTGTGACTGAGACTGAAATACCATCACAGCGAATGGGGAGGTGGGAATCAGCCCAATCGACTGATCTTGAAAATGCAGTAATGCCTGACCCAAGCAGCTTTAAGATCTTTTGGATCCTTAACTCCTGGGCTCTGATGCTTGCACCCATGTGCCCCCAAATGGCATGGTTAACAGTAGGTACTTTTATTGAGGCACAGTTGGTAGATGTCTCATATTTGTCCGTTGTTTCTTCCATCGTTAAATCCTGTAACTGATGGGAAGGCATATAATTCATGGTTATGGCAGGGCTTCATTGGTATGGCCAATTTAGATGCCATGCCCGGCACATCTGGCTCTTGGCTCTCATGCCTTGGGGTATGCTGCTCCGCAATACCTCCAACCGCAGGGTCAGAACAAAACTGCCCCGGTAAGCTCACCTCCTCCACGAGGGAGACATTATGCAGCCCTTCTAAAGGTGCTGCTGCCATGGGCCCCCAAGAAGACCCGCGGATATAAGGCGCCTCTTCATGGAGCAGATCTTCCCTATACAGCCCTCCAGTAGAGGCTGCTGCCACGGGCCCATGGGGTGACCCACGGATATAAAGTTCCTCCAGGAACATGTCATGATAGAGCATCCTCTCCATCAGGTGCTCCATCTTTGCTAGACGTCCACAGACGTCGCTGATAGTGGGAGGAGAATCCTCCTGGCCCGACTCATCAGAGTCCACGGGCCTTACTGATTGTTTGGTGGCTTTTCTCCCCACAGGAGTAGCCATGCTGCTGTCAATCGGCACCTGAATAGGTGCCACTCGCCAGACTGCCAGCGGCTCAGAAGGTGATATGGGCGCCGGCCCGCTGTCCGCACTCCCGCGGTCTTCTCCAGCTGTTTTCCCGGCGGCGCGCCTCAGCCTTCCTTTCACCGGCTTCTCCATAGTCCTGCTAGCTCCTGTAAACCAGACTTACAGACCGCAAAAGACGACACAGTGAGTTTTTAAAAACTTACCTGTGGGTTTTTAACTTACCGCTGATGGAGTTGCGCCCTGCCAGCCCGTCGTTGCGCCATGCGTCTGATGTAATGACGCGCATGCGCCCTGGCGGGGCTTCTTCACGGAATCACTCACGTGACTCCGAAGTAAAATTCCTCTGAACACCTCTAAACTCCTCCAAAGCAGTCTAAACCCCTCTAAACCCCACTAAACCCTCTAAGCTCCTCTAAATCACTCTAAACCTTCTAAGTTCCTCTATGCCCATCTAGTCCTCTAAATCTCCAAACCCCTCGAAACCCATCAAAAGACCTCTAAACACCAGCTAACCCCCTCTAACCCACTCTAACCCCATCGAAACCCCTCTAAACCCCTCGAAACCCATCTAAAACCCTCTAACATCACTATACCTCTCTAAACACGTCTATACCCCTCGAAACCAATCTAAAGCGCTCTAAACCAATCTAAACCCCCTCTAAAGCCCTCTAAGCAATTCTAAAGCCCTCTGAACCCCTCTAAACCAATGTAAACACCTTCGAAACCCATCTAAATCACCCGAAAGTCCTCTAAACACCTCTAAACAATTCTAAGCCCCCCCCAAGCACCTCTGAACCCCTGTAAATAGGTCTAAGCCCATTTATAGCTCTCTAAGACCCTCGAAACCCCTCTAACCACGTATAAACCCCTCTAAACCACTCTAACCTCTTCCATCCCTTCTAAACCCCTCCAACGCACTGTAAACCGCTCTAAACCCTTCTAAACATATCTAAACCTCTCCAACCAACTGTAACACCCTCTACCCACTTCGAAACAACCTCCCAACCCCTCTGAACCCCTCTTGACCGCTCTAAAGCCCTCTAAACACCTTTAAACCGCTCTAAAGCCCTCTAACCCTATTTACACTTCTAATCCTCAAAACACCTCAAAATCCCTCTAAACCTCTCCAAATCCCTCTAAAACTCACTAAACCTCTCTAACGCCTCTTCCCCTCTAAGCCACTCAGAACCCCCTTGAAACCACTCTAAACCTCTCTAAACCCCTCTAAAACCCCGTAAATCCCTTCAAACACCTCTAAACCCCTCTCTCCACTCAAAACCCCTCTGAACCACTCTAAACCTAAAACCCTCTATACCACTCCAAACCCATCGAAACCCCTCTAAACACCTCTAAATCCCTCGAAAACCTCTCTGCATCCCTCTAACCCCACTATACCTCTCTAATCAATCTACACCCATCCATACCCCCTCTAAACCCCATCTAATGCCACCTGAACACATCTAAAGCCCTCTGAGCCCACACTAAATCCCTCTAAACACTTCTAACCCCTTCTAAACCTCACCAAAATACTAAATCCCAATAAACACATCTAAACACCTGGAAATCCCTCTAACGCCCTCTAACCCACTCTAAGCCTCTCCAAACCACTAACCCCCTCTAGCCACCTCTAAACCCCCCAAAACCATCTACACTCCGCTAAACCCCTCTAAACCTGTCTAAACCACTCGAACCCCCTCTACCCATTTCTAATCCCCCCTTAAGCCCTCTCACCGCTCTATCAACTTCTCAACCTCTCATAATCCCTCTAAACCCCTCTAAACCACTCCAGACCCCTCTAAATCCCTCTAAACACCTCTAAAGCACTATAATAATTTCTAAACGCATCTAACACCTCTAAACCGCTCTAAACCTTGAAACCCATCGAAATCCCTCTAACACTCTCTAAACGCCTCCTAAACCTCTAAGCCCCTCTGAGCCCCACTAAACCCCTCGAAACCCCTCTAAATGCCTTTAAACCCCTCTAAACCCGTCTAAGCCCTCTATGGTCCCTCTAAACTCCTCTACACCCCTCCAAACCAATCTAAATCCCTCTAAACCCATCTAAACCCCTCTAAAGCACTATAAACCCATAAAAAGCCCTCTAAACACATGTAAACCACTCTAAAGCCCCCTTAACCCCTTTACAACTCGAAAACCCTCGAAACCCCTCTTATACCCTTTAACTTACTAAACACCTCTAAACACCACACTCCTCCAAACATCTCTAAAGCCCTCTAAACCAGTCTAAAACCCTCTAAACCATTCTAAACGCTTCTAAACCATTGTAACACACCCAATCCCCTCTACACTCCTCGAAATCCTTCGAATCCTCGAAATCCCTCTAAATCATTCGAAACCCATCTAAACCCCTCTAAAACATTCTAAGCCCCTCTAAGCCCCTCTGAACCCTTCTAAACACGTCTAAGCCTCTTTAAAACTCTCTAAACCACTGTAAACCCCCTGTGAAAACCTCTCAAATAACTCTAACCCCATCTAGCCCCCTATAAATCGCTCCGCCCACTAAACCCCTCCAAACCCCCTTAAACGCTCTAAACCTCTCTAAAGTCCTCTGAACACATTTAAACCACATTCATGCCCTCTAATTCCCTTTAAACGTCTTTAAATCCATCTAACCGCCTCATGGAGGGATAGTATCAAAGCAAAAGACGATGCGTACAAATTAGCCAGAAAAAGCAGCATACCAGAGGACTGGCAGAAATTCAGAGACCAGCAGAGGAGGACAAAGGGCTTAATTAGGAAAGGGAAAATAGATTATGAAAGAAAATTGGTAGGGAACATAAAAACTGACTGCAAAATTGTTATCGATATGTGAAGTGAAAGAGATTAGTTCAAACAAATGTAGGTCCCTTGCAGTCAGAAACAGGTGAATTGATCATGGGGAACAAGGATATGGCGGACCAATTGAATAACTACTTTGGTTCTGTCTTCAGTAAGGAAGACATAAATAATCTGCCGGAAATAGCAGGGAGCCGCGGGTCAAAGGAGATGGAGGAACTGAGTGAAATCCAGGTTAGTCGGGAAGTGGTGTTGGGTAAATTGAATGGATTAAAGGCCGATAAATTACCAGGGCCAGATAGGCTGCATCCCAGAGTACTTAAGGAAGTAGCTCCAGAAATAGTGGATGCATTAGTGATAATGTTTCAAAACTAGATTTTGGAGTAGTTCCTGAGGATTGGAGGGTAGCAAACGTAACCCCACTTTTTAAGAAGGGAGGGAGAGAGAAAACGGGGAATTACAGACCAGTTAGTCTAAAATCGGTAGTGGGGAAACTGTTAGATTCAGTTATTAAAGATGGGATAGCAGCACATTTGGAAAGTGGTGAAATCATTGGACAAAGTCAGCATGGATTTACGAATGGTAAATCATGTCTGACGAATCTTATAGAATTTTTCGAGGATGTTACTAGTAGAGTGGATAGGGGAGAACCAGTGGATGTGTTGTATCTGGACTTGCAGAAGGCATTCGACAAGGTCCCACATAAGAGATTAGTATACAAACTTAAAACACACGGTATTGGGGGTTCAGTATTGATGTGGATAGAGAACTGGCTGGCAAACAGGAAGCAAACAGTAGGAGTAAACGGGTCCTTTTCACAATGGGAGGCAGTGACTAGTGGGGTTCCGCAAGGCTCAGTGCTGGGACCCCAGCTATTTACAATGTATATTAATGACCTGGATGAGGGAATTGAAGGCAACATCTCCAAGTTTGCGGATGACACTAAGCTGGGGGGCAGTGTTAGCTGTGAGGAGGATGCTAGGAGACTGCAAGGTGACTTGGATAGGCTGGGTGAGTGGGCAAATGTTTGGCAGATGCAGTATAATGTGGATAAATGTGAGGTTATCCACTTTGGTGGCAAAAACAGGAAAGCAGACTATTATCTAAATGGTGGCCGATTAGGAAAAGGGGAGATGCAGCGAGACCTGGGTGTCATGGTACACCAGTCATTGAAAGTAGGCATGCAGGTGCAGCAGGCAGTGAAGAAAGCGAATGGTATGTTAGCTTTCATAGCAAAACGATTTGAGTATAGGAGCAGGGAGGATCTACTGCAGTTGTACAGGATCTTGGTGAGACCACACCTGGAGTATTGCGTACAGTTTTAGTCTCCAAATCTGAGGAAGGACATTATAGCCATAGAGGGAGTACAGAGAAGGTTCACCAGACTGATTCCTGGGATGTCAGGACTTTCATATGAAGAAAGACTGGATAGACTTGGCTTATACCCGCTAGAATTTAGGAGATTGAGAGGGGATCTTATAGAAACTTACAAAATTCTTATGGGGTTGGACAGGCTAGATGCGGGAAGATTGTTCCCGATGTTGGGGAAGTCCATGACAAGGGGTCACAGCTTAAGGATAAGGGAGAAATCCTTTAAGACCGAGATGAGGAAAAACTTTTTCACACAGAGAGTGGTGAATCTCTGGAACTCTCTGCCACAGAGGGTAGTTGAGGCCAGTTCATTGGCAATATTTAAGATGGAGTTAGATGTGGCCCTTGTGGCTAAAGGGATCAGGGGGTGTGGAGAGAAGGCAGGTGCGGGATACTGAGTTGGATGATCAGCCATGATCATATTGAATGGCGGTGCAGGCACGAAGGGCCGAATGGCCTACTCCTGCACCTATTTTCTATGTATCTATGTATCTATCTAACCCCCTCTAAACCCTTCTAAAGCACTCGAACCCCCTCAACCCCCCTCTAAACCCCCTCAAAGCCATTCTAAAGCTCTCTATCCTTCTAAAACACCCTAAACCTAAATCTTTAGAGAGTCAGAGTGGACAGCTATCTGAAAAGCCAAAAGAGATGGGGGAGATATTGAACAATTTATTTTCTTCGGTATTCACCAAGGAGAATGATATTGAGTTATGTGAGGTAAGGGAAACAAGTAGAGTAGCTATGGAAACTATTAGAGTCAAATAAGCGAAAGTACAGACACTTATGAAACATATAAAAGTGGATGTCTCCAGGTCCTGACAGGATATTCCCTAGGATATTGAGGGAAGTTAGTGTAGAAATAGCAGGGGCTATGACATAAATATTTCAAATGTCATTAGAAACGAGAATGGTGCCGGAGGATTGGCGTACTGCGCATGTTGTTCCATTGTTTAAAAAGGGTTCTAAGAGTAAACCTGGCAATTATAGACCTGTTAGTTTGACATCAGTGGTGGGCAAATTAATGGAAAGGATAATTAGAGATAATATATATAAGCATCTGGATAAACAGGGTCTGATTGGGAACAGTCAACATGGATTTGTGCCTGGAAGGTCATGTTTGACTAATCTTCTTGAATTTTTGAAGAGGTTACTAGGGAAATTGATGAGGGTAAAGCGGTGGATGTTGTCTATATGGACTTCAGTATGGCCTTTGACAAGGTTCCACATGGAAAGTTGGTTAAGAAGGTTCAATTGTTGGGTATTAATGGTGGAATAGCAAGATGGATTCAACAGTGGCTGAATGGGAGATGCCAGAGAGTAATGGTGGATGGCTGTTTGTTAGGTTGGAGGCCGGTGACTAGTGGGGTGCCTCGTGGATCTGTGTTGGGTCCACTGTTGTTTGTCATATACACCAATGATCTGGTTGATGGTTTGGTAAATTGGATTAGTAAGTATGCAGATGATACTAAGAAAGGTGGTGTTGTGGAAAATGAAGTAGATTTTCAAAGTCTACAGAGAGATTTAGGCCATTTGGAAGAGTGGGCTGAAAGATGGCAGATGGAGTTTAATGCTGATGAGTGTGAGGTGCGACATCTTGACAGGACAAATCAAAATAGGACGTACATGGTAAATGGTAGCGAATTGAGGAATGCAGTTGAACAGAGGGATCTAGGAATAACTGTGCATAGTTCCCTGAAGGTGGAATCTCATGTAGATTGGGTGGTAAAGAAAGCTTTTGGTGTGCTGGCCTTTATAAATCAGAGCATTGAGTGTAGAAGTTGGGATGTAATGTTAAACTTGTACAAGGTATTGGTGAGGCAAATTCTGGAGTATGGTGCACAATTTTGGTCGCCAAATTATAGGAAATATGTCAGCAAAATAGAGAGAGTACAGAGGAGATTTACTAGAATTTTGCCTGGGTTTCAGAAACTAAGCTACAGAGAAAGGTTGAACAAGTTAGTTTATTCATTGGAGCGCAGAAGGTTAAGGGGGGACTTGATAGAGGTCTTTAAAAGGATGAGAGGGACAGACAGAGTTAAAGTGGATAAGCTTTTTCCATTGAGAATAGGGAAGATGCAAACAAGAGGACATGATTTGAGAATTAAGGGACAGAAGTTTAGGGGAACATGAGGGGGAACAACTTTACTTTGGAGTGAGCGTCCAGTGGAAGTGATCGAGGCAGGTTCGATTTTATCATTAAAAAAAAAATTGGATAGGTATATGGACGGGAAAGGAATGGAGGGTTATCGTCTGAGTGCAGGTAGATGGGACTAGGGGAGAATAAGTGTTCGGAACGAACTAGAAGGGCCGAGATGGCCTGTTTCCGTGCTGTAATTGTTATATCTTGATATGGTTATATGGTTAAACCACTATAAACACCTCTCAACCCCTCTAAACACCTCTACACCCCTCCAAACCACTCTAAATCCCCCTAAACCTCTCTAAACCACTCGAAAGCGCTAAAAATAACTCTAAAGCCCGCTACTCATCTAAATTCCTCTGAACACCTCTAAGCCCCTCCAAAGCAGTCTAAATCCCTCTAAACAGCTCTATAGCCCTTGAAACCCATCGAAATCCCTCTAACTCTCTCTAAACCCCTCGAAACCTTCCAAGCCCCTCTAAACCACTCTAAATCCTCTAAGCCCCTCTATATCACTCTAACACCTCTGTACCTCTAAGCACATCTAGCCCTCTAAACCTCCAAACCCCTACACCCATCAAAACCTCTCTGAACACTCTAAACCCCTCTAACCCACTCTAAACACATCGAACCCCCCAAAACCACCCGAAACCCATCTAAACCCCTTTAAAACCCTCGAAATCCCTCTACAACCTTCTAATCCCACTATACCTCTCTAAACAGCTCTACACCCCTTCGTAACCCACTCTAAACACATCAAACCCCCCCAAAAAAACCGAAACCCATCTAAGTCACACATTCATCACATTTATTTATATAGCGCATTTAAAAAACAACTCTCGTTGGCCAAAGTGCTTTACATTTGTTATAAGAATAATATAAACAAACAAATTACCTACATATATACATATAGCCCTCGCTCAGAGGAAGTCAAGAAAGGCTAGGGTGTATAGATACGTTTTTAGTCTTGACTTAAAGGAGTCGATGGAGGGGGCAGTTCTGATGGGAAGGGGGATGCTGTTCCACAGTCTAGGAGCTGCACCCGCAAAGGCGCCGTCGCCCCTGAGCTTATGACTAGAACGCGGGATATACAGCAACCCCAAGTCGGCCGATCTGAGTGACCTGGAGGTGGAGTGGTGGGCGAGAAAACGTTGAATGTAGGTGGGGGCAAGCCCATTGAGGGCTTTGTAGACATAGAGGAGGATCTTGAAATGTATATCTAAATGTACATATATCTAAACCCCTCTAAATCCCTCGAAACCACTCAACAACCCTCTAACCCCTCCAAACCGCTCTAAATACCATCTAAAGCACCTAAACACATCTACAATACAATACAATACAATACAATACCATTTATTGTCATTTGAACCTCAAATGTGGTTCAAACGAAATTTGGTCTCTGCAGCCATACAAACAAGTAAAAAGAACCAAGACACAACACAATTTACACAAACATCCATCACAGCGAATCTCCTCCTCGCTTTGATGGAAGGTAAAGTCTTATCTCTCCTCTGCACTCCCCATTCTCCTCCCGATGTCAGTCAGAGCCCCCGTCGGGCGATGGAAAATAAGTCCCGCGGCCATTAAACCGCACCGGGCGATGCAAGGCCGCGCTCCGGGTCTTGATGTTGGAGCCCCCGGTAGCGCCAGCAAGTCCCGCGGCCACCAAATCTGCGCCGGGCGATGCAAGACCCCGCTCCTGGTCATCTTCAACCCCGCAACTCGGGCGGGAGAAGTTGCCGTTGCGGAAGCCCCGAAAAGCGGTCTCCCACCAGGGACCCGCGAGGTCCCGATGTCTCCGTCCACCAGACCCTAGGCTGGAGCCTCCGTATCTCCGGGGACGGGTCACAGCCACGCGTCACCGCAGCTCTCCACGCTCCGAACTCGGCCAGCGTGGAGACCCGACAGAGAAAGGTCGGGTCCTCCATACAGGGAAGAGTTTTTTAAAGTTTCCCCCGCCCCCCACATATACACAGTTAAAAACAATATAAAAACACAAACAACTACATTTAACGAGACAAAAATAAAATAAAAAGATGGATCTAAAGCCCTCTAAGTCCACTAAATCCCTCTGAACACATCCAAACCCCTCTAAACCCCTCCAAAACACTAAATCCCTTTCAACACCTCTAAACACCTGGAAATCCCTCCAACTCCCTCTAACGCACTTTAAGCCCTTCCAAACCACTCTAACGCCCTCTAGCCCCCTCTAAACCCCTCCAACACAATGCACACCCCGCTGAAGCCCTCTGTAGCCCTCTGAATCTATCTAAACCCCTCTAACTTCCTCTTACACCCTCTGCACACTTCTTTTTTTTTTTTTTTTTTTTTTTTAATTTTTATTTATTAGAAGTACATTACATTACAACCACATACATTAATACTCGTCATTTATATCTTCTTACAATTAATGTACTCCCTTTATTTATTTTTTTACACTAAAAAAGGAAAAGATTGAAAGAAAGAAGAAAGTGAAGGAAAAAGTGAAAGTGTAGAAAAGTGTAGAAAATGTAACAACAAAAAAGGACGAAGACCCTATAAGAGCGAAATTAAAAACAAAAGAAAAAGAGTTAAGAAATAGGCCCCAGGAAAAAAAGAGAAAGAGAGAGAGGAAAAAAAATTAAAAAAAATAAAAAAATATATTTTTTTGAGCATTACGTAAATAGGACATACCAACTCTTCAACTATCATCCCCCCTTACCTGACCTCAAATTTTTATTTTTTTTAAAGTACTTTTGCACCCTATGTTTGCAATAATTCTATAAATGCAGACCACGTCAGGTGGAAGTGATCTGGTTCACCTGCTAGGAGGAGTCTTATCTCTTCTAGGTGTAATGTTTCAAACATATTTGAAATCCACATATTTATAGTTGGTATTGGAGCCTTCTTCCAAAATTTTAGAATTAGCTTTTTTCCAGTTATTAACCCATAGTCCATTAATTTCTTTTGAAACACATTTAGTTCTGGATCATCTTCCGTTTTTCCGAAGATAATCCATTCTGCTTTGGGTATCAGTCTTGTTTTAAATAACTTTGTAAAGATTTCAAAAATTTCATTCCAAAATTTTTGAATTTTTGTACAGAAGACGAATGAGTGCGCTATAGTAGCTTCTTGGGATTGACATTTATCACAAATAGATGATACATTTGGGAAAATTTTATGAATTTTAGTTTTCGAATAATATAATCTATGTAAAATTTTAAATTGTATTAAAGTGTGTCTTACATTAATCGAGCATTTATGCACGTTTAATAAGTATTCATTCCAACTTTCCTTTGAAATTTTAATAGCTAACTCTTGTTCCCAGTCTCTTCTGATACCCTCCGTAGGTGCTATTTGTACATTTAAAATAATATTATACAAATATGATATTAAGTTTGCTGATTCCGCTTTTATCTGCATTGCCTCGTCCAATACATCTACTGGGTTATTATAATGATCTTTTGTATATTTTTTCAAATAGTCGCATATTTGAAAATATTTAAAATATTGATTATTTCCGAGTTTATATTTTATTTGTAATTGTTGAAATGAAAGTAATTTTCCAGTTTCATACAAGTCACCAAGCGTTTTAATTCCTAGTCTATCCCATTGTGTATAAGCTTTATCTATAATAGAAGGACTAAACGAAGGGTTATTGACTATAGGTAATAAAAGTGATAAATTTCTTAATTTTAAATTTTGTTTTATTTGTTTCCAAATACGGATTGTACTATGAATAATTGGGATCTTATTATAATTTATGTTATTCAGTTTCATTGGAGAGAGGAGGATCGCTCCAATGTTTCTAGAGGAGCAATCCTCTTTCTCCATTACAATCCAGTCTACTTGCTGGGCGGAGTTATCCATCAGTTGAATCATGTTTTTAATATTTACTGACCAATAATAATACATAAAATTAGGTAGTGCTAAACCCCCCAATACTTTAGGTTTATTCAGATGAGTTTTTTGTATTCTATGTGATTTATAGTCCCATATAAAATTAGTGATATCTAAGTCGAGTTTTTTTTTAAACTTCTTAGGTAAGTATATAGGAATTGATTGAAATAGGTATAAAATTTGTGGTAAAAAGATCATTTTTATTGCGTTTATTCGGCCTATTAAAGACATCGGGAGCGTTTTCCAGAATTTAATTAGTGTATTTAATTTATTAAGTAGGGGGTCAAAATTTGCCCTGAACATACCTTGATATGTTCTGGTAATTTCGATTCCCAAATATTTAAATTTTTCTGTAGCTATTTTAAAAGGGAATTTTAAAAGATGTGTTGAATCTTTCGGTTTTATTGACATAATTTCACTTTTATTCCAATTTATTCTATATCCAGAAAAAGATCCAAAGTCTTCAATTAAATTTAATATATTTGGTATAGTGATTTGAGGTTTTGTAATATACAGTAATATATCATCCGCGTATAAAGATATTTTATTATATGAGTCTTTAGTATTATATCCATGAATATCAGGGTGTATTCTAATTTTTTCTGCTAGCGGTTCAATAATGAGAGCAAACAGCTGTGGTGATAATGAGCATCCTTGTCTATTTCCCCTTGATAGTTGAAATTTCGAGGATAATATGTTATTAGTTAGTATTCTAGCTGTAGGTTTGTTATATAGTAACTTAATCCATAAAATAAAATTCTCTCCCAGTTGAAATTTTTGTAATACTTTGTCCATATAATTCCATTCTACTTGATCAAATGCTTTTTCAGCATCCAGCGAAATAATTGATAATTCTTGATCTTCACATTTGTGTGAGTGCATTATGTTGAGTAGACGTCTCATATTATTAGAAGAGTATCTCTTAGGGATAAACCCTGTCTGATCTGGGTTTATTAATTTACTAATGTATTTACTTAATCTTCTAGCTAATGTTTTCGCTAATATTTTTTGATCTGTGTTTAACAATGCTATAGCTCTATATGAACCAGGTTCTTCTAAATCTTTATTTTTCTTAGGTATTAATGTAATCGTTGATTCCGCTAATGTATCAGGTAGTATTCGTTTTTTAAAAGCGTATTGGTACATTTTTTGTAATCTTGGTATTATTTTATCATAAAAGCTTTTATAAAATTCATTAGTAAATCCATCAGGGCCTGGTGTTTTTCCATTCTTTAGTGAGTTTATTGTATCTTCTAATTCCTTAATTGAGATTTGTGCACCCAGTTCCTCTTGTTCCTTCAGCTCTAACTTTGGAAGATTACAGGTATCCAAGAACTTTGTGATATTATTGGGATCAATTATCGTTTTAGATGTATACAAATTCTCGTAAAATTGCGCAAATCTTTTATTAATATCCTTCGGTGTTGTTAATAATTCCCCTTTATCTGATTTGATCTTTGGTATAGTATGTTCCTTTTCTCGTTTTTTTAGCTGGCGAGCCAAAAGTTTATGCGGTTTATCCCCAAATTCAAAGTGCTCTTGTTTTGTAATTTGAAAAAGTCTTATAAGTTTGGCAGATAATAATTTATTTAATTTAAATTTTAAAATTATTATTTTATTATGTTTATCTATTGATGGATCTTTAGCATTATCTATATCCATTTGTCTAATAAGTTCTTCTAACTGTCTTTGTTCATTCTTATTCTTTTTTATTTTGAAAAGCTTGATATGAAATTATAATACCCCTAATGTATGCTTTAAAACATTCCCAAAATAAAGTAGGCGATATATCTGAAGTATCATTTGTTTGAAAAAAGACCTCCATTTGTTCTTTTAAATATATACTCGCTTGTGGATCTTTTAAAATTTGAGAATTAAATCTCCAGAACGATTTATTCTTAGACAATCCTTCCAGTTTTAAAAAGAAAGTTAGTGGAGAATGGTCTGAAATTGAATTTGTATGGTATATTGCATTAGATGTTTGGGGGATTAATTTTGTATCCAGCAGAAAGTAGTCTATACGTGAGTATGTCTTATGTACCATTGAGTAAAACGAGTATTCCCTGCCAGTTGGATTAACAATTCTCCAAACATCTGCTATATTAGTGTTATTTATATAGGTATTGAGGAGTTCCCCAGTTTTCGATTTCATATTCCCTCTCTGTTTTTGACTTGATTTATCTAAGTACGGATCTAAAACACAGTTAAAGTCTCCTCTTATTATAACATTTTGATAGTTTGACTCTGCAATTATGTTGAAAATTTTATTGAAAAAGTGGGGGTTATCAAAGTTAGGGGCATAAATATTTACCAAAGTAAGTGGAGTGTCATGGATTTCTCCATTAACTATTAGGTATCTCCCTTCTATATCTGTTATAATATTCTTTGCTTTAAATGGTATACCTTTTCTTATGATGATTGACGTGCCTCTAGATTTTGAAGTAAATGAAGAATGGTATGTTTGACCTATCCATTTCGCCCTCAGCCTAACTTGATCCTGAGGTTTTAGGTGTGTTTCTTGTAGGAAGGTAATGTCAGAGTTGTACAGTTTCAGCTGAGCTAGTATCTTACCCCTTTTAATAGGTTCGTTAATACCTCTTATATTCCAACTACAAAATGAGATTCCTCCTAGGTTCTTTTATGTGGTGTCATGCATTTTGAATAATTATAGTACCTTTGAATCTTGTGGTGCATCCATATCCCAGGTCTTTAGGTATTGGGGGAGTTTTTTAATTATTAAATTTTGCTGGTATGTCCATTTTACGCTTATCACTAAACACAAAACACAAACAAGTGATTTTATGTGGTAAAAAAAAGCTAAAAAAGTGAGGCTACAGTGTCTGATATAGTCGGCACTGTAGCGAGTGTCCCACCTGTAGGTGGGAAAAAAACTTGTTTTGTCTTCCATTGCGTTGTTACACAAATAGCTCCGCTCTCTTAGTTAATTATAACATATTAAAATATTAAAACGAGGCCTCACATTCAGATATATAATACAATTTTACCCTGATATTTCCTTATAACATATATATATATATCGGAGTTTTAACTACTAATTATTAAACCAATATTTTTGACTTCAATAAGAATCAACTGTTGGTTGAAGGGGTTAACGAGACGTGCCCCTGGACCTAAGCCAGGTGCTCGTTTCTCACCCCCTCCTCGCACTTATAGATAAGGTTACAATTTATTAAAAATTCATATTAGTATGTTAGTTCATTATTTTTTATTTTTGTTTTTGTTAGTATTCTAATCTAACCTGCATAACTTGTTAAGTTGTTAATAGGATAAGTTCTTACAATTGGTTATAATATTTTAATCAATAAGCAATTATTTTCTGGTTTATATTCCATCTGTTCAGTTGTTTACACGTTTTGAACAGAAAATGTCCTTGATTCAACATTCCAAAGATAACAGTGTAACTATCCCCAGACAAAGCATTGCTTAGAATGGTTCAGTTCTGCCAAAACTCCCTTTCATTTCTATTTTTCAACGATAGTTTGGGCATATTTGAATGCGTGTTCAGGCTTAACAAATGACTTTTCAAGACCATTAAAGGAAATACGCATTTTCGCGGGATAAAAACCCCCAAATCTGATCCCTTCTCTCCCTCTTAAAAGATCTTTAACCTTATCAAATTTGTTTCTTTTTTGCACAATTTCATACGGGTAGTCCCTGAATATCTTAATAGTGTCCTTGTCCAGCCGCAGTTGTACACCGTATTTGATTTTGCTCATAACATATTCCAGTTCTACAGTATCCCGAAATTTCACAATAATATGTCGTGGATAAGCTTTTCCCGCACCAGATCTTTGTTTAAATCTTGGGACACGATGAGCCACTTCGATTTTCGGTTCCTTGGAAAGATTCAACAGTTGTTTCAACAAACCCATGGCAAATTCACGTACCTGCTCCCCTTCTGCCCCCTCTGAAACACCAAGAATTCTCAAATTCTGGCGTCTAGAGCGAGCTTCCAGGTCCAGGCATTTGGCTGAGACTTTCTCCAGTTGAGTCACCATCTGTAGTGAAGTTTGTTCGTTTTCTCGCCTCATTTGCTCATGTTCTTGCCTCAATTTCGCCATGTCTTCAACCACTCGAGCCGTGTTTTTCTCCAATTCCGTAATTGTGTGCATACTTGCAGCTACTGTTTCAAGTACAACCGTGAACTTATCCGTAGTAGTTACATCCATCTTATCCATTTTCTCTGATAGTCCATCTTTCACCTCATCAATTCGTTTATTCATAATGTCCAGTGAATCCATCATATTCTTCTGGTTACCAGCATTTAAATCCTTCATCATCTTCTCCATTCCTTCCATCATTTTTGCCATATTTTCCTTCATTTCCTTCTTATCTTCCATCCTATTTTCCTTCATTTCCTTCTTATCTTCCTTCATATTATCCGAAATCTCATCTTTCAAATTTTTCATTGATTTCTTCAAGTCATCAAAGTTTTTCTTAGATCTTGTATCCATTTCTGCAGCCACTTCAGAGACTTCAGAGACTTCAGAGGTAACTTCAGAAGTAACTTCTGCTTCAGACTTCTTCTGGCCTGTCAGCAGCTTATTCACTGCTCTCTGAGCGCTCACAGCTGGAGACAGTTTACTCATTTAAAGGGCTTCAAACCACCGTTTGAAACATCGCGTTTAATGATGACGTCATCAGCGCGACGACCAGAAGCTCCGGTAAGGTTTTTAAAAACAATCCCGATTTCTGGACCCGTTTTACACGATAAATCGTGAAGTTTTTCGGGAGAGGAGCTAGGTGCACGTCTGTTAGTCCAACATGGCGCCTCCGGAAGTCCTCTGCACACTTCTAAACCCCTCTTAAACCCTCTCACCCCTTCTATCAACTTCTCAACCACTCTAAACCCCTCCAAACCACTCTAAACATCTCTAAATACCTCTAAACCCATCTAAACGCCTTAAAACCCCTTTAATCCTCTCTAAGCCCATTATACCCCCTCTAAACACCTCTACACCCCTCCAACCCACTCTAAATCCCTCTAAACCCCTCTAAAACCCTCTAAAGCAACATAAACACTTCTAAAGCCCTCTGAACCCCTCTAAATTCCTATGGACACCTCTAATTCCCTCTAACCCCTCCAGCGCACTCTAAACACCTCTAAACTGCTCTAAACCTCGCGTAACCCATCGAAATCCATCTATCTCTATATAAACCCCACCAAAACCTCTAAGCCCCTCTGAGCCCCACTAAACCCCTCTAAACCCCTCTAAACCCCTCTAAACCCGTCGAATCCCTCTAAGACCCTCTAACACCCTCTAAGCCCCTCTGAATCCCTCTAAGCCCTCTGTCCCTCTTAGCTCATCTAGCCCTCTAAACCTCCAAACCCCACTAAACCCATCAAAACCCCTCTAAACCCCTCAAACCCACTTTAAACTCATCGAAATCCCTTTAAACCCGCTCAAAACCCATCTAAAATCATCCAACACCAATCAAAATCACTCTAAACCGCTGTAAACCACGCGAAAGCCCTCTATAAATCTAAAGCCCTCTGAACCCCCGAAAACCCCTCTAAACCCCTCGAAAAAGCTCTAAATCTTTCTAACACTCTATAATCCCCGTTAAACCCCTCGAAACCATCCGGAACACCTTTAAACCCCTCTTAATCATTCGAAACCCCGCAAAACCCCTCCAAACCCCTTTAAACCATTCTAAGCCCCTGTAAGCCCATTTGAACCCCTCAAAACACGCCTGCCCTTTTAAACCGCTTAAAAAACGTCTAACCGCCCTCCAACCGCCTCTAAACCCCTCTAAACCACTCCAAACACCTCAACCCCCCTCTAAACCCCGCTAAACCCAACTAAACCCCTCTAAACCCATCTAAACTGCTCCAGACCCCTCTATCCCCCTCTAACCACTTCTAAACCCCCCTTAAGCCCTCCAGACCCCTCTCAACCGCTCTAAACCCACGTAAACCCCTCTAAACACATGTAAAGCACACTAAAGCCCTCAACCCCTTTGCAACACTCGAAAACCCTCTACCCTCTAATACCCTCTAACTCACTAAACATCTCTAAACACCTCTACACCCCTCCAAATCTCTCCAAAGCCCTCTAAGAGTCTAAATCCCTCTAAACCATTCCAAGCCCCCTCTAAATCATTGTAACACTCTCCAATCACCTCTAAACTCCTCGAAACCCTTCGAAACCCGTCTAAATCCCTCTAAGCCCCTTTAAACCTCTAAACCACTCTAGCCCACTCTAATCCCCTCTAAACCACGTTAACCCCATCTAGCCCCCTCTATACCGCTCCAACGCCCTCGAAACCCCTCCAACCCCCTCTTAACCGCTCTAAACCCTTCTAAAGCCCACTATACACCTCGAAACCACTCTCAAGCCCTCTAATCCACTTTAAAACCTTCTAAGCCATCTAAGCTCCTCTGAACCCCTCAAAACACGCCTAACACAGTGGCTAACTTTCATTCTGCTGTGTGGGATGTTTTATGTTGAATTCTATCGTGTGTTGTGTTCTTTATTTTTATTGTATGGCAGTATGGTCACCACACATTTCACTGTGCCAACTGGCACATGTGACAAATAAATGTATTTTGTATCTTGTATCTTGTATCTTGTATCTAAGCCCCTTTAAACTGCTTTAAACCCCTACAACCCCCTCTAACGCCCTCTAAACCCCTCTAAAGCACTCTAACCCCCCTCTAAACACCTCCAACGCCCTGTAAAACCCTCTAAACCCCGCTAAACCCAACTAAACCACTCTAAACCCCATCTAATCCCCTCCAACCCCCTCTAACCCCCTCTACCCACATCTAAACCCATGATAAGCCCTCTAAACCCCTCTTAACCACTCTAAACCCATGTAAAGCCCTCTAAACACATATAAAACACTCTAAAGCCCTCTAACCGCCTTTGAAACACCCGAAACCCCTCTAAACCACTCGAAACCCCTCTAATGCCATCTAACTCACTATACATCTCTAAGCACAGGTACACCACGCCGAACCCGTCTAACGCCGGCTAAACCAGTTTAAACATCTCCAAACCATTCTAAACCCCTCTGAACCATTGTCACACCCGCTAATCCCCTCGAAACCCTTCCAAACCCCTCTAAGCCCCTCCAAATCATTCGAAACCACTCGAAAGCCCTCAAAACCATTCTGAGCACCTGTAAGCCCCGCTGAACCCCCTCTCAACACGTCTAAGCCCCTGTAAACATTTCTAAACCTCTCTAACCCACTCTAATCCCCTCTAAACCACGTTAACCCCATCTAATCCCCTCTAAACCCCTCCAACGCCCTCGAAACCCCTCCAAACCCCTCTTAACCGCTCTAAACCCCTCTAAAGCCCTCTAAACATATTTAAACCACCCCTAAACCTCTCTCCCTCTAAAACACCCTAAACCACTATAATCACTAAACCCCTCTAAACCCCTTTACATCCCTTCAAACCACTCGAAACCGCCCTAAACCCGTCTAAACGCATCTAAATCCCTCTAAAGCGCCATAAATAAATCTAAAGCCCGCTAACCCCCTCTAAATTCCTCTGAACATCTCTAAACCCCTACAAAACAGCTCTAAGCCCTTGAAACCAATCGAAATCCCCCTATCTCTCTATACCCCTCTAAATCCTCTAAGCCATTCTATATACCTCTAACCCCTCTAAAATGTACTCGCTAGAATTCAGAAGATTGAGGGGGGTTCTTATAGAAACGTATAACATTCTTAAGGTGTTGGACAGGCTAGATTCAGGAAGATTGTTCCCGATGTTGGGGAAGTCCATGACAATGGGTCAGAGTTTAAGGATAAAGGGTAAATCTTTTAGGACCGAGATGAGAAAACCATTTTTCACACAGGGAGTGGTGAATCTCTGGAATTCTCTGCCACAGAAGGTAGTTGAGGCCAGTTCATTGTCTATATTTAAGAGGGAATTAGATGAGGCCCTTGTGGCTAAAGGGATCAGCGGGTATGGAGAGAAGGCAGGTACAGGATACTGAGTTGGATGATCAGCCATGATCATATTGAATGGCGGTGCAGGCTCCTCCTGCCTACTCCTGCACCTATTTTCTATGTTTCTATGTAAATTCGACGAGGTTGCCACATTTCCGGCGAGGTCGCCACATTTCCGGCGAGGTCGCCATAAATCCGGCGAGGTCGCCATAAATCAGGCGAGGTCGCCACATTTCAGGCAAGGTCGCAATAAGTCCGGCAAGGTCGCCATAAATCCGCCGAGGTCGCCATAGTTCCGGCATGGTCGCCATAAGTACGGCGAGGTGCCCATAAATCCGGCGAGGTCGCAATATTTCCGGCAAGGTCGCCATGTTCGGCGAGGTGGCCATAAACCCGGCGAGGCCCCCATAGTACCGGCAAGGTCGACATAAGTCCGGCGAGGTGGCCATCAATCCGGCAAGGTCGCCATAGGTCCGGCAAGGTCGCCAC
This sequence comes from Malacoraja senta, assembly GCA_038087875.1. Lineage (NCBI taxonomy): Eukaryota > Metazoa > Chordata > Chondrichthyes > Rajiformes > Rajidae > Malacoraja > Malacoraja senta. The sequence continues at coordinate 42,128 of JAXLNO010001460.1, forward strand.
AAATCCGGCAGAATCGCCTATTTCCGGAAATTTCGCCATATATCCGGCAAGGCCCCCACAAACCCGGCAAGATCGCCATATACCCGGCATGGTCGCCATAATTCTGGCAAGGTGGCCACAAATCAGTGAAGATCGCCATATTTCCGGAAATGTCGCCATAAATCCGGGAAGGTGGCCTCAAATCCGGCTAGGTCGCCATATTTCCGGCGAGGTCGCCATAAATCCGGCAAGGTGGCCTCAAATCCGGCAAGGTCGCCACATTTCCGACGAGGTTGCCATACATCCGGCAAGGTCGCCATAAATCCGCAAGGTGGCCACAAATGCGGCAAGATAGCCATATTTCCGGCAAGGTCGCCATAAATCCAGTATGGTGGCCAGAAATCAGGGAAGGTCGCATTTTTCCGGGGAAGTCGCCGTAAATCCGGCCAGGTGGCCTCAAATCCGGCAAGTTTGCCATATTTCCGGCGAGATCGCCATAAATGCGGCAAGGTGGCCTCAAATCCGGCAAGGTCGCCACATTTCCGGCGAGGTCGCCATAAATCCGGCAAGGTCCCCATAAATCCGGCAAGGTCCCCATAAATTCGCCAAGGTCGGCGCAAATCCGGCAAGGTCGCCTTAAATACGGCGAGGTCGCCATATTTCCGGCAAGGTCGCCACAAACCCGGCAAGGACGCCATAAACCCGGCGAGGTCGCCATATTTCCGGCAATGTCTCCATAAATCCGGCAAGGTCGCCATAAACCCGGCGAGGTCGCCATATTTCCGGCAAGGTCGCCATAAATCCAGCAAGGTCGCCATCAATCCGGGAAGGTCGCCATATTTCCGGCAAGGTCGCCATAAATCCGGCGAGGTCGCCATATTTCCGGCGAGGTCGCCATAAATCCAGCAAGGTCGCCATAATTCCGGCGAGGTCGCCATATTTCCGGCAAAGTGGCCATAAATCCGGCAAGGTCGCCATAAAGCTGCAAAGTCGACATAACTCCGGCAAGGTCGCCGTATTTCCGGCATGGTCGCCACAAATCCAGCTAGGACGCCATAAATCCGGCAACGTCGCCATATTTCCGGCAAGGTTACCACAAATCCGGCATAGTCGCCATATTTCCGTCTAGGTCGCCATAAATTCGGCAAGGTCGCCACAAATCCGGCAAGGTCGCCATATTTCCGACAAGGCCGCCATAAATCCGGCAAGTTTGCCTCAAATCCGGCAATATTGCCATATTTCCGGCAAAGTTGCCATTAATCCGGCAAGGTGGCGTCATATCCGACAAGATCGCCGCATTGCAATCAAGGTAGCCGTAAATTCGTCAAGGTCGCGTCAAATCCGGCAAGGTCGCCACATTTCCGGCTAGGCCGCCATAGATCCCGCAAGGTCGCCACATTTCCGGCAAGGTCGGCATGAATCCGGCAATGTCGCCACAAGTCCGGCAAGGTCGCCACATTTCCGGCAAGGTCGCCATAAATCCGGCAAGGTCGCCACAAAACCCACAGTCGCCATAAATCCGGCAAGGTCGCCACAAATCCGGCAAGGGCGCCATTAATACGGCAAGGTCGCCACAAATCCAACAAGCTCGCCACATATCCGGGAATGTCGCCATATTTCCGGCAAGGTCACCATAAATCCGGCAAAGTCGCCAAAAATGCGGCAAGTTCGCCACAATTCCGGCAAGGTCGCCATAATCCTGCCAGGGCGCCACAAATCCGGCAAGGTCGCCACATCTCCGGCAAAGTCGCCATTAATCCGGGAATGTCGCCATAAATCCGGCAAGGTCGCCACATTTCCGGCAAGGTCGCCATAAATCCGGCCAGGTCGCCACAAATCCGGCAAGGTCGCCACATTTCCGGCAAGGTCGCCATAAATCCGGCAAGGTCGCCACAAATCCAGCAAGGTCGCCACAAATGCAGCAAGGTCGCCAAATTTCCGGCAAGGTCGGCACATTTCCGGCAACGTCGCCATAAATTCGGCACGGTAGCCACAAATCCGGCAAGGTCGCCACATTTCCTGCAAGGTCACCATAAATCCGGCAAGGTCGCCACAAATTCGGCAAGGTCGCCACATTTCAGGCAAGGTCGCCATAAATCCGGCAAGGTCGCCACAAATCCAGCAAGGTCGCCATAACTCCGGCAAGGTCGCCGTATTTCGGGCGCGGTCGCCATAAATCCGGCAAGTTTGAGTCAAATCCGGCAAGGTCGCCACATTTCCAGCAAGCTCGCCATAGATCCGGCAAGGTCGCAACATTTCGGCAAGGTCGCCATGAATCCGGCAAGGTCGCCACAAGTCCGGCAAGGTGGCGTCAAATTCGGAAAGGTCGCCACATTTCCTGCAAGGTCGCCATAAATCCGGCAAGGTCGCCACAAATCCCACAAGGTCGCCATATATCCGGCAAGGTCGCCACAAATCCGGCAAGATGGCCACATTTGCGGCAAGGTCGCCAGAAATCCGGCCGTCGCCACAAATCCGGCAAGGTCGCCACATTTCCGGCAGGGTCGCCATGAATCCGGCAAGGTCGCCACATTTCCGGCAAGGTCGCCATAAATCCGACAACGTCGCCATATTTCCGGCAAGGTCGCCATAAATCCGGCGAGGTCGCCATATTTCCGGCGAGGCCGCCATAAATCCGGCAAGGTCGCCACAAATCCGGCAAGGTCGCCACATCCCCGGCAAGGTCGCCATAAATCCGGGAATGTCGCCATAAATCCGGCAAGGTCGCCACATTCCCGGCAAGGTCGCCATGAATCCGGCAAGGTCGCCACATTTGCGGCAAGGTCGCCCGAAATACGGCATCGTCGCCACAAATCCGGCAAGGTCGCCACATTTCCGGCAAGGTCACCATGAATCCGGCAAGGTCGCCACATTTCCGCAAGGTCGCCATAAATCCGGCAAGGTCGCCACAAATCCCACAAGGTCACCATAAATCCGGCAAGATGGCCACAAATTCGGCAATGTCGCCATAAATCCGGCAAAATCGCCACATATAAGGCAAGGTCGCCACAATTCCGGCAAGGTCGCCATAATCCTGCCAGGTCGCCACAAATCCGGCAAGGTCGCCACATCTCCGGCAAAGTGGCCATTAATCCGGGAATGTCGCCATAAATCCGGCAAGGTCGCCACATTTCCGGCAAGGTCGCCATAAATCCGGCAAGGTCGCCACAAATCCGGCAAGCTCCCCACATTTACGGCAAGGTCGCGATAAATCCGGCAAGGTCGCCACAAATCCAGCAAGGTCGCCACAAATGCGGCAAGGTCGCCAAATTTCCGGCAAGGTCGGCACATTTCAGGCAAGGTCGCCATTAATCCGGGAATGTCGCCATAAATCCGGCAAATTCGCCACATTCCCGGCAACGTCGCCATAAATTCGGCACGGTAGCCACAAATCCGGCAAGGTCGCCACATTTCCGGCAAGGTCGCCATAAATCCGGCAAAGTCGCCATATTTCCGGCAAGGTCGCCATAAATCCGGCGAGGTCGCCATAAATCTGCAATGTCGCCATAACTCCGGCAAGGTCGCCGTATTTCGGGCGCGGTCGCCATAAATCCGGCTAGGACGCCATAAATCCGGCAAGGTCGCCATATTTGCGGCAAAGTTGCCACAAATCCGGCAAGGTCGCCATATTTCCGGCAAGGTCGCCATAAATCCGGCAAGGTCGCCACAAATCGGGCAAGGGCGCCATATTTCCGTCAAGGTCGCCATAAATCTGGCAAGTTTGCGTCAAATCCGGCAAGGTCGCCACATTTCCGGCAAGCTCGCCATAGATCCGGCAAGGTCGCCACAAATCCGGCAAGGTCGCAACATTTCGGCAAGGTCGCCAGAAATCCGGCATCGTCGTCGCAAATCCGGCAAGGTCGCCACATTTCCGGCAAGGTCGCCATGAATCCGGTAAGGTCGCCACAAGTCCGGCAAGGTGGCGTCAAATCCGGAAAGGTCGCCACATTTCCTGCAAGGTCGCCATAAACCCGGCGAGGTCGCCATATTTCCGGCAAGGTCGCCATAAATCCAGCAAGGTCGCCATCAATCCGGGAAGGTCGCCATATTTCCGGCAAGGTCGCCATAAATCCGGCGAGGTCGCCATATTTCCGGCGAGGTCGCCATAAATCCGGCAAGGTCGCCATAATTCCGGCGAGGTCGCCATATTTCCGGCAAAGTGGCCATAAATCCGGCAAGGTCGCCATAAAGCTGCAAAGTCGACATAACTCCGGCAAGGTCGCCGTATTTCCGGCATGGTCGCCACAAATCCAGCTAGGACGCCATAAATCCGGCAACGTCGCCATATTTCCGGCAAGGTTGCCACAAATCCGGCATAGTCGCCATATTTCCGTCTAGGTCGCCATAAATTCGGCAAGGTCGCCACAAATCCGGCAAGGTCGCCATATTTCCGACAAGGCCGCCATAAATCCGGCAAGTTTGCCTCAAATCCGGCAATATTGCCATATTTCCGGCAAAGTTGCCATTAATCCGGCAAGGTGGCGTCATATCCGACAAGATCGCCGCATTTCAATCAAGGTAGCCGTAAATTCGTCAAGGTCGCGTCAAATCCGGCAAGGTCGCCACATTTCCGGCTAGGCCGCCATAGATCCCGCAAGGTCGTCACATTTCCGGCAAGGTCGGCATGAATCCGGCAATGTCGCCACAAGTCCGGCAAGGTCGCCACATTTCCGGCAAGGTCGCCATAAATCCGGCAAGGTCGCCTCAAAACCCACAGTCGCCATAAATCCGGCAAGGTCGCCACAAATCCGGCAAGGGCGCCATTAATACGGCAAGGTCGCCACAAATCCAACAAGCTCGCCACATATCCGGGAATGTCGCCATATTTCCGGCAAGGTCACCATAAATCCGGCAAAGTCGCCAAAAATGCGGCAAGTTCGCCACAATTCCGGCAAGGTCGCCATAATCCTGCCAGGGCGCCACAAATCCGGCAAGGTCGCCACATCTCCGGCAAAGTCGCCATTAATCCGGGAATGTCGCCATAAATCCGGCAAGGTCGCCACATTTCCGGCAAGGTCGCCATAAATCCGGCCAGGTCGCCACAAATCCGGCAAGGTCGCCACATTTCCGGCAAGGTCGCCATAAATCCGGCAAGGTCGCCACAAATCCAGCAAGGTGGCCACAAATGCGGCAAGGTCGCCAAATTTCCGGCAAGGTCGGCACATTTCCGGCAACGTCGCCATAAATTCGGCACGGTAGCCACAAATCCGGCAAGGTCGCCACATTTCCGGCAAGGTCACCATAAATCCGGCAAGGTCGCCACAAATTCGGCAAGGTCGCCACATTTCAGGCAAGGTCGCCATAAATCCGGCAAGGTCGCCATAACTCCGGCAAGGTCGCCGTATTTCTGGCGCGGTCGCCATAAATCCGGCAAGTTTGAATCAAATCCGGCAAGGTCGCCACATTTCCAGCAAGCTCGCCATAGCTCCGGCAAGGTCGCCACAAATCCGGCAAGGTCGCAACATTTCGGCAAGGTCGCCAGAAATCCGGCATCGTCGTCGCAAATCCGGCAAGGTCGCCACATTTCCGGCAAGGTCGCCATGAATCCGGCAAGGTCGCCACAAGTCCGGCAAGGTGGCGTCAAATTCGGAAAGGTCGCCACATTTCCTGCAAGGTCGCCATAAATCCGGCAAGGTCGCCACAAATCCCACAAGGTCGCCATATATCCGGCAAGGTCGCCACAAATCCGGCAAGATGGCCACATTTGCGGCAAGGTCGCCAGAAATCCGGCCGTCGCCACAAATCCGGCAAGGTCGCCACATTTCCGGCAGGGTCGCCATGAATCCGGCAAGGTCGCCACATTTCCGGCAAGGTCGCCATAAATCCGACAACGTCGCCATATTTCCGGCAAGGTCGCCATAAATCCGGCGAGGTCGCCATATTTCCGGCGAGGCCGCCATAAATCCGGCAAGGTCGCCACAAATCCGGCAAGGTCGCCACATCCCCGGCAAGGTCGCCATAAATCCGGGAATGTCGCCATAAATCCGGCAAGGTCGCCACATTCCCGGCAAGGTCGCCATGAATCCGGCAAGGTCGCCACATTTGCGGCAAGGTCGCCCGAAATACGGCATCGTCGCCACAAATCCGGCAAGGTCGCCACATTTCCGGCAAGGTCACCATGAATCCGGCAAGGTCGCCACATTTCCGCAAGGTCGCCATAAATCCGGCAAGGTCGCCACAAATCCCACAAGGTCGCCATAAATCCGGGAAGATTGCCACAAATTCGGCAATGTCGCCACATTTGCGGCAAGGTCGCCATAAATCCGGCAAAATCGCCACATATAAGGCAAGGTCGCCACAATTCCGGCAAGGTCGCCATAATCCTGCCAGGTCGCCACAAATCCGGCAAGGTCGCCACATCTCCGGCAAAGTGGCCATTAATCCGGGAATGTCGCCATAAATCAGGCAAGGTCGCCACATTTCCGGCAAGGTCGCCATAAATCCGGCAAGGTCGCCACAAATCCGGCAAGGTCGCCACATTTACGGCAAGGTCGCGATAAATCCGGCAAGGTCGCCACAAATCCAGCAAGGTCGCCACAAATGCGGCAAGGTCGCCAAATTTCCGGCAAGGTCGGCACATTTCAGGCAAGGTCGCCATTAATCCGGGAATGTCGCCATAAATCCTGCAAATTCGCCACATTCCCGGCAACGTCGCCATAAATTCGGCACGGTAGCCACAAATCCGGCAAGGTCGCCACATTTCCGGCAAGGTCGCCATAAATCCGGCAAAGTCGCCATATTTCCGGCAAGGTCGCCATAAATCCGGCGAGGTCGCCATAAATCTGCAATGTCGCCATAACTCCGGCAAGGTCGCCGTATTTCGGGCGCGGTCGCCATAAATCCGGCTAGGACGCCATAAATCCGGCAAGGTCGCCATACTTGCGGCAAAGTTGCCACAAATCCGGCAAGGTCGCCATATTTCCGGCAAGGTCGCCATAAATCCGGCAAGGTCGCCACAAATCGGGCAAGGGCGCCATATTTCCGTCAAGGTCGCCATAAATCTGGCAAGTTTGCGTCAAATCCGGCAAGGTCGCCACATTTCCGGCAAGCTCGCCATAGATCCGGCAAGGTCGCCACAAATCCGGCAAGGTCGCAACATTTCGGCAAGGTCGCCAGAAATCCGGCATCGTCGTCGCAAATCCGGCAAGGTCGCCACATTTCCGGCAAGGTCGCCATGAATCCGGTAAGGTCGCCACAAGTCCGGCAAGGTGGCGTCAAATCCGAAAAGGTCGCCACATTTCCTGCAAGGTCGCCATAAATCCGGCAAGGTCGCCACAAATCCCACAAGGTCGCCACATTTCCGGCAAGGTCGCCATGAATCCGGCAAGGTCGACACATTTCCGGCAAGGTCGCCATAAATCCGGCAAGGTCGCCACAAATCCCACAAGGTCGCCATAAATACGGCAAGGTCGCCACAAATCCGGCAAGGTCGCCACATTTGCGGCAAGGTCGCCACATCCCCGGCAAGGTCGCCATTAATCCGGGAATGTCGCCATAAATCCGGCAAGGTCGCCACATTCCCGGCAAGGTCGCCATGAATACGGCAAGGTCGCCACAAATCCGGCAAGGTCGCCACATTTCCGGCAAGGTCGCCATATATCCGGCAAGGTCGCCACAAATCCAGCAAGGTCGCCACATATGCGGCAAGGTCGCCACATTTCCGGCAAGATCGCCACATTTCCGGCAAGGTTGCCATTAATCCGGGAATGTCGCCATAAATCCGGCAAGGTCGCCACAAATCCGGCAAGGTCGCCACATTTCCGGCAAGGTCGCCATAAATTCGGCAAAGTCGCCACAAGTCCGGCAGGGTCGCCACATTCCGGCAATGTCGCCATATTTCCGGCAAGTTCACCATAAATCCGGCAAGGTCGACACAAATGCGGCAAGGTCGCCACAAATCCGGCAAGGTCGCCACATTTCCGGCAAGGTCGCCATAAATTCGGCAATGTCGCCACAAATCCGGCAGGGTCGCCACATTTCCGGCAATGTCGCCATATTTCCGGCAAGGTCACCATAAATCCGGCAAGGTCGACACAAATGCGGCAAGGTCTCAATAAATCCGGCAAGGTCGCCACATATCCAGCAAGGTCGCCATGAATCCGGCAAGGTCGCCACAAATCCGGCAGGGTCGCCACATTTCCTGCAATGTCGCCATATTTCCGGCAAGGTCACCATAAATCCGGCAAGGTCGACACAAATGCGGCAAGGTCGCAATAAATCCGGCAAGGTCGCCATATTTCCGGCAAGGTCGCCATTAATCCGGCGAGGTCGCCATATTTCCGGCGAGGTCGCCATAAATCCGGCAAGGTCGCCATAATTCCGGCGAGGTCGCCATATATCCGGCAAAGTCGCCATAAATCCGGCAAGGTCGCCATAAATCTTCAGTCACCATATCTCCGGCAAGGTCGCCGTAGTTCCGGCACGGTCGCCGTAAATCCGGCTAGGACGCCATAAATCCGGCAAGGTCGCCACATCCCCGGCAAGGTCGCCATGAATCCGGCAAGGTCGCCACAAATCCGTCAAAGTTGCCACATTTCAGGCAAGGTCGCCATAAATCCGGCAAGGTCTCCACGAATCCGGCAAGGTCGCCACATTTCCGGCAATGTCGCCATATTTCCGGCAAGGTCTCCATAAATCCTTCAAGGTCGCCACAAATGCGGCAAGGTCGCCATAAATCCGGCAAGGTCGCCATATTTCCGGCAAGGTCGCCATAAATCCGGCGAGGTCGCCATATTTCCGGCGAGGTCGCCATGAATCGGGCAAGGTCGCCATAATTCCGGCGATGTCACCATAGTTCCGGCAAAGTCGCGATAAATCCGGCAAGTTTGCCATAAATCTGCAAAGTCGCCATAACTCCGGCAAGGTCGCCGTATTTCCAGCACGGTCGCCATAAATCCGACTGGGACGCCATAAATCCGGCAAAGTCGCCATATTTCCGGCAAGGTCGCATCAAATCCGGCAAGCGCCACATTTCCGGCAAGGTCGCCATAGATCCGGCAGGGTCGCCACAAATCCGGCAAGGTCGCAACATTCCGGCAAGGTCGCCAGAAATCCGGCATCGTCGCCACAAATCCGGCAAGGTCGCCACATTTCCGGCAAGGTCGCCATGAATCCGGCAAGGTCGCCACAAATCCGGCAGGGTCGCCACATTTCCTGCAATGTCGCCATATTTCCGGCAAGGTCACCATGAATCCGGCAAGGTCGACACAAATGCGGCAAGGTCGCCACATTTCCGGCAAGGTCGCCATAAATCCGGCAAAGTCGCCACAAATCCGGCAGGGTCGCCACATTTCCGGCAATGTCGCCATATTTCCGGCAAGGTCACCATAAATCCGGCAAGGTCGCCACAAATGCGGCAAGGTCGCAATAAATCCGGCAAGGTCGCCATATTTCCGGCAAGGTCGCCATAAATCCGGCAAGCTCGCCATAAATCCGGCAAGGTCGCCACAAATCCGGCAAGGTCGCCACATTCCGGCAAGGTCGCCAGAAATCCGGCATCGTCGCCACAAATCCGGCAAGGTCGCCACATTTCCGGCAAGGTCGCCATGAATCCGGCAATGTCGCCACAAATCCGGCAGGGTCGCCACATTCCTGCAATGTCGCCATATTTCCGGCAAGGTCACCATAAATCCGGCAAGGTCGACACAAATGCGGCAAGGTCGCAATAAATCCGGCAAGGTCGCCATATTTCCGGCAAGGTCGCCATAAATCAGGCGAGGTCGCCATATTTCCGGCGAGGTCGCCATAAATCCGGCAAGGTCGCCATAATTCCGGCGAGGTCGCCATATATCCGGCAAAGTCGCCATAAATCCGGCAAGGTAGCCATAAATCTTCAGAGTCACCAGAACTCCGGCAAGGTCGCCGTAGTTCCGGCACGGTCGCCGTAAATCCGGCTAGGACGCCATAAATCCGGCAAGGTCGCCACATCCCCGGCAAGGTCGCCATGAATCCGGCAAGGTCGCCACAAATCCGTCAAGGTCGCCACATTTCAGGCAAGGTCGCCATAAATCCGGCAAGGTCGCCACGAATCCGGCAAGGTCGCCACATTTCCGGCAATGTCGCCATATTTCCGGCAAGGTCTCCATAAATCCTTCAAGGTCGCCACAAATGCGGCAAGGTCGCCATAAATCCGGCAAGGTCGCCATATTTCCGGCAAGGTCGCCATAAATCCGGCGAGGTCGCCATATTTCCGGCGAGGTCGCCGTGAATCGGGCAAGGTCGCCATATTCCGGCGATGTCACCATAGTTCCGGCAAAGTCGCGATAAATCCGGCAAGTTTGCCATAAATCTGCAAAGTCGCCATAACTCCGGCAAGGTCGCCGTATTTCCGGCACGGTCGCCATAAATCCGACTAGGACGCCATAAATCCGGCAAGGTCGCCATATTTCCGGCAAGGTCGCGTCAAATCCGGCAAGGTCGCCACATTTCCGGCAAGGTCGCCATAGATCCGGCAAGGTCGCCACAAATCCGGCAAGGTCGCAACATTCCGGCAAGGTCGCCAGAAATCCGGCATCGTCGCCACAAATCCGGCAAGGTCGCCACATTTCCGGCAAGGTCGCCATAAATCCGGCAAAGTCGCCACAAATCCGGCAGGGTCGCCACATTTCCGGCAATGTCGCCATATTTCTGGCAAGTTCACCATAAATCCGGCAAGGTCGCCATAAATCCGGCAAGGTCGCCACAAATCCGGCAAGGTCGCCACATTCCGGCAAGGTCGCCAGAAATCCGGCATCGTCGCCACAAATCCGGCAAGGTCGCCACATTTCCGGCAAGGTCGCCATGAATCCGGCAATGTCGCCACAAATCCGGCAGGGTCGCCACATTCCTGCAATGTCGCCATATTTCCGGCAAGGTCACCATAAATCCGGCAAGGTCGACACAAATGCGGCAATGTCGCAATAAATCCGGCAAGGTCGCCATATTTCCGGCAAGGTCGCCATAAATCCGGCAAGGTCGCCATAATTCCGGCGAGGTCGCCATATATCCGGCAAGGTCGCCATAAATCCGGCAAGGTCGCCATAAATCTTCAGAGTCACCATAACTCCGGCAAGGTCGCCGTAGTTCCGGCACGGTCGCCGTAAATCCGGCTAGGACGCCATAAATCCGGCAAGGTCGCCACATCCCCGGCAAGGTCGCCATGAATCCAGCAAGGTCGCCACAAATCCGTCAAGGTCGCCACATTTCAGGCAAGGTCGCCATAAATCCGGCAAGGTCGCCACGAATCCGGCAAGGTCGCCACATTTCCGGCAATGTCGCCATATTTCCAGCAAGGTCTCCATAAATCCTTCAAGGTCGCCACAAATGCGGCAAGGTCGCCATAAATCCGGCGAGGTCGCCATATTTCCGGCGAGGTCGCCGTGAATCGGGCAAGGTCGCCATAATTCCGGCGATGTCACCATAGTTCCGGCAAAGTCGCGATAAATCCGGCAAGTTTGCCATAAATCTGCAATGTCGCCATAACTCCGGCAAGGTCGCCGTATTTCCGGCACGGTCGCCATAAATCCGACTAGGACGCCATAAATCCGGCAAGGTCGCCATATTTCCGGCAAGGTCGCGTCAAATCCGGCAAGGTCGCCACATTTCCGGCAAGGTCGCCATAGATCCGGCAAGGTCGCCACAAATCCGGCAAGGTCGCAACATTCCGGCAAGGTCGCCAGAAATCCGGCATCGTCGCCACAAATCCGGCAAGGTCGCCACATTTCCGGCAAGGTCGCCATAAATCCGGCAAAGTCGCCACAAATCCGGCAGGGTCGCCACATTTCCGGCAATGTCGCCATATTTCTGGCAAGTTCACCATAAATCCGGCAAGGTCGCCACAAATGCGGCAAGGTCGCAATAAATCCGGCAAGATCGCCATATTTCCGGCAAGGTCGCCATAAATCCGGTAAGCTCGCCATAAATCCGGCAAGGTCGCCACAAATCCGGCAAGGTCGCCACATTCCGGCAAGGTCGCCAGAAATCCGGCATCGTCGCCACAAATCCGGCAAGGTCGCCACATTTCCGGCAAGGTCGCCATGAATCCGGCAATGTCGCCACAAATCCGGCAGGGTCGCCACATTCCTGCAATGTCGCCATATTTCCGGCAAGGTCACCATAAATCCGGCAAGGTCGACACAAATGCGGCAATGTCGCAATAAATCCGGCAAGGTCGCCATATTTCCGGCAAGGTCGCCATAAATCCGGCAAGGTCGCCATAATTCCGGCGAGGTCGCCATATATCCGGCAAGGTCGCCATAAATCCGGCAAGGTCGCCATAAATCTTCAGAGTCACCATAACTCCGGCAAGGTCGCCGTAGTTCCGGCACGGTCGCCGTAAATCCGGCTAGGACGCTATAAATCCGGCAAGGTCGCCACATCCCCGGCAAGGTCGCCATGAATCCAGCAAGGTCGCCACAAATCCGTCAAGATCGCCACATTTCAGGCAAGGTCGCCATAAATCCGGCAAGGTCGCCACGAATCCTGCAAGGTCGCCACATTTCCGGCAATGTCGCCATATTTCCAGCAAGGTCTCCATAAATCCTTCAAGGTCGCCACAAATGCGGCAAGGTCGCCATAAATCCGGCGAGGTCGCCATATTTCCGGCGAGGTCGCCGTGAATCGGGCAAGGTCGCCATAATTCCGGCGATGTCACCATAGTTCCGGCAAAGTCGCGATAAATCCGGCAAGTTTGCCATAAATCTGCAATGTCGCCATAACTCCGGCAAGGTCGCCGTATTTCCGGCACGGTCGCCATAAATCCGACTAGGACGCCATAAATCCGGCAAGGTCGCCATATTTCCGGCAAGGTCGCGTCAAATCCGGCAAGGTCGCCACATTTCCGGCAAGGTCGCCATAGATCCGGCAAGGTCGCCACAAATCCGGCAAGGTCGCAACATTCCGGCAAGGTCGCCAGAAATCCGGCATCGTCGCCACAAATCCGGCAAGGTCGCCACATTTCCGGCAAGGTCGCCATAAATCCGGCAAAGTCGCCACAAATCCGGCAGGGTCGCCACATTTCCGGCAATGTCGCCATATTTCTGGCAAGTTCACCATAAATCCGGCAAGGTCGCCACAAATGCGGCAAGGTCGCAATAAATCCGGCAAGATCGCCATATTTCCGGCAAGGTCGCCATAAATCCGGTAAGCTCGCCATAAATCCGGCAAGGTCGCCACAAATCCGGCAAGGTCGCCACATTCCGGCAAGGTCGCCAGAAATCCGGCATCGTCGCCACAAATCCGGCAAGGTCGCCACATTTCCGGCAAGGTCGCCATGAATCCGGCAATGTCGCCACAAATCCGGCAGGGTCGCCACATTCCTGCAATGTCGCCATATTTCCGGCAAGGTCACCATAAATCCGGCAAGGTCGACACAAATGCGGCAATGTCGCAATAAATCCGGCAAGGTCGCCATATTTCCGGCAAGGTCGCCATAAATCCGGCAAGGTCGCCATAATTCCGGCGAGGTCGCCATATATCCGGCAAGGTCGCCATAAATCCGGCAAGGTCGCCATAAATCTTCAGAGTCACCATAACTCCGGCAAGGTCGCCGTAGTTCCGGCACGGTCGCCGTAAATCCGGCTAGGACGCTATAAATCCGGCAAGGTCGCCACATCCCCGGCAAGGTCGCCATGAATCCAGCAAGGTCGCCACAAATCCGTCAAGATCGCCACATTTCAGGCAAGGTCGCCATAAATCCGGCAAGGTCGCCACGAATCCTGCAAGGTCGCCACATTTCCGGCAATGTCGCCATATTTCCAGCAAGGTCTCCATAAATCCTTCAAGGTCGCCACAAATGCGGCAAGGTCGCCATAAATCCGGCGAGGTCGCCATATTTCCGGCGAGGTCGCCATGAATCGGGCAAGGTCGCCATAATTCCGGCGATGTCAACATAGTTCCGGAAAAGTCGCGATAAATCCGGCAAGTTTGCCATAAATCTACAAAGTCGCCATAACTCCGGCAAGGTCGCCGTATTTCCGGCACGGTCGCCATAAATCCGACTAGGACGCCATAAATCCGGCAAGGTCGCCATATTTCCGGCAAGGTCGCGTCAAATCCGGCAAGGTCGCCACATTTCCGGCAAGGTCGCCATAGATCCGGCAAGGTCGCCATAAATCCGGCAAGGTCGCAACATTCCGGCAAGGTCGCCAGAAATCCGGCATCGTCGCCACAAATCCGGCAAGGTCGCCACATTTCCGGCAAGGTCGCCATGAATCCGGCAAGGTCGCCACAAATCCGGCAGGGTCGCCACATTTCCTGCAATGTCGCCATATTTCCGGCAAGGTCACCATAAATCCGGCAAGGTCGACACAAATGTGGCAAGGTCGCCACATTTCCGGCAATGTCGCCATATTTCCAGCAAGGTCTCCATAAATCCTTCAAGGTCGCCACAAATGCGGCAAGGTCGCCATAAATCCGGCGAGGTCGCCATATTTCCGGCGAGGTCGCCATGAATCGGGCAAGGTCGCCATAATTCCGGCGATGTCACCATAGTTCCGGA
>JAXLNO010001461.1:0-12500 GCA_038087875.1 Malacoraja senta
GAACCTTACGCTTCCTTATCTATATATCTCCCTCACCCCTGACATCAGCCTGAAGAAGGGTCTCGACCCGAAATGTCACTCGTTCCTTCTCTCCAGATATGTTGCCTGTCCCACTGAGTTACTGCAGCATCTTGTCTCTCCTTTTCATATTATTTAATCATCATAATCATAATCATACTTAATTAGCCAAGTATGTTTTGCAACATACGAGGAATTTGATTTGCCATACAGTCAAACTAATAAAAAGCAACAGAACACACAAAATACATTTTAACATAAACGTCCACCACAGCGACTCCTCCACATTCCTCACTATGATGGAAGGTGAATAAAAAGTTCAATATCTTCCCTTTGTTCTACCACGGTCAGGGGCTTGAGCCATCCGTTGACGGGATGGTCTTGGCTCCCGTAGCCGGCGGCAAGCCTCCTCGTCAGGGCGATCAAGTTCCTGAATCGGGCGGAGGATCTCAGCTCCCCCGCGTCGGACGATCGGACTAATCGAAACCTTCTGCGACTTTGGCGCTCCCGACTCGGTCTCTACCCGAGACTGCGAGCCACGCGATGTTGAAATCCGCAGGCTGCGGTTGGAGCATTGATCCCAGGCAAAGAATTGGCTCCGATGGTAAGTCCACACCCCAAGATGGGTATCACAGTCAATCCCGAGCAAGGCCTCCAACTCCATGTTGTTAGGCCGCAGAGCGACCGGAGATACGACCCGGAAAACAATCGCATCTCCGGCAAGGGTAGAGATTGAAAAAAAGTTGCCCCCGACCCCCCCGCTCACATAAAACAGGACGGGGGTTTACTACTATATAATCCACTAAAGTCTTATAGAATCACAGATCAATGACAGGAGACAAATTGGTTTGTGCATCAGCCAATATATATTACTAAAACACATTCGCAAACAGCTTATTTTGTTTTATGTGATTATCTGGAACCCCCTTATGCTTTACTATCTAGTAAATACTTCTCCACATGGAGGCATAGTCATACAGAATGAAAACAACCTCTGCCCATCTGGTCAAGATGCCCCATCTACGCTAGTCCAACCTGCCCACGTTTGGCCCATCTCCCTCTAAACCTTAGAGGTATGAAGAAGGGTCTTCTTCTTCTCTTCTTCTTGCGTATGGCATGCGCAGCCTAAAGTTGTAGGACAACTTGTTCTATTTGATCTTATTTGATTGTGCACACCGGGTTGATTGCATTGGTTGAAACAGGGCGGACCACGTGAAGGTTGCAATCTCCCACCCCAAGAAGGGTCTGAAGAAAGTTGGAAGAAGGATCCCAACCTGAAACGTCACTTATCTATGTTCTCCAGAGATAGTACCTGGCCCGGTATGTTACTCCAGCACTGTGTCCCTCTAAACTCTTCCTATTCATATATCTGTCCAAATGTCTTTTAAATGTTGTTATGGTATCTGCATCAACTACCTCCTCTGGCTGCTCGTTCCATTTACCCACCACTCTCCGAGTGAAAAAGTTGCCACTAAGGTTCCTATTCCCCTTTCCCCTCTCACCTTAAACGTATGCCCTCTGGGTCTTGATTTCCCAACCCTGGGGGAAACCAAGAACCCAGGGTAGAGGAATCAAGACTCTGTGGATTTACTCTCAAGTACCTCTGGCAGCTCATTCCATACACCTACTGCCCTCTGAATAAAACCATTGCCCCTCAGGTTCCAATTAAATCATCCCCATCGCATTAGAATAATAGGGACTACTACATCTGTCAGTCTGAAGAAGGGTCCTGACCCAAAATCTCATCTGTCCATTCTCTCCCGAGATGCTGCAAGACTCGCCGAGTTCCTCCAGCACTTTGTGCCTTGCTCAAGATTCCAGCATCTGCAATCTCTCATTTTCTCAGTCCATCAACTACACCAGCATGTCTGGCAGCTGCGCGATACAATATTGAATTCGTTGCCTATTCACAACAATCTCCATCTTAGACTGGACTCATACAGACCTCCTGTGTAGAACTTGGGGAACCACAGTTTGCTGTTCCTACTTCAAGTATCTCAACACTCATCACAGTATACAGGTCCACCACTGATTTTCTCCATCCTTGGTTCCAGAGTCAACAGAGGTCACGGCCCACCGAGAGGAGTCAAACAGAACCATAATGGCGAGGAACCGAGATACCGGTTTGCAAAGTCGGCCTCAGACGTCGGCTATGGGAAGGGGTCTGCCGGTTCTGGCCGGCACAGAGTTCCAGAGCCAGGGACAAACTCGAACCGCCGATCGGCATGGAAGTCCCGATGAGGTCGTGATCGGCCGCCTCACCCGACCTAGGACCACATTTTAGGGAGGGGGGTGGGGAGGCGTTCCGGGGAGGGATTGTAATTTTGTCCGGATTAAAGGAGTTGCCAGATAATCGGTGGTGCTCTTGTACGAACCGAATAAGTCAAATAGCATCCTGGAATGTCATTTCCTGGAAGTTGTCTTCTATCGCATTGATTCCAAGCCACCTCTGCTGCACAGCTCAAATCTTCAATAATTTGTTTAATTAGTTAAAAATTACAAAATGCCAGACTAGCATTTGGCCCATTACTCATGGCCAGTACCTCAACTCGTTTCACTGAACACTCAGTACGCCTTGGCCTACACGACCTCCCGGTTGCAAAACATTTTAATTCCCCTCCCCATTCCCACACTGACCTTTCTGTCTGGACCTCCTCCACTGTCAGACTGAACCCACATGTAACTGGAGGAACAGCACCTCATATTTTGCTTGGGCAGCTTGCAACCTAATGGTATATATTGAATTATTTAATTTCAAGTACCCCTTGCATTTCCTCTCTCTCTCTCTCTCTCTCTCTCTCTCCATCCCTCCCCTACCCTAGTCATCTTGCTAGTTTCACTGTTCTTATCCCTTCATTTTCACCTTCTTCTCAGCCAACAATGGACCATTGTGGGCTCATTGGCCATCAGAGCAGTCTATGCTTTGTTCTGTACCTTTTCATACCTCAGGTTTCGCTGACTATTGGTCTGAAGAAGGGTCTTGGCTCGAAATATCACCCATTCCTTTTCTCCAAAGATGCTGCCTGACCAGCTGAATTACTGCTGCATTTTGTCTATCTTCGGTGTAAACAAGCATCTGCAGTTCCTTCCTACACACCTCAACAAGAACAGCGCATCTTCGCTTCCTGAACTTTTCACCATATTATCATGAGGGAATCACCAGAAGATCTGGTGAGGACTAGTAGCCATAGAGTTATACAGCATGGAAACAGGCCCTTTGGCCCAACTTCCCCACACCGACCAACAGGCCCCACCTACACTAATCCCTCGACCTGCCTTGTGCCCATATCCCTCTCAGCCTATCCTATTCATGTACCTGTTTAATTGTTTCTTAAACGTTGCGATAGTCCCTGCCTCATATACCCCTTACATAGAAACATAGAAACATAGAAAATAGGTGCAGGAGTAGGCCATTCGGCCCTTCGAGCTTGCACCGCCATTCAATATGATCATGGCTGATCATCCAACTCAGTATCCCGTACCTGCCTTCTCTCCATACCCCCTGATCCCCTTAGCCACAAGGGCCACATCTAACTCCCTCTTAAATATAGCCAATGAACTGGCCTCAACTACCCTCTGTGGCAGAGAGTTCCAGAGATTCACCACTCTCTGTGTGAAAAAGTTTTTCCTCATCTCGGTCTTAAAGGATTTCCCCCTTATCCTTAAACTGTGACCCCTTGTCCTGGACTTCCCCAACATCGGGAACAATCTTCCTGCATCTAGCCTGTCCATACACCCACCACCCTTTGTTTGAAACCCTTTTTCTGGTTCTCAATTCCCCTACTCTGGGTTACCCTATCTATTCCTCTCTTGATTTTGTCCACCTCTAAGAGGATCACCACATCCTCCTGCGTTCAAAGGAATAAAGTCCTAACCGGCCCAACCTCTCCCTCTAGCTCAATCATAGAAACATAGACAATAGGTGCAGGAGTAGGCCATTCAGCCCTTCGAGCCTGCACCGCCATTCAATATGATGATGGCTGATCATCCAACTCAGTATACTGTACCTGCCTTCTCTCCATACCCCCTGATCCCTTTAGCCACGAGGGTCACATCTAACTCCCTCTTAAATATAGCCAATGAACTGGCCTCAACTACCTAAGTCTTCAGTCGAGTCTTCGCAACATCCTCGTATTTTGCTTAAAATAGTGAAAAATGACAAAATACCAGGCTATCATTTAGCCCCTTACTCATGCCAGCCCCTCAACTAGAATAGTCCACCCTAGCTTCCTGATCTTTTCACCATATTGTCTGAGGGAAATCGCTAGAAGGTCTGGTGAGGCCTAGTAATATAACTTCACTGAATTACAATTGTACAAAGGAAAACACCTCACCGAATGGATCTTCAATATATAGCTCCGAATACCCAAACTTTTATATTTAACGAACATTCCCACCAGAAACGTCATCCATCCTTTTTCTCCACAGATGCTGCCTGACTCGCTGAGTTACTCCAGCACTTTACGTCTATCCAAATACACTTGACAGAGGAATATCATAGGCTGGTACTCATTATTTTCTCTTATTGTGAGCAATATTGGGCTTCATATCTGAGGAAGGATGTGCTAGCGCTGGAGAGGGTTTAGAGGAGGTTTACGAGAATGATCCCAGGAATGAGTGGGTTAACATATGAGGAGCATTTGATGGCGCTGGGCCTCTATTCGCTGGAGTTTAGAAGGATGAAACCGAATAGCGAAAGGCTTGGATAGAGTGGATGTGAAGAAGATGTTTCCACTAGTGGGAGAGTCTAGGACCAGTGGTCGTAGCCTCAGAATAAAAGGACATTCCTTTGGGAAGGAGATGAGGAGGAATTTCTTTAGTCAGGGGATGGTGACTCTGTGGAATTCATTGCCACAAACTGCTGCGGAGGCCAAGTCAATGGATATATTTTAAGGCAGAGATAAATAGATTCTTGATTAGTACGGGGTGTCAGGTATTATGAGGAGAAGCCAGGAAAATGGGACCCAGGGGGGGTGTTGATAGTTCAGCCATGATTAAATGGCAGAGTAAACTTGATGGGCCAAATGGCCTAATTCTGCTCCTATCCCTTATGAACATTAACTTATTTTGGAATTTGTTATACATTTGATTCTTGGGTATAGACATGAAGCTATCATTTCATGAAGTATCTCTGGCTTCCACCTGCCACATCAGGGCAGGGATAAGGGAGAACAGAACTTACAACATAACAAACCATTGTTTTTACCCCTAAATTATACAAATTGAAGGCATGTTAGAAAATTCCAAAAGATCCAGTATCTATTTGATTTAAATAGACCACAACTGTTTAGAAAACATTCCCACTGTTAAAAATTGAATCCGTTGATACCATAGAGCAATTAATATTTGTTGAAAAATGGCTTGCATTTCATAAAATAACACATACAATGTCATTGCATCAAATAATCATGCACATACAAGCAAGGCCAATCAACCACGACAGCCCTCTGAAGAGCCGTTTAATAACTCCAATTCCCTCAAAATACTTGGCATACAATGAGTGAATACCTCAAAGTGTAATAATTCATTAAAAAAATGCACCAGCCATTTTGCACACATCCATTTCATAAAAATGCAAATACAATGAACGATACAATGCAATTAATATGAAGTTGAGCAGCATCGCAGGTAAACTTCCATGTTCTTTGAAATCAGCTGATCTACCAGAACTGAGATCACATTCGCAGCTGCTCCAAAAGATGAACACACAACCACCCCCCACCCCAATCTCACCCCCAAAACACACCGTTCATTTTGACAGTCAACTCCATTCTCATGTCATTGGATGGTGTGGCAAACTGTAAGTGAAAAAGCTTAAAAAGACACCACCTCTTGAATTAGGAAGATTAGCAATCAACCCCAAACACACACACACACACACTCACGCTATTAGGAACTATACCCATACCCCAACACAAACTTTAAAAAAACACAGCAACACATTAAATGAGGAAAACAAAACAGGACGAAAACATTATGCTTGAAAAAAATTGCGATTTTCAAAAGGAAAGCAAATGAGCTGAAGGGAATTCAAAGTGAATTTCAATGTGTGTGTATATATATGAATTTCTGCAATTAACATAGACAAAGCGAGATTCACGCAGTTGGGAGGAGGGGGGGGGGGGGAATGTAACAGATGTTGATGAACCCGAGGTGGCTACAATGTAGCGAGCAGAACTAGCTGAGAAGGGTTCGTTTTTTAAATGGAAATGATATTTAAAAGGCCACGGCGCTTTGTTTCCGCTTACCTGAGCTTGCACCCCGGCCAGCTTGACAGGGAAGATGTGAGGGAGCAAGACCACTATTCTAAGCAGGATCTTGTCCATGTCTTTCCTTGTGGCGGCTGCTGCCCCGGCCGCTGCTGCAGTCTCCATCATCCCCTCCTGTCCTGCTCCTCCGGGGAAGAATCGCAACACTCGCCGCCGCCGCCGCCGCCACCGGCCGGCCAGAGTCCCGCCCCCCTTCCCCCACCCCATTGGCCGCCCGCCTCACTCCGCGTCCCCATTCAAAACTTTCCCCGCCCGCTATTGGTCGACCGAGCTGTCACTCAGGCCGGTTCCGGGGCCTGGCGTCACGCTCAAGCCAGCAGGGGTGGGGACCACTAGTCGCTTGTTTTTGCAAACCAAGAACCATCACCGCCTCATCATGGCAAGCAGAAAGGCTTTTGCTTTCTCTTTTATTTCTGTACGCCGCCTCGGATACGAGCAAAAGTATTAATATAAAACGAGCACATCCTCAATGAGACAGCATTCTTGTATTCTCTTCCTGGGCACCATGAGCCATATTCTTACCACAAGTTAGACACAAAATGCTGGAGTGACTCTGCGGGACAGGCAGCATCTCTGGAGAGAAGGAATGGGTGGCGTTTCGGGTCGAGACCCTTCTTCAGACTGAAGTTACTCCAGCATTTTGTGTCTACCTTCGATTTAAATCAACATCTGCAGTTCTTTCCTACACTTTTTACTACAAGTTCTTGTTCGGTCCCTTTTGAAACGTGAGCCCAGACATAATGCTGTCAGTTAGTGGCATTTTCCTGTTTTATTCCACAATATTACCTTTGCAAACATCTTCAAGGTAACTGAACCATCTTACCACGACTGGAGAGTATCCCTGAACTACTATCTACCTCATTGGAGAACCCTCGGACTATCTCTTTTGTGTACAGTTTTGGTCTCCTAATTTGAGGAAGGACATCCTTGTGATTGAGACAGTGCAGCGTAGGTTCACGAGATTGATCCCTGGGATGGCGGGACTGTCATATGAGGAAATATTGAAAAGACTAGGCTTGTATTCACTGGAGTTTAGAAGGATGAGGGGGGATCTTATAGAAACCTATAAAATTATAAAAGGACTGGTCAAGCTAGATGCAGGAAAAATGTTCCCAATGTTGGGCGAGTCCAGAACCAGGGGCCACAGTCTTAGAATAAAGGGAAGGTCATTTAAGACTGAGGTGAGAGAAAACTTTTTCACCCAGAGAGTTGTGAATTAATGGAATTCCTTGCCACAGAGGGCAGTGGAGGCCAAGTCACTGGATGGATTTAAGAGAGAGTTAGATAGAGCTCTAGGGGCTAGTGGAGTCAAGGGATATCGGGAGAAGGCAGGCACGGGTTATTGATAGGGGACGATCAGCCATTATCACAATGAATGGTGGTGCTGGCTCGAAGGACCGAATGGCCTCCTCCTGCACCTAGTTTATATGTTTCTATGTTTCTATCTTTGATCTGACTGGCTTTATCTTGCACTAAAACTAAAGTTATTCACGTTATTCCCTTTATGACATACCTGTACACTGGATGGATCAAATGTAATCATGCATTGTCTTTCTGCTGACTGGTTAGCAGGCAACAAAAGCTTATCATAAAAGCTCCGTAAATGTGACAATAAACGAGTTCAGTATTCCGAAAAACGCAAGGAATCATGGGATTTGTCAACGGTCATTCACTATAAAGAAAAAGCGAACAAAGCGCTGGCTGTATAAACTGTGTATAAATTCTTATCTTTATTCATGATTTATGTGTAAAAATATATTTAATCTGAGGAACGGGGGTGCCAGGTAGTGGGAGAGCGGGGTGTAACAGCAGGAGAGAGGGGGCAGATGCAAGTGGGAGACGGGGAGAGACTGGACCGGCAGATGGGAGACATTCTCGGCAGCTGCGCGCACACAGACCCGTGCCTCATCCACAGCCAGGATCGAACTCGGGACCCCGGCACCGCAAGCACTGCCGAACCACCACTGGACCGTCCCCGTCCCCCCTGAGCAGAGTCGAGCCGGAGCCAGCGTCCACCTCCCCCTCCGCGCCGGCTGCAAGTCCTGGCCGCCACCGCTCCGGGCCGGCCCCGGCTGCCGGCCAACCCGGCGGGACAGTCCATGGCTGCCGGCCAACCCGGCGGGACAGGCAGAGCCAAACTGGAGCCAGCACCTCACCCTCTGCGCCGGCTGCAAGTCTGGGGCCGCCACCTCCGGACACTCCCGGACACCTCCAGCCACCCCCAGACAGGGACGGGACACCCAGGAGGGGACAGGACGGGGATGGCCCAGCAGCAACTCAACAGCACCCGCAGCGCCGGAGACCTGGGCCCAACCCCGACCACGGACAAAACGCAAGCCTGCACACAATGCAGCACCACAGTTGCCGAGAATGTTTATAGTGAATGACCCATGACCTGGGCATGCGCAGTCGGAATATCAAAATCGCTTATAAACTAAATTAAACTATAGTTTTGAGTATAGAAGTTGGGAGATCATGTAGCAGTTATATAAGATGTGTGGAGGCCACATTTAAGAGTATTGTGAAGATAAACACAAAGTGCCAATAGACAGAAACAAAACTTGCCGATGCTGACCATCTACACTATATCCCTCTGAACCCTTCCTATCCATGTACCTGCCCAAATGTCTTTTAACTGTTATAGTGCTTGCCTCAACCACCTCATCTGGCAGCTTGTTCCATATACCCACAACTGTCTGCTTAAAAAATGTTGCCTATCTTTCGCTTCGTCCATCACTCCTATGCTTACTGATCTACATTAGTTCCTAGTTAAATAAGACCTTGTTTTTAAATCCCTCTATGGCACCTAAATTCTTTACCCTATATTATCTCATGATTCTCTGAGGTACCGATGTTCCTCCAATTCTCTTGAAAACTCTCTTATACAATCCCTTATAAACTGCTGAGGCCCAAAACTCTGGCATTATGTTCTTTTTTTCTGTTCTATTTTTCCCTTACACCACATCTTAAAAACTATCAGTTTGACCATCTCCCCTCACACCTCCATTTAATAGTTTAATATGGATAAGTGCAAGGATATGCAGGGGAAGGAGGGATATGGATCACATGCAGGCAGAGGTTAGTTTAACTTGCCATCATGTTTGCACAGACATTGTGGGATGGATGGCCTGTTCCTGAACTGTACTATATTCACTGATTGAATTCCTCTGAAATGTTTACAATTTTGAAGGAACTGTATACCTTTATTATATATATATATATATATACTAGACTAAGTGGGACCTGTTACACGGTCACACGGGAGGCCTGGTCCCCCCCAACATAACCCATGCCCCAACGCAATATTCCACCACTCACCTGTTCCCCCAACGCAACCCATTCCCCCAAAGCAATGTTCCACCACTCTGGGGAGGGGGTGTGGGGGAGGGGGAGCGGGTGTGGGTGAGGGGGTGTGGGGAGGGTGTGGGGAGGAGGGGCATGGGGGAGGAGGGGGGCGTGGGTGAGGAGGGGGTGTGGGGCAGGGGGATGTGGTGAGGGGGGAAGTGTGGGGAAGGGGGGGCTGTGGGGGAGGGGGAACCTTCAAAACCTTCATAACTTTTGTACTATTTCACCGATGGGAACAAAACGTATTTGACTTGCAGCAGAGAAGAATGGTAAGTAAGGTGAAGAAAAATCGTAGTGCTATGAGGGATTGCTTTTGAGCAAGTGTAATAACAATGCTGACAGGAAGTGGTCAAGATGAGAGTTTTAGTAATATACTAGACTAAGTTCACACGGGAGGGCTGGTCCCCCAACGCAATATTCCACCTCTCCACCAATTCCAATATTGGTGGCCAGTAGTGGGGGGGGGCGGCTCTCTGGAGCGCTGGTATGGGTGTTGTGGGCTGAAGGGACTGGTCTCCAGAGGGCTAGTGTGGACATTGTGGGCCAAATGGATTCTTGTGGTGGCAGCTCAGTCCCCCAAGCCTGATGTGCTGGCAGCTCACTCACGACTGGTGGGCTGGCAGTTGACACGGCTATTCCTTGAAATTCCATTTCAAGCAGGATGCAAGGCCACCAAATTCAAATCCCTTTTCCTACCATTTCAAGCAGGGTGCAAGGCCACCAAATTCAAGTGCAGTTTCATACCACTTCAAGCAGGTTGCAAGGCCACCAAATTCAAGTGCAGTTTCCGACCACTTCAAGCAGGGTGCAAGGCCACCAAATTCAAGTGCAGTTTCATACCACTTCAAGCAGGATCCAAATCCACCAAACTCAAGTGCAGTTTCATACCACTTCAAGCAGGGTGCAAGGCCACGAAATTCAAGTGCAGTTTCATACCACTTTAAGCAGGGTGCAAGGCCACCAAATTCAAGTGCGGTTTCATACCACTTCAAGCAGGGTGCAAGGCCACCAAATTCAAGGGCAGTTTCATACCACTTCAAGCAGGGTGCAAGGCCACCAAATTCAAGTGCAGTTTAATACCATTTCAAACAGGGTGCAAGGCCACCAGATTCAAATGTAGTTTCATACCATTTCATGCAGGGTGCAAGGCCACCACATTCAATTGCAATTTCATACCATTTCATGCAGGGTGCAAGGCCACCACATTCAAATGCAGTTTCATACCATTTCAAGCAGGGTGAAACCACCGTAAAACCACCATAAAACCACACAAATCACCACACTCGCAGGTCAGTAGACATTCAGTGTGTTCAGTTGATTCACAGCTCAGACAGTCATGGCCTCTCCCTCCCCCATCATGCAGAGACTGAGCCACACCCACACTTCCGGGTTTTATAATCCCTGCCCTCTCTCACTGTAAAAGGTGTGGCCTTCATGGTGATTGACAGGAGAGAGATTCTCAACATTTTTTAAACACTAATAACACTTTTATTTTTCATTGATGGGAAGAATCCTCTGCACCTGATGAGCGGAGGGGGACTGAGTAAGTTGGCCAAATATCACAGCCGTAAGTGGTAGCGTTTTATCTAAAATCAATATACAGTGCAAACAGGAAGTTGTCAAGTTTAGACTTCCAACCATTTTTGCAGTGCTTTTACTTCAACCTAAATCCCCACCAACCATTTGCAGTACTTTTACTTCAACCCAAACCCCTACCAGCAGAGAGAATCTCAACTTTAAAAAAAAATTAATAACTCTTTTATTTTTCAGCAATGGGAAAAATCCTCTTGGCCTGCACAGCGGAGGGGGACTCTGAGTTAGATGGCCAAAAAATCACAGCCGTAAGTGGCAGCGTTTTTTCTAAAATCATGTAACAGAAAACAGGAAGTGGTCAAGATCAGACTTAATATAGATAGATAAAGGTATACAGGTATATTAAGGAACTTTATATACATATACACATATACATATACATACACAAACACACATATATATATAAAGACATTATCTGAAAAACAACAATATTACATTGTTAACCAATCCTTTCCAATTTTTAAAAAAGCCAGAATATTTCATTATTTAGCTTTTATTTTATTCCAGATTTCCAACATTTATATTTATTTTATCTAACGATAGTAGTATGCAGCACAGAAGATCTCCATTGGGCCTATCTTGCACTAAATGTTGTACCCTTTATCCTGTATCGGTGCACTCTGGATGGCTCAATTGTATTTGTGAATTGCCTTTTCTTTAACTGGATAGCACACAAAACCTAGTGTGTACAATAAAACTAGTATTTAGATGATCGCTGGTCGGCATGGACTTGGTTAGCCAAAGGGCCCTGTTTCCAAGCATGGATTTTCTCCGGGTGCTCCAGTTTCCTTCCACATCCCAAAGATGTGCAGCTTTGTAAGTTAACTGGTTTGCTGTAAACTGCTTGTGTGTCGGATGTGAAACCCTATTAACGTAGAACTAGTGTACGGGTGATCGTTGGTCGACCTCAGTTGGCTGAAGGGCCTATTTCCACGCTGTATCTCTAACTTAAATTAAACCAGTAGAATCTATAAGGTGGCACAGTGGCACAGCTGGTAGAGCTGCTGCCTCGCAGTGCCAGTGACTCAGGTTCGATCCTGACCTCAGGCAACGCCTGTGTGGAGTTTGTACATATCGTAAAGTTTAAAGTATAGAAGTGTGACAACCATATACTTCTACAGACATACAGTATGGTGCATATTGACTGATTGTGTTACAGCCTGGTTCAGCAACTTAAACGCCCAGGAAGGAAGGATACAAAAAGTGGTGGACAATCACAGGTACCAATATCTCTATCATCTACAGGAGGCACTGCCTCAAAAAGGTATCCAGCAT
>JAXLNO010001461.1:17500-28286 GCA_038087875.1 Malacoraja senta
AAAAATCCATCTATCTCTGCCTTGTAAAACTATGAGGTTTATTAAAAAGACAAATATTACTCAAAGCAAGCCTTTTGCAACATCGAAACGAAATGCCTTTGATTAACCTATTTGAATAATGCGTGTGTATTAGGAGGCACAACTCCCAAGAATTTCCGATCATTCGTACAGTAAACAGACCAAAGTCCTCAAGCTACAGTATTTTGAGTTGCTGAAGTCCCTTCAATCAGAAATCATTCTCACCGCTGGACCTTTTCCAAGGTCTTTTATCACCCACAATGTGGAAAAGGGAGAGAAACTTAAACAGAGTACGGTATCCTGGATACCTCTGGCCATTGAGGTCATAGTCATAGTCATACAGCATGGAACCAGGCCCTCCGGCCCAACGCCTATGCCGACCATGTACACTAGTCTGACCTGCCTGCGTTTGGCCCATATCTCTCTAAATCTATCAGATCCACATACTGTCCAAATGTTTTTTAAACGTTGTGATAGTACCTGCCTCAACTACCTCCACCAGCAGCTCA
This sequence comes from Malacoraja senta, assembly GCA_038087875.1. NCBI lineage: Eukaryota > Metazoa > Chordata > Chondrichthyes > Rajiformes > Rajidae > Malacoraja > Malacoraja senta. Next base: position 18,028 of record JAXLNO010001461.1, read on the forward strand.
TTCCATATACCCGCTACCCTTTCTGTAAAAAAATGTTGCCCCTAGGGTTCCCATTAAATCTTTCCCCCAGTCACTTTAAAAAAGGTGTACAGTGCGGGCAACGGTATATTTTGAGTGCAAATATATATACCGTTGTTACAACCCATTACACTTATATTTAGCTGCAGTTTCTGTTCGTTGGTTATGAGCTTTTAACATTGGAAAACAAAAACATAGCAAGTACGAGTTGCACTATTCAATTGACTCACATCCGTCCAATCCAATACAGGTGGCATTCAAAGTTTGCCATGCCTTTTCACATAGAGGGTGTTGAGTGCTTGCTACACATTGCCGGGGTGATGGTGGAGGCAGATACGATAGTGGCGTTTAAGAGACTTTTAAATAGGCACATCTATATGGACTGAGTGGGAAAGATAGATCAGCCATTATTGAATGGCAGAGTAGACTTGATGGGCTGACTGGCCTAATTCTGCTCCTATGACTTATGAAATCATAAAGCAGAGTCTGAAGAAGGGTTTAATCCCGAAACTTTGCCTATTTCCTTCGCTCCATAGATGCTGCCGCACCCGCTGACTTTCTCCAGCACTTTTGTCTACCAAGCACTTTACAGCCAGTGAGACAGTTTCAAAGCACAGTCAACTGCTGAGTTGTGAATCTGTGGAATTCTCTGCCACTGAAGGCAGCGGGAGCCAATTCACTGGATGTGTTCAAGAGTTAGATATACCTCTTAGGTCTAGCAGAATCAAGGGATATGGGGAGAAAGCAGGAACGGGGTACTGATTTTGGATGATCAGCCATGATCATATTGAATGGCCTACGCCTGCACCTATTTTCTATGTTTCTATGTTTATATGCAAGGAATGGAAGGATATGGATTATGTGGAGGCAGATAGGATTTGGTCTTGGCATTATGCGAGGCACAGTCATTGTGGGCTGGAGGGCTTGTTGTGCTGTACTGCACTACGTTCTGTGTTCTGCCCATAGGGATGAAAGTACTAACTGCATGTTGACTGGCTTCTTGCCTTTGCCGGGTGCCAATATTGTGAACCTCGTAACATTTAGATTCAGCTCGCAGTGCCTAAAGCGAGAAAACAGTAGAAATTCAGGCATTGTCCATGGAGAAAGGAACAGAGGAGACATTTTGGGTCTGTGTGTTTCCATCAAAACTTCCGTCAGCCCCAGCTTACTGATCAGCACCACTGTATCGGAGCCCGACAATACCGGATTCAAGTGCGACTCCAGAGGCGCATGCAAAACACCAGAATGATGCTCCCAATGTTGCACCGAGGGTGTGCTGCACTGTTAGAAAGGATGCACTGTAGGAAGGAAGGAATGCAATATTGGAAGGAATGCATCACTGGAATGGATGCACCGCTGGAGGTCGGGCACCACTGGAAGGCCTGCGCTGTTGAAAGGGATGCGCTATTGGAAAGATTGGAAGACATGTGCCATTGGGATGAATGTGTGTTTGGAAGGGATACACCATGCTAAGGCATGCATCATTGCAGGATATGCACCATTGCAAAGACTAACTCTTGAATGAAATGTTAGTCGAGTGATTCTGTATGGAAACAGACCATCAATAACCCATTCACACTAGTTCTATGCAGGAAGGAACTACAGACGTTGGTTTTAAACGGAAAATAGACACAAAAAGCTGGAGTAACTCAGTGAGACAGGCAGCATCTCTGAAGAGAAGGAAATGGTGACGTTTTGGGTCAAGACCCTTCTTCAGACTTCTTCAATCTGAAGAAGGGTCTCGACCCGAAACGTCACCCATTCCTCTCTCCAGAGATGCTGCCCGTCCCGCTGAGTTAAACTCCAGCTTTTTGTGTCTATATTCACACGAGTTCTATGTTATCCCGCCTCCTCATCCACTCCCTACACACTAGGGGCAATTTAAAGAGGGCCAATTAACCATCTAACACGCACGACTTTGGGATGTGGGAGGAAACCGGAGTGTCTGGAGAAAACCCACGCTGTCACAGGGAGAATGTGCAAACTGCAGACAACACCCGTGATCAGGATCGAACCCAGGTCTCTGGCGCTGTAAGGCAGCAGCTCTATCTGCCCAGCCCCTGCACCGCCCACAGTGCTCCGGCTTTGGTTTGTTAAACAGAAAACTCCACCTGTGCTCTCACACAAACATGAAAAACTCAATCACACTATCTTGAAAAAGATAAGGGTTTATCCCATATGTTGAGATATGCATTAATCCCTCAATCAACTGAAGAAAAGATTATTTAGTTACTATCACTTTCTGGCTGCTGCAAATTCTACACTACAGCAGTGATTGTGCTTTGAAACTGTCTCATTGGTTGTAAAATGCTTTGTGATTTCATATGTCATAGGAGCAGAATTAGGCCATTCAGTCCATCAAGTCTACTCTGCCACTCAATCATGGCTGATCTATCTTTGTTTCTCAAACCCGTTCTCCTGCCTTCTCCCCATAACCCCTGACGCCCTTACTAATTCATCATCTGTCAATCTCTGCCTTAAAAATATTCATTGAGTTGGCAATGAATTCCACAGATTCTCCACCTCTGACTACTGAAATTCATCCTCATCTCCTTTCTAAAGGTGCTTTCATTATTATGAGGCTGTCGCCTCTGGTCCTAGGCTCTCCCACTAGTGAAGGCCTTTCACTTCAGTAAAACAAGAATTTTGTATAAAAAGGCTTTATTTTCTCTGTTTTCTTTCCACAGGTTTACTTGAGCTGGTGTTTTCAACGCTTTAGATTTTATTTCCAACATCAGCAGTACCTTGCTTTTAGACTTAATGACAAAGTGCATTTTTTGAAAGGGAAGTAGTATTCTAACAACTGCGGGTAGTGGGAGCCAGTCCAGAACAAATTCTGATGTAGGACAACGTGATTCATTGGCTCTGGGCTCTAGGGTTGATTGAATTAATTGAAAAGTACAGCATGGTAACAGGCCTTTTGGCCCAACGAGACCATGCCGACCATCGATCACCCATTCACACTAGTTCTATGTTATCCCAGTTTCTCATCCACTCACTAGGGACAATTTACAGAGGGTCGATTAACCTGCAAACCCGCACGTCTTTGGGACGTGGGAAGAAAGCGGAGCACCTGGAGGAAACCCACGTGGTCACAGAGAGAACATGCAAACTCCACACAGACAGCACCCAATGTCAAGATCAAACCCAGGTTTCTGGCGCTGTAAGGCAGCGACTCTACAAGCTGTGCCACCGTGCCACCCATGAATGAGCCAAGAAGTTGGCCGTAGAAGCTGCAGATATCTTCAACACAGGCCCTGAAGGCCGCTGATGTACAAATTGATGTACAAATGATGTACTGAATGAATGAATGATACTTTATGAATGATACCTTGTTGTCACATGTACCTAGGTACAGGGAATGCTTTGTTTCACTGGTAACCTCGGCAGTGCACAAGTGTCGCCACGTTTTGGCGTTGACAAAGTTACAAAAGTACCAAACAGTCCTATCTACTGCCTGCCGCTGCATGTGGCAGCAATTCTTTGTCTCCTGAGATGCTGTCTGACCTGCTGAGTTACCCCAGCGGTTTGTGTCTATCTTTGGTATAAACTGGCATCTGCAATTCTTTGTTTCTAGAAATTGGAGAATGTGGGTTGGGAGGTTGTGATGTGATGAGTCAGAGCGGTAGGAGCCCATCTGTTACTATCCCTCTGGGATACAATCAATCTGAAGCAGGGTCTCAACCAAAAACATCACCTTTCCATGTTTTCAGTGATGCTGCCTGACCCACTAAGTTACTCCAGCACTTTGTGTCTTCTCCAGGAAAGATGATGATGATACCTTTATTGTCACCTGTACCCAAGTATGTAGTGAGATTACTTGTTTTGCATACAATACAGTAAAATCAGACTATAGATAATCACAATCATGGATAGATATGAAAGTACAACAATCGCAGTGTAATAGTAAACTTCACCAAGACAGTACACAAAGAGTCGTCACGTTTCTGGCGCACACAAAGTTTCAAAGTTTTTAAGAGATATGATCTCTTGTAAGAACTCTTCTACCCCTTCACCTTCTCTTCCCCTTCCACAACCTTGCACAGATCTGTCTTGCATGTACCTTCAGCTGCCTCCCTCATCTGCATCCACCTATCTAGAGACTGTCCCAGCCTGAAGAAGGGTCCCATCCCGAAATGTCGCCAATCCATTTTCTCCAGTGATGCTGCCTGAACCGCTGAGTTACTCAAGAACTTTGTGTCTATATTTTTGTAAACCAGCATCTGCAGTTCCTTGTTTTTCCACCTATCACTTGCCAGGCTTTGTTCTGCCCCTCTTCTCTTCCAGCTTTCTTCCTCCACCCCATCCCACAGCAATCGGTTTGAAGGGTCCCGACATTATATATCACCTACCTATGTTCTCCAGAGATGCTGCCTGACCTGCTGAATTACTCCAGCACTTTGTGTCTTTTTCAAGTCAAGAGTGTTTTATTGTCATATGTCCTGAAACAGAACAATGGCAGCACAACGGATATGTAAACATAGTACTCTGTAAAACCAAAAAAAATAAAATAACCAGTGTGTGTGTGTGTGTGTGTGTGTGTGTAGAAAAACAAATAGACAAATAAACAAACAATAATAGTGCTAAATTTAAAAAAAAAGTCCGCAAGTCTATATAATTTGGAGACTATTTGGGGGTTCTAGTGTTTAATAGCCTGATGGTTCCAGGGAAGAAGCTTTTTTTTTTTTTTTTTTTTTAATTTGTATTTTATTAGAAGTACATTACATTACAACCACATACATTAGTACTTGTCATTTATATCTTCTTACAATTAATGTACTCCATTTATTTTTTACACTAGAAAAGGAAAAGATTGAAAGAAAGAAGAAAGTGAAGGAAAAAGTGGAAGTGTAGGAAATGTGACAACAAAAAAGGACAAAGACCCTATAAGAGCAAAATTAAAAACAAAAGAAAAAGAGTTAAGAAATAGACCCTAGGAAAAAAAGAAAGAGAGAAAGAGGAAAAAGAGAGAAACAAATATTTTTATGAGCATTACGCAAATTGGACATACCAACTCTTCAACTATCATCCCCCCTTACCTGACCTCAATTTTTTTTTAAAGTACTTTTGCACCTTATGTTTGTAATAATTCTATAAATGCAGACCACGTCAGGTGGAAATGATCTGGTTTACCTGCTAGGAGGAGTCTTATCTCTTCTAGGTGTAATGTTTCAAACATATTTGAAATCCACATATTTATAGTTGGTATTGGAGCCTTCTTCCAAAATTTTAGAATTAGCTTTTTTCCAGTTATTAACCCATAGTCCATTAGTTTCTTTTGAAACACATTTAGTTCTGGACCATCTTCCGTTATACCGAAGATAATCCATTCTGCTTTGGGTATCAGTCTTGTTTTAAATAACTTTGTAAAGATTTCAAAAATTTAATTCCAAAATTTTTGAATTTTTGTACAAGAAACGAATGAGTGCGTTATAGTAGCTTCTTGGGATTGACATTTATCACAAATAGATGATATATTTGGGAAAATGTTATGAATTTTAGTTTTTGAATAATATAATCTATGTAAAATTTTAAATTGTATTAAAGTGTGTCTTACATTAATCGAGCATTTATGCACGTTTAATAAGTATTCATTCCAACTTTCCTTTGAAATTTTAATAGCTAACTCTTGTTCCCAGTCTCTTCTGATACCCTCCGTAGATGGTATTTGTGCATTCCAGGGAAGAAGCTGCTCTGGAATCTGGACATTACAGTTTTCAGGCTCCTGTACATTCTTGATGGCAGGAGTGAAATGAGAGTGTGGCTTGGGTGGTGTGGATTTATGATTATAAGGAATGGTTTGAAAAAGATGTAATACCTAAGCATTCAACAACACTTCATAAAGGTTCATGAATGCTCATCAATGTTCTGTTGGTAAACCCCAGAGTTTAAAGTACAACGGTCCAAAAATAAATTGATACGTAACACTTTTATCACTGGCCAGTCTGGTGTGTTTAAACAAACCATAACTGTGCCAACTGAAGTGATCTCTGATCTTACTTAATGGCCTAACCCGTTTCTAATCTTAGGTAAATCTAGCGCACTGACACATTGGGCCAGGTGTGATCACACCAACGTGTAGAAATAAAGATCCTCAATATCTTCCAGAGATAAAATTCAGTCACTAAAGAAAACAAATTCCAAATAGGTCCTTTCAATTTACAATTGGGTTACTCAGATGTACAGTTGGTGTCATTTTGCTGAAAGACAATAAATTTCAACAAGGAAAGTTTTTGACCAGAACATTGGAAAAACCTTGATATATTTAGAAGTGAATTTTTACACCATAAAACATACTGTAGGAGAAGAATTAGGCCATTCGGCCCAGCGCATCTGCTCTACCATTCGATCATGGCCAGGTCTATTTTATCCTCTCAATCCAATTCTTCTGCCTTCTTCCCGTAACCATTGACACTCTTACTAATCAAGAACTATCAATCTCCACTTTAAAAATACCCAATGACAGATTGACCACCCTCTGACTAAAGAAATTCCTCCATTTCAAAGGTATGCCCTTTTATTCTGAGGCTGTGCCCTCTCAACTCTTCTAAAACAGGAAACATCCTCTCCACATCCACTCTAACCAGGCCATTCATTATTTGATAGACACAAAAAGTAGGAGTAACTCAGCAGGACAGGCAGCATCTCTGGAAAAAAGCTGTATTCATTATTCGATAGGTTTCAAAGAGATCCACCCTCATCCTCCCAAACTCCAGCGAGTACAGGCCCAGGGCCATCAAACACTCATCAGATGTTAACCTAATTATTCCCGGGGATTCTCACAAACCTCCTCTGGACCCTTTGACATCCCTCCAAACAGAAACCTCCAGCGCCTTCAAGGGTGGCTGCGAGAGGTGCTCTTGTGACGCAAATATGGCTGGACGAGGAGAGGGATGTCGGTTTGTGGGAACTGCTCCAGTACATCGAGCGCGTGGGCGGACCGGACTTTGGACCTTGGAAATGGCGCCAAAACATGGCAGCGCGTGCATGTGTGATATATGCAAAAAGAGTTTCACTGTGCGGTTGCATAAGTTACAAATAAAGCACTATTGAATTATTGAAGAGACCTGACTTGGAGATGGTTGATGCTATGTTGATCAGCCTATTTCAAAGTTCAGGAACTTTTAAGATATTGGGATCATGGAAACGTTTTTGATGCACGATATATTTAAAGAAGTAACCTGCAATGGCACTAAACATGATCTCATCTTCAGCACACCCTGATTAATGAATCACAGTTTGTACTCATTGTCCTGTAGACAATTACATCAAGTGATCCACATTCCGGACAGTCTGACAAACTTCAAATAAATGTTCACTCAACCTATTTTTGTTATGGGATGAATGTTGGTACAGAAGTCAGAAGAAATCTCTGGCATTTGAATAGTGTAATGCCAACTTTTACATGTAGTCCAATTCAAAGCCGTAAATATGTGGCATTTCTACTTGGAAACAAAACACCTCCAGATTCAGGGACAGTTTCTTCACAGTTGTTATCAGGCAACTGAACCATCCTATCACCAACTAGAGAGTGGTCCTGGCCTACTATTTATCTCATTGGAGATCCTCGGACTATCTTTAATCGGACTTTACCTTGCACTAAACTTTATTCCCTTTATCACGTATCTGTACACTGTGGGCGGCGGCTCGATTGTAATCATATATTGTCTTTCCGCTGACTGGTTAGCATACAACATTTTCACTGTACCTCGGTACATGTGACAATAAACTAAACTCTACTCGTATGCTCATTATTATATTGTATAAAACAAGATTAAGAATCTGGAGTTTTATTGTCATATGTTCCAAAACAGAACAATTACATTCTTACTTGCAAATTTGCAAAGATATGCAAATACTGTATAGTACTCTGTAAAACCCATAATAAATAACAAAAACATGTTCAGTATATATCTATAGATCAAAAAAGAAATAAACAAACAATAGTACAAAGACAAAAAAGAATGCCCTCAAGTCTGAAGGGTTTCAACCCGAAACGTTGCCTATTTCCTTCGCTCCATAGATGCTGCCTCACCTGCTGAGTTTCTCCAGCATTTTTGTCTGCCTTCAAGTCTATGTAGTTCAGAGCTTATTTGGAGGTTGTAGTGTTTAATAGCCTGGTGGCTGTAGGGAAGAAGCTGCTCCGGACCTGGTCATTACAGTTTTCATGCTCCTGTACCTTCTCCCCGATGGCAGGAGTGAAATGAGTGTGTGGCCAGGGTGGTGCGGGTCTCTGATGATACTGGTTGCCTTTTTGAGGCAGCGATTTCTATAGATCCCCTCGATGGAGGGGAGATCAGTGCCAGTGATGGACCTGGTACTCTATCCCAAAAGCTGTGACTTAAAACTGAAAGTGTTAAACAAAGCTAAGCTGGTAGCATAATACCCTGGGGATTTTCTCAATTACGTCAAAGAGAACAAGAGGTATCTACCGTTCTGCTGGTTTCTAGATGTATCAAGTTTAAAACTCTCAGCCCTGTTTTCATATCCCTCTGTGCCAGTACTATCAGTATAATTTTAACCAGTCCACAATCCAACCCCCGAGATATTTCTTCTCTTCCGTTCTCATACTGGACTCTCACTATGGGTGCTGTCGGTACGGAGTTTGCATGTTCTCCCTTTTACTATGTGGGTTTCCTCCCACAACCCAAAGACATGAAAGTTTGCCGGTCAATTGGCTTCTGTAAATTGCCTCTAGCGTGTAGGATGCGAAAGAGGGGTAACATCGCACTTGTGTACAGGTGATCAATAGTCGGCATGGGTCTGTTTCCATGCTGCGTGTCTAAAAACAAAAAATAGTGTACAGCACAGATGTCTGTCGGACATAAAAGATCAAACTAATCTCCTCTGTCTCTTAAGCATTACTGTCGTATCTGCCTCCACCACCGCGCCTGACAGCACGTTCCAGGCACACACCACCCTGTGTGTAAAAGACTTGCCCCGTACATCTCTATTATACAAAAACTCTTCCCTTTGTTATTAACATTCTAAATGTGTGTGGGCCAGGGTTGTGTTGGCTTTCTTTTAATCTCCTTAATTTGTATCTTCTTCCATACGCTAGGCCACAGCCTTCCCATTTTCACACATTCTACTCACATTTTTTCCCCTTGATGGGATAGACATCTTCACGTCGCATTCCAACCTAAGTTTTTTGTTTTAATCGTTTATTTAAAAAAATTAACTTATTTTCAGTGGGAGACTCTTGCAGCACTTTCCACAGATGGTGTCACAGTGCCATCTCACAGATGTCCAAACACAATGGATCTCATCACAATGGGACTGGGGTGGGAGATTGCAACCTTCACATGGTCCGCCCTGTTTCGACGAGTGCAATCAACCTGGCGTGCACAATCAAATAAGATCAAATAGAACAAGTTGTCCTCCCCCTCCCTCTCTAACCCCCCCCCTATCTACATCTTACTCTCTACCCCACCTCTCTACCCCCTCCCTCTCTACCTCCCCTCCCTTCCCTACCCCACTCCCTCTCTATCCCTCTCCACCCCTCCCTCTCTACCCCCTCCCTCTACCACCTTCCCCTCCCTCTACACCCTCCCTCTCCCTCTCTACCCCCTCACCCTCCCTCTCTACCACCCCTCCCTCTCCCTCTCTACCCTCTTCTCTGCCCCCCTCCCTCTCTACCCCCCTCTCACTCTCTAGGGAGTGGTGAGTATTGGGACCTATGGGTGAGTGGTGGAGTATTGCGTTCGGGGTCCAGCACTCCCCTGTGATGCCACATGCCCCCCCCCCCACCGCTCAATCTCTACCCCCCTCCCCCACCCTCTCTACCCCCTCACCCTCTCTACCCGCGCATGTGCAGTTGGGGGGCTATGCGTGAGTGGATAGGGCGGGGGATCGTTGGGAAGGAGCAAATGAATTATTTTAATATAATATCAAAGGAGGGGGGGGGGGGGTAGTATGTGTGTGTGATGCCCGCAGGCCGCCCCCCAGCAAACACGCTTTGAGGGGACGGGACCCAATGGGTCCCACTTGGTCTATTCTCCTTTAAACTTTGCCCTTTTCACCTTAAAGCTATGCCCTCTGGTTCTTGTCATTTCAAATCTGTGAAAAACGTTCTGTCTGCCCGCTCTGTGCCTCTCATAAGTTCATATACTCATAATCTCATTCCTCATCATAGATATCATAATTCCTCCACAGAAGAGTAAATGAATAGCTTTCAGAACAAGAGTCCTGTAGGGTATTTTCTATAATAGGGTTGCATATTAGACTTTAGAGATACGTGC
>JAXLNO010001462.1:0-18065 GCA_038087875.1 Malacoraja senta
GATATCATTTTGGCCCTTTCTAATAGTGTTCAATGTTTTCCTTTCTAGGGTAGATGAGTTTAGTTGATTGAGTTTAACTTATTGTCAGTGGTACTGAAGGGATGGGAGATTGCAACCCCACGTGGTCCACCCTGTTTCGACTAATGCAATCAACCCGATGTGCACAAACAAATATAGAAAATAGGTGCAGGAGGAGGCCATTCGGTCCTTCGAGCCAGCACCGCCATTCATTGTGATCATGGCTGATCGTCCCCAATCAATAACCCGTGCCTGCCTTCTCCCCATATCCCTTGACTCCACTAGCCCCTAGAGCTCTATCTAATTATCTCTTAAATCCATCCAGTGATTGGGCCTCCACTGCCCTCTGTGGCAGGGAATTCCACAAATTCACAACTCTCTGGGGGGAAAAGTTTTTCCTCGCCTCAGTCTTATGTGGCCTCCAGACTGTGGCCCCTGGTTCTGGACTCGCCCAACATTGGGAACATTTTTCCTGCATCCAGCTTGTCTAAATAGATCAAATAGAACAAGTTGACCTACAACTTTAGGCCGTGCATGCCATACGCAAGAAGAAGAAGAAATGTACTGAGGTACAGTGAAAAGCTTTTGTTGCGTGTTATCCAGTCAGCAGAAGGACAATACATGATTACAATCAAGCCATCCACAGTGTGGTACATGATGAAGGCAATAACATTTGGTGCAAGATAAAGTCCAGTAAAGTCAGCTAGCCTTGATTACAGTGATTACAATCAAGCCATCCTAAGCGTACAGATTGTAGTTTAGAGATACAGCACGGAAACAGGCCCTTCGGCCCACCGAATCCGCACCGACCAGTGATCCCCGCACACAAACACTATTCTACACACAAGGGACAGTTTATATTATACCAAGCCAATTAACCTATAAACCTGTACATCTTTTGAGTGTGGGAGGAAACCGAAGATCTCGGAGAAAACCCACGCAGGCCACAGGGAGAACGTGCAAACTCCGTACAGACAGCACCTGTGGTCATGATCGAACCCGGGTCTTCGACACTGTAAGGCAGTAACTCAACCGTTGCACCACCGTGGAGCGATTGTAATGCGTGATTACAGATTCACCCCTGTGACGAGAACGCAATGAGATAAGGGGAAGGGGGTTAGTAGATCATGTGCAGAAGCATTCCCTGGCACCACACAGGAGGTAGAGACAAGGTCAGTCAGAAGAAGGGTTCCTACCCAAAACGTCCAGGCCTCTAGAGATGCAGCGTGACATTATGAGTTATTTCAGCACTTTGTGTTCTAAACCACCATGGGAGGCCATAGAGCCATTGGTCATACAGCATGGAAACAGGCCCTTCGGTCCAATATGTCCATGCTGATCAATCGCTTGCTCATACTTTGTCCATATCGCTCCAAATCTTTCTTATGCATGTGCCTGTCCAGGTGCCTTTTTAAATGTTGTAATGCTGCTATTCAAAGTCTGAAGAAGGGTCTTGACCCAAAACATCACCAATTCCTTTCTCCTGAGATGATGCCTGACCCGCTGAGTTACGTCAGCCTTTTGTGTCTACCTTCATCCCAACTTGTCCAACATGCCCCATCTACATTAGTCCCATCTGCCTGAGTTTGGCCCATATCCCTCTAAACCTGTCCAATCCATGTACCTGTCTAAATGTTTCTTAAACATTGTGATAGTACCTGCCTGAACTATCTCCTCTGGCAGCTTGTTCCATACACCTATCACCCTTTGTAAAAAAAAGATGCTACACAGGTTCCCATGAAATATTTTACCCTTCACCTTAAACCAATGTCCTCTGTTTCTCCCTTTATACAAGGGCACAAAGGACATGGATAGATTACGTTTCAGGTCGAGACCCTTCTTTCCAACCTGAAATGTCACGTATCCATGTTCTCCAGAGATGTTGCCAGATCCACTGAGTTACTCCAGCACTTTGTGTAATTTTGTTTTGCAAACGTGCATCTGCAGTTCCTTGTATCTACCAGAGGTGATGGTTTAATTTGTAGATCATCATAAAAGGAAAGGTGGAGATTGCAATGAGAGAGGATGGGCATTGGTGGTGGGGGGAAGAGGTGATGGGAGTGGAGGTGAAATCTTAATGTCCAGCTTTGGATATTAAAGGGCGCCCATGGTTGGGCATAGAGTTGCTGCCTCACAGCGCTTGCAGCACCGGAGACCCGGGTTCGATCCCGACTACGGGTGTTGCCTCTATGGAGTTTGTACGTTCTCCCGTGACCTGCGTGGGTTTTCTCCGAGATCTTCGGTTTCCTCCCACACTACAAAGACGTACAAGTTTGTAGGTTAATTGGTTTGGTGTATGTGTAAATTGTCCCTGGTGTGTGTTGGATAGTGTTAATGTGCGGGGATCGCTGGTCGGTGGGACTCGGTGGGCCGAAGGGCCTGTTTCCACACTCTATATCTAAAACTAAAAGTAAAAACTAATACTCATTGATCGTGCGCTCCCGTTTATGTTTTGCAGAGTCGGACGTGGCGGACTTTGATGGCAGAAGCTCCCTGCTGTACAGATTCAACCAGAAGAGTGTGAGTACCGTCAAAGACATGATCTCCCTCAAGTTCAAAACGTTTCAGAGTGATGGCGTGATGCTGCATGGAGAGGGACAAAGGGGAGACTACATCACACTTGAGCTGAAGGAAAGCAAGCTGTCTTTGGAGATCAATTTAGGTAAGGAAGCTTGTGGCTTTCCTCCCACCCCTTCCACTCTAGTTGTCAAACTGGGGTACACAGCCAAATGGTTACTTCAAGAGACCTTGTACATCAGTCACTGAAATTAAGCATGCAGGTCCAGCTGGCAGTGAAGAAAGCAAATGGCATGTTGGCCTTCATAGCAAGAGGATTTGAGTATAGGAGCAAGGAGGTCCTACTGCAGTTGTACAGGGCCCTGGTGAGACCGCACCTGGAGTATCGTATGCAGTTTTGTCTCCGAATTTGAGGAAGGACATTCTTGCTATTGAGGGACTGCAGTGCAGGATAATTCCCGGAATGGCATATGTTGAGAGAATGGATCGACTGGGCTTATATTCAATGTAATTTAGAAGGATGAGAGGTGATCTTGTATAAACATATAAAATTCTTAAGGGATTGGACAGGCTAGATGCAGGAAACATGTTCCCCATGTTGGGTGAGTTCAGAACCAGGGGGTCACAATTTAAGAATAAGGGGTAGGCCGTTATTGAGGAATGCAGTTGAACAGAGGGATCTAGGAATAACTGTGCATAGTTCCCTGAAGGTGGAATCTCATGTAGATTGCGTGGTAAAGAAAGCTTTTGGTGTGCTGGCCTTTATAAATCAGAGCATTGAGTATAGAAGTTGGGATGCAATGTTAAAATTGTACAAGGCATTGGTGAGGCCAATTCTGGAGTATGGTGTACAATTTTGGTCACCAAATTATAGGAAAGATGTCAACAAATAGAGAGAGTACAGAGGAGATTTACTAGAATGATGCCTGGGTTTCAGCACCTAAGTTACAGAGAAAGGTTGAACAAGATAGGTCCTTATTCTTTGGAGCACAGAAGGTTAAGGGGGACTTGATAGAGGTCTTTAAAATTATGAGAGGGATAGACAGAGTTGACGTGAATAAGCTTTTTCCATTGAGAGTAGGGAAGATTCAAACAAGAGGACATGATTTGAGAATTAAGGGACAAAAGTTTAGGGGTAACATGAGGGGGAACTTCTTTACTTAGAGAGTGGTAGCTGTGTGGAATGAGCTTCCAGTGGAAGTGGTGGAGGCAGGTTCGATTTTATCATTAAAATAAATTGGATGGGTATATGGACGGGAAAGAAATGGAGGGTTATGGTCTGAGTGCAGGTAGATGGGACTAGGTGAGAGTAAGTGTTCGGCACGGACTAGATGGGCCTGTTCCCGTGCTGTAATTGTTATATGGTTATATGGTTAAAGACTGAGATGAGGAAGAACATTTTCAGCCAGAGAGTTGTGAATCTGTGGAATTTGCTGCCACAGAAGGCAGTGGAGGCCAATTTACTGGATATTTTTAAGAAAGAGTTCGATATGGCTTTTAGAGGTAATGGAATCAAGGGATTTGGGGAGAAAGCTGGAACAGGGTACTGATTTAGGATGATCAGCCATGATCATATTGAATGGCGGTGCTGGTTCGAAGTGCTGAATGGCCTATTCCTGCGCCTATTTTCTATCTTTCTATGTTTCTATGGAGGGAAAGACAATTGGAACGGTTTGGAGGACAATTTGCAATTCTATGGAAATGTTACCTGCAAAATCATATGAGGGAGGGGATTGATAGGCTATGATGGTATTCACTATAATATGGAAGAGTGAGATGAGACATAAGTTCCTCCTAAAAAGAATTTCTGTGTTCATCCTCAATAAAAAAAAAACAGCTTTGGACATATACATTTCCGAATGGTCTGCTGAAATCCAAAGAAAGTATTGTATGCACAATGAAAAATATTGCCTTGGTCTGATTCATGGAGTCATAGAGTGATACAGTTGGAAACAGGCCCTTCGGCCCAACTTGCCCACACTGGCCAACATGTCCCAGCGACACTAGTCATTATGGAAGACATGCTTGTTCAATTTGTGTATGCAATCACCTGAAGCGTTTTCTGATTTTTCTCACACCCACAAGGTGATACGAAGCTACGAGCCGTCAATGGTCACACCTCGGTCACCCTGGGGAGCTTGTTGGACGACCAACACTGGCATTCCATTACCATAGAACGGTACAACAAGCAAGTGAACTTCACTGTGGATAAGCACACACAGCACTTCCGGACCAAGGGAGAGTTCGACTACCTGGACATCGATTACGAGGTACTGAATAATATACTGTACTGAGCGATACAAAGATTTAGATTGTGATGTGGGAGGAGGAGGGAATTGTGGAATGGGAGGTGTTTGTGGACCCTGATGATGTCCCTGTACTGAAAGCAACCCGCTTGACTGTTGGCGGGGCGGCACGGTGGCGCTGCGGTAGAGTTGCTGCCTCACAGCGTCAGAGACCCGGGTTCCATCCTGACCAAGGGTGCTGTCTGTATGGAGTTTGTACTTTCTCCCCGTGACCACATGGGTTTTCCCCGGGTGCTCCTGTTTCTTCCCACATTCCAAAGACGTGCAGGTTTGTCAGTTAATTAGCTTCTGTGAATTGTCCCCATGTGTGTACGATAGAACAAGCGTATGGGGTGATCACTGGTCGGCGCGGACTCGGCGGGCCGGAGGACCTGTTTCCACATTGTATCTCTAAACATAACCAAACCAAAACGAAACCAGGGATAATTGTAAAATGGTTAGATACAATACGCTCCCCTGGAATGGTGGAGTCAGACTTCCTGGTCCATGATCCCAACGATGTACGTTGAAGTGTTGTTTGCTGGAGAGGAGTGATGGGGACTGGGAATGGGAATTTGCCGGGACTCTGGTAGGAATATTCCTACTTCCCAAAGGCAGATCCGTGAAGCCATGTAGGAAGGAACTGCAGATGCTGGTTTACCCTGAAGATAGACACAAAATGCTGGAGTAGCTCAGCGGGACAGGGGGCATCTCTGGACACCCGAAATGTCGCCCATTCCTTCTATTCAGAGATGCTGCCTGTCCCGCTGAGTTTATCCAGCATCTTGTGCCTATCTTCTGTGAGGAGTCTCCTGTTTGAGGGAGTCCACACCTCTCAGATGTTTGGTTTTCTCTGGCTTGGGTAAGCAGGCCTCTCGAAGTAAAACATACTGTATAAGCCAGGTTAAGTTTGGGAGACTGCCATGCTTGTTCATACAGTGGAAGTACTGGGGTACTGGAGATGTGGCTCATTGTTCCCCCTTGTTGAATGAATTAATCAATTAATTAATTACCCTTATGTAGCGACTATTTGTATACCTATGGTATGCAACCACAGAATTTAATTGTGACTTGTCACATGTAACATAAATAAATTAATTGATTAATTGATTAATTGATTATTGTCACAGTGAAATTCTTTGCTTGCTAAGGTATGTAAATAGTCATCACGTAAGGGGGCTGACAAAGTATTCGTGCCAGGTCCCCCTTTATTCTCTCCCCACCCCCTCCCCCATGGCGGTCCCCCCCCCGCGACAGGTCCCGCTTTGTTCTCTCACCCCCCCTCACGGCAGTCCCCACACGCCAGATCCTCCTTTGTTCCATCCCTCAACAGCGGCGTCCTCAATTCCACGTGTCCGTCCTCGTCCTCGACCGCCGCTCTGACCTCTCCGCTATCGCTGCCAGGTCCTCTGTGGCGCCGACCCAGGCCCCAGCCGCGGGCCCCATTGACTCGCGGTGGCGCCGACCCTGGCTCCCTCAGCCACGGACTCTGACCCACGGGGGCTCCGTCCCCGGCCTTTCCACAGCCCGCCAGGAGGCGTCAGCCACAGCGACCTGTCGGGCCATTGCTCGGCCAATGGAAGTTGGTGGAACCTTCAGCTCGCTTCCTGTAACACTGTCAACGTCTTGCCAATAAGCCCTCCCCTAATCCTAAAGTCTACAGAGAACATAGAACAGCACGGCATCAGAACACATATGATGGCCCACATATATGGTGGCCCACATATCTGTGCCGAACATGATACTAAGAACATCTCTTACCTGCCTGCACATAATCCACATTTAAACTAATCTCCTCTGGCTGCATGTGACCCATGTCCCTCCATTCCCCTTCATGTCCATGTCCCTCCAAAAGCCTCTAAAACACCACTATCACATCTGCCTTTACCACCATCCCCGGCAGCGTATTCCGTGCACTCACCACCCTAAGAAGTGAGAAAAAAAATGACCCTGTACATCTCCTTCCTGCTTTTCCCTATAGCCTTAAATCTGTGGGCTTTGCCTGATTCTGGACATTAGAATAGCCCATCTTAGTTAAACTTAGATTAGAGATATATCACGGAAACAGCACTTTGGCCAAACGAGACCATGCCAAGCAGCAAACCCTGCGAATTAGCACTACCCTACACGCACTGGGGACAATTTACATTTATACCAAGCCAATCAACCTCCAAACCTGTGTGTCTTTAGAGTGTGGGAGAAAACCAGAGATCCCGGAGAAAACCCACGGGGAGAACGTTCAAACTCAGGAAACAGCACCTGTAGTCAGGATCGAACCCAGGTCTCTGGCGCTGTGAGGCAGCAACTCTACCGCTGCACCACCGTGCTGCCCATCTCCACATCGCCATTCCCAATTGTCATCATTGTCACACGTACCCTTTACAAAATTAGTGAAAGAAAATTACAAGTAATGAGAACCAAGAAACATTTGTATACATTCCTCTCATTCTCCTCATGGGATAGTCCTCGGAGTTCTGTGTTAATATCAGAACTCCTGAGAGAGAGAGAGAGAGAGAGAGAGAGAGAGAGAGAGAGAGAGAGGCTAAGTGTTCCATTCTTTAAATTCCACGAGTTTGGACAAGTTCTATGGACAAGCATGAGCCGACCATGAGTTCTTTTACAGCAGTAATATCTAATTGCTGTTCACTAAGTGAAATGTTTAATTAGTAAGCCACCACAAAGTCCCAAACAAGCCAAATGTTTGGACCAACATTTTTCCCCATAAAGAGCTGACAAAAGTTTTCACCAGTTCTGCCTATTAATTAGATTTACAGCGGGAACTTAATTGGTCATTGCTTTGGGTCAGCCTTGCTTCAAGAGTCTACAACACATTAAATTGATTTAATCCCCCCCTCGCTAAAGGGTAAAGGTTATCAATATGTGGTTGAGGGAATTAGTGTGAGTGAGTGCACATGAGTGAGTGTGAGTGTGATGTGTTTAACCCTAAGCAGATATGATAGTGGTGTTTAGCCCTTCATTCGTCTCTGTTTAGGAGCAACAAAATGATGTCAAGTTGGGAAAAGGGGAAGTACAACGGGATCTGGGGGCCCTTGTTCATCAGTCGATGAAAGTAAGCATGCAGGTACAGCGGGCTGTGAAGAAAGCGAATGGCATGTAGGCCTTTATAACAAGAGGAGTTCAGTATAGGAGCAAAGAGGTCCTTCTGCAGTTGTACAGGGCCCTAGTGAGACCACACCTGGAGTATTATGTGCAGTTTTGGTCTCCAAATTTGAGGAAGGACATTCTTGCTATAGAGGGAGGGCAGCATAGGTTCACAAGGTTAATTCCAGGGATGGCGGGACTGTGATATGCTGAAAGAATGCAGCGGCTGGGCTTGTATACTCTGGAATTTAGAAGGATGAGAGGGTATCTTATTGAAATATATAAAATTATTAAGGGTTTGGACACGCTAGAGGCAGGAAACGTGTTCCCGATGTTGGGGGAGTCCAGAACCAGGGGCTACAGTTTAAGAATAAGGGGTAGGCCATTTAGAACGGAGATGAGGAAAAACTTTTTTGCATAGAGGATTGTGAATCTGTGGAAATCTCTGCTTCAGAAGGCAGTGGAGGCCAATTCTCTGGATGCTTTCAAGAGAGAATTAGATAGAGCTCTTAGGGATAACGGAATTAAGGGATATGGAGAGAAGGCAGGAACGGGGTACTGATTGTGGATGATCAGCCATGATCACAGAGAATGGCGGTGCTGGCTCGAAGAGCCGAATGGCCTACTCCTGCAGCTATTGTCTATATATCTATGCTTTAAATGTAGAGAGATAATAGATGGTGAGAAGCCTATTTAAGCAAAACATTTCTTAAGGGCGGGCATGGTGGCGCAGCGGTAGAGTTCCTGCCTTACAGCGCCTGAGACCCGGGTTCGATCCAGACTATGGGCGCTGCCTGTATGGAGTTTGTGCGTTCTCCCCGTGACCTGTAAATGATCCCTAGGTGACCAATGCACAGGTGATCACTGGTCAGCATGGACTCGGGAGCTGTAGGGCCTGCTTCTACCCTGTATCTCTAACTAATATACTTCTGATGCAAAGTATATTTTTAGGTGGCGGCACAGTGGCACAGGTTACAGCTCCAGAGAGCCAGACTCGATCCTGGCCACGGGTGCTGTCTGAACGGAGTTTTGTATGTTCTCCCTGTGACCTACGTGGGTTTTCTCCGGTTGCTCCGGTTTTCTCCCACACTCCAAAGACGTACAGGTTTGCAGGCTAATTGGTGAAGGATGAAATGGTGAAGGATGGTGCTGGCATACGGGGGGGGGGGATCGCTGGTCAACACGGACTCGGTGGGCCGAAGGCCTGTCCCCACGCCGTATCTCTCAAGTCCAAATCTTTACTGATGGTTCGGAGAACGTCCTGGAGAAAGGTTTGAGCTGATCTCTCTGGCAGGAGGATGCTCATGGTTATAAATTGAACATTTTCTATCTTCTTGACTTCTCCTGTGTGAAAAAAAAAGGAAATAATAAACTCCTCTCTTTGGGGGGTGACTGTTTGCTGGATCACATCTGGGAAAGCCCCTCCCATCGGCTCAGGAGTAATCCCAGTCTTCCAATTTAGCAATGGCTCAGGGGCGGCAGGGTGGTGCAGCAGTAGAGTTGCTGCCAATACACAGTATGACTTGGGTCTGGTTTCCTATCAGTCCAAGCTGACCAAACATTTGCAGGCTAGTAGGGTCATTTGGCACGGTGGTACAGAGGTAGAGGGTTCAATTGTGACTGCGGGTGCTGTCTGTACGGAGTTTGTACGTTCTCCCATATTTATTTATTTATTTAGAGATGCAGCGAGGAAACAGGCCCTTTGGCCGACCGATTAGCGATCCCCGCACATTAACACTATCCTACACACATTAGGGACATTTTACACATACACCAAGCCAATTAACCTACAAACCTGTACATCTTTGGAGTACGGGAGGAAACCGAAGATCTCGGAGAAAACCCAAGCAGGTCACGGGGAGAATGTATAAACTCCGTACAGACAGCACGAGTAGTCGGGATCGAACCCGGGTCTCGGCGTTAGCAACTCTACCGCAGCGCCACCGTGGCCGCCCCGGATGCTCTGGTTTCATCCCACACTCCAAAGATATACAGTTTGAAGAAGGGTCTCGACCTGAAAAGTCACCCATTCCTTCTCTCCAGAGATGCTGCCTGTCCTTTTGAGTTACTTCAGCTTTTTGTATCGATCCTGGTCTTATAGGTTAATTGACTTTGTTGAAAATTATTATTTGTCCCTAGAATATGTCTGTAGGATAGTGTACATGGATCACTGGACAGAGTGTTCTCGGTGGGCCGAAGGGCATATTTCCACACGGTATCTCTAGACAAAACTAAACTCAACTAAAACTAAACCAAACCTAGAAACAAAGAACTATCGGTGCTGGTTGATACACAAAAGGACACACATACGCAAAAGGACATCGAGCCTTCTTCGGGGTGATTGTGAAATGGGAGGCACCCATCCGAAGAAGGGTCTCAACCCGAAACGTCACCTACCCATGTTCTCCAGAGATGCTGCCTGACCCACTGAGCTACGCCATCATTTATGCCCATCCAACTTCCCTCATTGCGGACATTGGACTTTTCTCTGAAAATGTGACACCACACTGCTGTGAAATACATTCTGCCCCCTGGTATTTTCCTCTTTGTTCTACCCAGTGTATTTTTATTGCACCCACGTACATTATGATATGTTGTAATTGGATAACATGCAATCGAAACCTGTACCTTGTGCAGGAAGGAAATGCAGATGCTGGTTTAAACCGAAGATTGACACAAAAAGCTGGAGTAACTGGACAGGCGGCGTCTCTGGACAGAGGGAATGGGTGACGTTTCCGGGTCGAGACGTCTGAAGAAGGGTCTCGAACCGAAACGTTACCCAATCCTCCTCTCCAGACAACCTGTACCTTATGAACAAGTGACAATACACTGAAACCAATATCAAGCTAATCAGTATTCAGGATAGACACAAAGTGCTGGAGTAACTCAGCGGGTCAGGCAGCATCTCTCGAGATAAAGGATGGGGTGACATGTTGGTTCGGAACCCTTCTTCAGAATGAAGGAGTCAATCTGAAGAAGTGATCTGACCCAAAATGTCATCTTTCCTTTTTATCTAGAGATACTCAGTGGGCGGCACGGTGGAGCAACCGTGGAGTTGCTGCCTTACCGCGCCAGACACCCTGGTTCGATCCTGACCACGGGTGCTGTCTGTGCAGAGTTTAAACGTTCTCCCCGTGACCTGCGTGGGTTTTTCCCCAGGAGCTCCGGTTTCCTCCCACTCACCAAAGATGTACAGTTTGTGGGTGAATTGGCTTGATAAAACTGTAAATTGTCCCAAGTGTGTGTGGGGTAGTGTTAGTGCATGGGGTGGTTGCTGGTCGGCGCAGACTCGGTACGCTGAAGGACCTCTTCCCGTGCTGAATCCTTAAACTATAGATGCTGCCTGACCCGCCGAATCACTCCTGTACTTTATGCCTATCTTTCTGCATCTGAAGTTCCTTCCTGCCCATAATCATTACTTGGGAGCAGCTTCAGTAGCAGATTTAATTCCTGCTTACAGTGCTAATGTTCTGTGCTGAAAACGTACATATTTTTATTCAACATTATTTACATTAACCAGCTTGCTGTAAAACCAGTCTACGCAGCATACAGAAGTGTATTTGCTGCTTCTTAAAGAGGGATTTCTTACTTTGGATGGATTGCTGCTTTTTGAAATAGTCCCAAGGTGATGTTCTGAAATTGGGACTATTTTGAGACTAAACAGGCACAAACAGGCTCATTTTCTAACCCACAGCCCATTTAAATTGGCACAGAGGCACTGCTGTATTGAAGGATCAGCAGCAATTATATTTTGCGGGAAACTGTGTGTCCTTGAATGATAGAAGTGACCAAATGGATATTTGTAGGAATTTTTTTTTTCTTCTAAATTTATTGAACGAACTGAAGTTATTACCCGTGGCCAGATTATGCCTCTGAATCTGTAGTTTTGGCCATCAGATTCTAGCCCAGGAAGCTGATCACTATCCTTTTAGTTTAGAGATACAGCTTAGGAACAGGTCCTTTGGCCCACAGAGTCTGCACTGAAGTCCCTTTCCCCCAACTGCAGTCTGAAGAAGGGTCTCGACCTGAAACGTTTCACCCATTCCTTCTCTCCAGAGATGCTGCCTGTCCTGTTGAGTTACTACAGCATTTTGTGTCTATCTTCTGACCAACAATCACCCTTACACAAGTTTAGAGATACGGCGCGGAAACAGGCCCTTCGGCCCACTATGTCCGCGCCGACCAGCGATCCCCGCACATTAACACTATCCTACACGCACACACATTCGGGACAATTTTTTTACATTTACCAAGCCAATTTACCTACATACCTGCACGTCTTTGGAGTGTGGGAAGAACCCGAAGATCTTGGCGAAAACCCACACAGGTCACGAGGAAACATACAAACTCCGTAGTCAGGATCGAACCTGGGTCTCCAGCGCTGCAAGCGCTGTAAGGCAGCAACTCTATCGCTGTGCCACCGTGCCACCCTAGTTCTATATTAGACACTAGCAGCAATTTATCAAATGTATCACCATTCCTTTTAGAGTTCATGACAAAAGATGTCCTGCTACAGTTAATCTGCAGCAAGTAAGAATTTCATTGTCCCATCTGGGACATATGACAATAAAACACTCTTGACTCTTGGTCAGATCACAGGAGTAGTGAAAAGTTAAGTTCTTTCTCCCTGTGACCGCGCGGGGTTTCCCCGATTGCTCCGATTTCCTCCCACTTTCCAAAGACGTGCAGGTTGTAGGTTAATTGACTTCTGTAACTTGCCCCTAGTGTGTAGGACAGAACTAGTGGGAACCGGTGATCGATGGTCGGCGTGGACTCGGGGGACCAAAGGGCCTGGTTCCACGGTGTTTCTATAAACCAAACGAAACAAAGCTAAACTTAGCGGGTCAGGCATCATCCATTTCCCCACAGGTGCTGCCTGACCCACTAAGTTACTCCCACTTTCTGTTTTTGCTCAAGCTTCCAGCATTTGCAGTTCCTTGTGTATCTACTTAGCCCTTGGCAAGTACTGTCTCGCCCTCACCTTCCTTCTCCTGCTTTCTCCCCCCAATTCTACTGCTATCAAACTAAAGATTGGCCAGAACCTGAAATGTCGCCTGTCCGTTTCCTCCACGGATGTTGCCTAAGCTGTAGAGTTCCTCCAGCACTTTGTATTTCGGCCAAGCAAGTAACCGAGTTAGGGAAAGGAATTTTAAATCGCTAAACTTACTTACTCCGATAGTTAATGTGTCCTACAACGCCCAAGTGTGAGCTCCTCACACCTTAAAGTTCCTGCAGATAACCTTGTTGTCTATTGCATCTGGTGGTCAAGGATGGTTTTCGCTCCTCGTAGAGTCACAATGTGGAAACAGACCTTGGGCCCAACTTGCACACACTGACCAACATGTCCCATAACCTCACTTACCGGCGTTTGGCCCATATCCCGCAAAACCTGTCCTATCCGTGTACCTATCCATTTGTTTCTGAAATGTCGCAATTGTCCCTGCCTCAGCTACCTCCTCTGGCTGCTCGTTCCAAACACCAACCTCCCTTTGTGTGAAAAGGTTACCCCTCAGATTCCTATTAAATCTTTTCCCCTTCACCTTAAACCTATGCGCTCTGGTTCTAGATTCCCCTACTCTGAGCAAGAGCCTCTGTGCGTCTACCTGATCTATTCCTCTTACGATTTTATACTCTCCTGCGAGCAGTAGTCATTCCCAGCTTAGTATTAAAGCTTCATTCAATTAAACTGAGCAGTTCCTTCAACACAGCATCAAGGTTTGCATAACTGCGCTCCTATGAAGAATGGTAGAACAACTTATAACATCATAAGTGATAGGAGTAGAGCCATCAAATCTGTTCTGCCATTCTATCTTGGCTGATCTATCTCTCCCTCCTAACCCCATTTTCCTGCCTTCTACACATAACCCCTGACACCCGTACTAATCAAGAATCTATCTATCTCTGCCTTAAATATGTCCAATTGAAAGAACGAGGGTCTAAGAACTAAGCACTACCCGATCTATACATAAGATCATGTGTTGGGAGCAGAATTAGGCCATTTGGCCCATCAAGTCTACTCTGCCATTCAATCCTGGCTGACCTATCTCCTTCTAACCTCATTCCCATGACTTCTCCCCTTTACCTCTGACACCCATCACGAACCAAGAATCTAC
The DNA here is from genome assembly GCA_038087875.1 of Malacoraja senta. Lineage (NCBI taxonomy): Eukaryota > Metazoa > Chordata > Chondrichthyes > Rajiformes > Rajidae > Malacoraja > Malacoraja senta. Next base: position 14,036 of record JAXLNO010001462.1, read on the forward strand.
AGTGCATTCAGAAAGTATTCAGACCCCTTCACTTTTTCCACATTCTGGAACGTTACAGCCTTATTCTAAAATGGATTAAATTATTTATTTTTAATCATCAATCTACACACGATACCCCACAATAAAAAAAGCGAAAACAGGTGTTTAGAAATGTTTGCAGCCCACCAAAGCCTGTCTCTTGCCCAGAGTAGGGAGTAGGGGAATCGAGGACCAGAGGACATAGGTTCAAGGTGAAGGGGAAAATATTTAATAGGAATCTGAGGGGTAACTATTTCACACAAAGGGTTAGGACAGGTTTGGAGGGATATGGACCAAGCGCAGGCAGGTGGGACTAGTGTAGCTGAGACATGTTGGCCAGTGTGGGCAAGTTGGGCCGAAGGGCCTGTTTCCACACTATCACTCTATGACTCTACAAAGTTGTTGATATTGAAAAATAAATAAAGGATTAAACAGCATGTAGGTTTACATGCATTAATGTTATTGCCCTTTGTATATTAATGTTTTGAAAACATATTGTTATCAATGATAAGAAATTAGAAAGTGTGCACAATTTCAAGGGTCAAAATCTGTACAAAACGTTGACCGTTCTGGGTGAAATTTCAGAGAAGTGCCGTAACTGGGGCAGTGCTGCTGTCTTTGTACATAAGTGGTGGCGCTGCAGTAGAATTGCTGCCTTACAGCGCCAGAGACCCGAGTGCGAGCCTGACTGTGGGCACTGTCTGTATGGAGTTGGTACGTTCTCCCTGTGACTGCGTGGGTTTTCTCTGAGATCTTCAGTTTCTTCCCACCCTCCAAAGACGTACAGGTTTGTCGGTTAATTGGCTTGTGTTTGTACACTTGTCACAAGTGTAAATTGTCCCTAGTGTGTGTAGGATTGTGTTAATGTGCGGGGATCGCTGGCCAGTACGGACTCGGAGGGCCGAAGGGCCTGTTTCTGCCCTGTATCTCTAAACTCAACTGAACTCAAGTGAATAAAGTGTGTCTGGAAAATGAATGCAAGTTGTCAGAGTCCAGTTGTTCGATGACGACACCCCTAGTGGGAGAGAATAGGATTAAGTCGGAACCTATTACCGCACCATAACAGGTCCCCGCGTTCCTTCAATCACTAACTCCAGGAATCGTGCGCGCCAACTGTGTTCCTGCGCCTTTCATTATCAAAATCTCCATCGTAGGATAAAAAAGCATTTTTATTTCCTTCCTATTGTGATCTCTGCCTCATGCATAATTCATGGTTGTTTTCCTTCTAAAGCACGATTCATGCTTTTGCAAAAGCGCTGAGGATTATAATAAGTAGTGGCTTTATCAGAACCCTCCGTCTCGGAGTAACGCAAACACTGGCCAGACAGTATTTAATGTACAACGATTGACGATAAGCTTTGCTTTACTTGACTTGCTTTTAAAAATGATAACTCGAGTGGAATTAAATGCAAAATAAATATATATATATATATGTATAAAGCATTCGGTGGAACATTGAAGAAAGCACTTCCTTTGCAAGAAGTAGGAGATTAAATATTAATCAGTTCTGTGCTGTGATTATATGTTAAGGGCTCATGCTTTAAACATCACAGTCTGGGCTCAAACGTCCCAGTGGTATTTTAGGTTGTTTCTTGCAGATTGAGTATTTCTATTTAATGCACCAACTCCTGCCCTTTTTATTATTTTACTGAGGTAGTTCAAAATGTGTGCACTCGGACAAAAACTTGCAACCTATTCTGGTCTTTGCTGAAGCAAAGCTCTCTCCATCCCTCCCCCACCCTAGTTCACTGATTAGTTTCACTCTCCTCCTGATTAATTTTACTGTTTGTATGCCTCGTTGTCACCTTCCCCTCAGCCAACAATGAACCATTCTACATTTCCCTGATCAACGTCTGCTTTGATCGGTCATTTTCACACCTCACCCTTCCATATTTCTATGTCTCCCTCTCTCCTCACTCTCAGTCATAATTTAGTTTAGTTTAGTTTAGAGATACAGCGCGGAAACAGGCCCTTTGGCCCACCGAGGCTGCACCGACCAGCGATTCCCCGCACATAAACACTATCCTGCACACACCCAGGACAAACTTCAATTCATGCCAAGCCAATTAGCCCAGAAACCTGTACGTCTTTGGAGCGTGGGAGGAAACTGAAGATTTCAGAGAAAAGTTTCGCAGTCACGGGGAGAACGTACAAGCTCCGTACGGACGACACCCATAGTCGGGATCGAACCCGGGTCTATGACGCCGCAAGTACTGTAAGGCATCAACTCTACCGCTGCGTCACCGTGCCGCCCTCAACCCGAGGGTCACGGCCCGAAACGTCACCCATTCCCTCTCGCCAGTGATGCTGCCTGTCCGCTGTGTTACTCCAGCTTTTTGTGTCTATCTTCAGAAACTTCAGCTTGTGTTAATGAGAATGGTCTTCTGCGACTCACTACACGAGTGCCTGATTATAGCGTTGAAATAATGATCCTATCTTTTCCTGTATGGGACCAGAAATGTAGGTCATGGAGGCATTGGAAATAAGTTTGTGGACGATTTCGTATGCACATCATTTTGTCAGATGTTACAAAGAGTGTTCTCACTTGATCCTGGCGTGTTCAAATCCCTCGACCACCACCTCCGTCAGCAGTCACATCTCCGAGTCCCGATCTTTTATCATGAGTACCCAGTTCTATGTTTAAATTTGTCTGAGGTTCAGAGTGAATTTAAATCCAATTTCCCTACTCTCTGTGCTGGGGGGATGGATGTCGTGGATCCCAGGCCCGTTTACAGGATTGAATGCTGATTTCACTTGCTTCAAAGCAGGTGGTGATCCTAAATACTGAAGAAGTATTCAGACCAGTCTGAAGAAGGGTCTCGACCCAGAACCTCACCCTTTCCTTCGCTCCAGAGATTCTGCCTGGCCCGCCGAGTTACTCCAGAATTTTGTGTCTATCTTTGGATTCGAGAATATGAGCTATCAGGAGAAGTTGGACAAACCTGGATTGTTTTCCTGATGGAAGGATATAATATTATCAGAGACAAGATAGTCAGTCAGAATGGAAATATCAAATACTAGAAGGGGTAGCTTTAAGGTGAGAGAGGCAAAGTTTAAAGAGATGTGTGGAGCAAGTATTTTACACAGAGAGTGGTAGGTACCTGCAACACGTGGTGGTGGAAGCAGACTTGTTAAAGGTATTTAAGAGGTTTTTAGATAGGTACATGGATATGCAGGGAATTGAGGGATATGGACCTTGTAGCAAGCTTATTTAACTTCGCATCATGTTCAGCATGGACATTGCGGGCTGAAGGGCCTGTACCTTTCTGTACTGTACGTCCCCAACGCAAGTCAATGTACTAGCTTCAAAATCGGCTTGTTGTAAGAAGGAACTGCAGATGCTGGTTTAAACCGAAGATAGACACAAAATGCTGGAGTAATTCAACAGGAAAGGCAGCATCTCTGGAGAGAAGGAATGGGTGACATTTCAGGTCGAGACCCTTCTCTTCGTCGTCTTGTTGATTCACATTGTCTGTAACTCATTTTCATCTAGCCCACAGCTAATATTCTTCTTTTTTGTCCATCTTGTTACAAATGTTGACATCGCTGTCATCGTCCGTCCTGAAAAGGACTCAAGCTTCCGGTGACAATCAGTGGGAGCCATCACTTGTCGCAGTAGATGATGGGGGCAGCAGAATTAGCTCAGGATACTTACAGTTCCCAGCCCCGTGACGTGGATGCTTCTGCTATGGGGCTAGCCCACAGCTAAGAATGGCCTGTTTCCTGTATCATCGTTACTTTTTTTGCATATCTTTCATTCATTTGTTCTATATCTCTCTATATCAGTCTATATCCTATTTCCTTTTCCTCTGACTCTCAGTCTCTAGCTGTGGGTCTCTACCGAAATGTCACCCATCCCTTTTCTCCCGAGACGCTGTCTGACCCGCCGTGTCACTCCCGCCTTTTGTGCCTATTTTCTGCACCGTACTATGTTCTATGTGTTTTAGTTCATGCAGGATATGATCTGTTAACTAATATCTGTCAAATTAATTAGAAGCATAGAAAATAGGTG
>JAXLNO010001463.1:0-28372 GCA_038087875.1 Malacoraja senta
AAAACTCACGCAGGTCACGGGAGAACGTACAAACTCCGTACAGACAGCACCCGTCAGTGGATCGAACCCGAGACTCAAGGCGGTGCAAGCGCTGTAAGGCAGCAACTTAACCACTGCCCCACCCTGCTTCAACTATCTCCTCTGCTGTTGACTACTCTTTCCAGAAGGGTCTATACCGGAAACAACACCTACTTGTATTTCATGTTCTCCAGAGATGCTGCCTGACCCGCAGAGTTACTCCAGTCGTTTGTGTCTATCTTGAGTGCTTCCAGCATTGGCTGTTTTCATTAAGATTTCCAGCATCAACAGTATTTCTTTTAGTTTTAGTTTAGTTCCGAGATACAGCGCGGAATCAGGCCCTTCGGCCCACCGAGTCCGCGCTGACCAGCGATCCCCACACACTAACACTATCCTGAACACTCAGGGCGAGTTAAGGGCCTGTCCCACTTGGCGATTTTTTCGGCGACTGCCGGCGTCATATCAGTGTCGCCAAAAGATTTTGAACATTTCAAAATCCAGCGGCGACCAAAAAAAGTTGCGACGCTTGAAAAAACACCGCGCGTCAATACGTCATCACGACGCGTCACGCCGCAAATTTTTCGGTGACTGCTACGTCAGTCATTGATGCCGTCAGTCGCCGAAAAAATCGGCAAGTGGGACAGGCCCTTTACAATTATACCAAGCCAATTAGCCTACAGACCTGTATGTCTGAATGTAGGAGGAAACCGGAGCACCCTGAGAAAACCCACGCAGGTCACGGGGTGAATGTACAAACTCCGTACAGACAGCACCCGTAGTCGGGATCGAACACGGGTCTCTGGCGCTGTGAGGCAGCAACTCTACCGCTGAGCCTCCCTGCCGCCCGGTGGAGTTAGTTTGTTTCTCTTGTTAAAGTCACCAGTGGGTCAGTTCATACACAGTCATGACGTACCTTGGTGGTGGGCTGGTAGGAGGGAAATCGAGGAGGTGTTTTGTTTAGTAAGATGCCATTCTCTGCGTTTCGAGGAGGGATGATACTCATGAAGGGAGACTGGTTCTTGAGGACACCTGACACACACAGACGCGCCACCTCCTTCAATGCCCTCAGCTGCGATTCCCTGAGACAACGAAGATCACACACGGATTAGATACCCGCGCGCCACTCAACCAGAAGCTGTTGAGCGTGGATGAATGTTCAGGGCAGAGGAAGGATGCGTCAAGGCAAGAGGCGGTGTTACAGCCCTGTCCCACTGTATGAGTACATTCCAAGAGCTCTCCCGAGTTTAAAAAAAATCAAACTCGTGGTAAGCACGGAGAATGAACGTAGCGGGTACGTCGGAGCTCGGGGACGTCTCTTAGCGGCTCGTAACGCTAACGGCAGGTACTCGGGAAGACTCGCTAACGGCAGGTAAGCACGGGAAGACTGGTGAAGATTTTTCAACATGTTGAAACATGTCCACGAGAGCCCGAGTACCGACGAGTGGCCATTACCGTAAATCTCGAGTTCGAATCAGGGCAAACTCGGGGAGAGCTCTTGGAATGAACTCGTACCGTGGACAGAGGGTTTTATAACATTGATGACTTTCACATCTGCCTCAACTTTAGTTTTGTTTTTAACGATGAGCGGGGAAACAGGCCCTTCGGCCCACCGGGTCCGCACCCACCAGCGATCTCCACACACTAACACTATCCTACACACTCTAGGGGGCAATTTACAATTAACCAATTAAGCCAATTAACCTACAAACCTGTACGTCTTTGGAGTGTGGGAGGAAACCGGAGAAAACCCACGCAGGTCACGCCTGACCCGCTGAGTTACTCCAGCACTCTGTGAAACGTCACCTATCCATGTTCTCCACAGATGCTGCCTGACCCGCTGAGTTACTCCAGCATTTTTGTCCACATTTGATTTTTCCAGCAACTGCAGTTCCTTCTTAAACAATCCATGCCTCTCATAACTTCAAATACCTTTCTATCACCATTTAAAAGCTGCTTCTTTTAGGAGTTTACCATTTTCATCAAAAGCCTTAATATATATATCCTTTAGAATCTCAGTGCCAAATTCTATTTGACGGCACACTGAGTAATGCCAAGAGCTGTTCTACACCATTAAATAAATAACAGCACACGCAGATGACAAGGGCATGTTAAGCATTATTATTTCTTGTTGTTGCGTTATGTTCTTTGTTTCACAGGCTGGTGGCTTAGATCCCAGACCAGATTAGAATAAGAGTGATGGCTTAGAAACATAGAAAATAGGTGCATGAGTAGGACATTTGGCACTTCGAGCCTGCACCGCCATTCAATATGATCATGGCTGATCATCCAACTCAGTATCCTGTACCTGCCATCTCTCCATACCCCCTGATCCCTTTAGCCACAAGGGCCACATCTAACTCCCTCTTAAATATAGCCAATGAACTGGCCTCAACTACCTTCTGTGGCAGAGAGTTCCAGAGATTCACCACTCTCTGTGTGAAAAATGTTTTTCTCATCTCGGTCCTAAAGGATTTCCCCTTAATCCTTAAACTGTGCCCCTTGTCCTGGACTTCCCCAACATCAGGAACACTCTCCTGCATCTAGCCTGTCCAACCAACCCTTAAGAATTTTGTAAGTTTCTACAAGATCCCCCCTCAATCTTCTAAATTCTAGCGAGTATAAGCCAAGTCTATCCAGTCTTTCTTCTATGAAAGTCCTGACATTCCAGGAATCAGTCTGGTGAACCTTCTCTGCACTCCCTCTATGGCAAGAATGTCTTTCCTCAGATTTGGAGACCAAAACTGTACGCAATACTCCAGGTGTGGTCTCACCAAGACCCTGTACAACTGCTGTAGAACCTCCCTGCTCCTATACTCAAATACTTTTGCTATGAATGCTAACATTCCATTCGCTTTCTTCACTGCCTGCTGCACCTGCATGCCTACTTTCAATGACTGGTGTACCATGACACCCAGGTCTCGTTGCATCTCCCCTTTTCCTAATCGGCCACCATTTAGATAATAATCTACTTTCCTGTTTTGCCACCAAAGTGGATAACCTCACATTTATCCACATTATACTGCATCTACCATGCATTTGCCCACTCACGCAGCCTATCCACGTCACCTTGCAGCCTCCTAGCATCCTCCTCACAGCTAACACTGCCCCCCAGCTTCGTGTCATCCGCAAACTTGGAGATGTTGCATTCAATTCCCTCGTCCAAATCATTAATATATATTGTAAATAGCTGGGGTCCCAGCACTGAGCCTTGCGGTACCCCACTAGTCACTGCCTGCCATTCTGAAAAGGACCCGTTTACTCCTACTCTTTGCTTCCTGTTTGCCAGCCAGTTCTCTATCCACATCAATACTGAACCCCCAATACCGTGTGCTTTAAGTTTGTATGCTAATCTCTTATGTGGGACCTTGTCGAAAGCCTTCTGAAAGTCCAGATATAACACATTCCACTGGTTCTCCCTTATCCAAAACGTTATCCAAGCCGATGGCTTGGTCATTAGATTCTCCAAAATATACAACCTGATTATCTACCAACACATTGGCTAGTTAGAAGTGATTTTGGAAGGCTGAAAGTCTACAGGCCATGACTGGGCTGACTATCACAATATTTAGTTTAGAGATACAGCACGGAAACAGGCCCTTCGGCCCACCGAGTCCGCGCCGACCAGCGATCCCCGCACGCTAACACTATCCTACACACACTAGGGACAATTCACAATTTTACCAAGCCAAATATCCTACAAACCTGTAAGTCTTTGGAGTGTGGAGGAAACCGGAGCACCCAGAGAAAGAAAACCCACGCAGGTCACGGGGAAAACGTACAAACTCCGTACAGACAGAACCCGTTGTCGGGATTGAACCCGGGTCTCTGGTGCTGTGAGGCAGCAACTCTACCGCTGCGCCACCGTGCCGCCTTGTCTATCTGCCTCAATCAGTTACTGTTGTTTTTCTACTCTTTTGCTAATCAGCGACGTGCTGCCAGGGGTTGGTGGTGGAGGCAGATACAAGAGTGTCTGGATACGAGAGACTTTTGGATAGGCAGTGGATATGCAGCGGATGGAGGGATATGGATGATGCGCAGGCAGATAAAAGGTAGTCTCGGCATAATGTTCAGCACCGACATAGTGGGCCGAAGGGCCAGCTCCTGTGCTGCACTGTACTGTTCTGTGATATACAGTATGTTCTATGTTCAATGATCTATGATCTATGTTCTATGTTCAATGATCTATGATCTATGTTCTATGTTGTATGATCTGTCCGAGGTTGAATGAAAATGTTCTATGCTCGATGTTCTATGTTCAGTCGTCTAGGTTCGAGCCAGCGGCTGAGGGCCGTGTCGGCACCACGGAGGCCTCAGGAGAGGACATGGCGACGATAGTAGTGCGGCGGTCATTGATGGTGCCGAACGCAGACGGGACCTACACCGTGGGAGTGAGGATGTCGCTGCCGGGTAAGGAAGGAAGGAGGACCCGGCGGAGGGGGACCGCCCGTGATGGGGGGAGGGGAGAATTATGGGGGGGACATCGTAACATTGCCAGCGCCCATTACGTGGCACCTATTTGCATACCTTGGGCACATGCAAGCAAAGAATGTCACCGTGACTTATCACATGTGGCAATAAAGCATTCATCCATTCATTCATGATCGATGTTCTATGTTCTACGTCTACGCTCCGGACATTGGGTCTCAGCGGCCGAGATTCGCGGCCAAAGCAGAATGGTTACAGGGTGCATGAATAGAAATAGTACGTTTTGACCGGAGTCGGATAGCGGGAGCAGAGAATCAGTGAATCACACATTCGTCAAGTTCCTGTCACCTTATCGCCTTAGGTCTTTTCCAATTCCTGTTTAGCTGCCAGCAGTTTGCGTTCAAGATCGGTCAGTTGCTGCGCCTGAGCAAAGAAAGAAAAGACGCAATCAAAAATACAACAATCCTAGAAGTAATAAGATCAACGCATTGGGTCAGCGTTAGAGTCACTGCCTCACTGTGCCGGAGACCCGGCTTCCATCCTGACCACGGGTGCTGTCTGTACGGAGTTTGCACGTTCCCCCCGTGACCGTGTGGGCTTTCTCCGGGTGCTCCGGTTTCTTCCCACATCCCAAAGACGTACAGGTTGGTAGTTATAATTGGCTTCTGCATGTGTCCAGTGTGTAAGATAGAATAGTGTACGTGGAGAATCGCTGGTCGGCGTAGACCCAGTGGGCCAAAGGGCCTGGTACCAGGCCCTCGAAGGGCCGAATGGCCTAAGTCCAACACCTATTTCTCCATGTTTCCACTGCACAGCTGGGGGAAAGGTCTTTGACCATAAGATCGGGACCCTTCTGCAGTCTGAAGAAGGGTCCCGACCTGAAACGTCACCTATTCTTGCTCCCCAGGGATGCTGCCTGACCCACTGAGTTACTCCGTTTTGCTGTTCCGTGTGGGATCCTTTCACTCAAGGGAACATCAATAAGATCCAGGCCATGCAAAACAGAGCGGCAAGGTTCATATCGACCAACTAGAAGAGGCAGAGATCAGTCTCCAGCTCGATAAAGGACCTTAACTTCATCCACCTGCTACTCGTCGCAAGTTCATCAGACTGACAACATTCCACAGCATCTGCAGTTCCTTCTTAAATTTCTGGGCCCGAAACGTTGCCTATTTCCTTCGCCCCATAGATGCTGCTGCACCCGCTGAGTTTCTCCAGCATTTTTGTCTACCTTCGATTATCCAGCATCTGCAGTTCCTTCTTAAGCACTTTGTCTACTCCACTGCGAAATCTCCTCAAGGTATCTCCTCCTCCCTCCGAAGACAGTTTTACAACCTCCTCTCTGACCGCCCCCCCCCCCACCCCTCTGTGATTCCCCCTTCCCTCCAACTCTACGCCTCCTCTTCCTTTCTCCTTTCTTCTCCCTACACCCCCCCCCACCCTACATCAGTCTGAAGAAGGGTTTCAGCCCAAAACGTTGCCTATTTCCTATGCTCCATAGAAGCTGCTGCACCCGCTGAGTTTTCTCCAGCACTTTTGTCTACCTTCGATTATCCAGCATCTGCAGTTCCTTCATCAAGAATACCACTATTGATTTAAAGATGGAAGGCCACGTCCAGTGAACCCAAGCACCCATAGACATGTCAACCAGAAGCTACCAACCTGGAGATTATTTCACTCCGCACGGCACTTCTTTAGTACTTCCTAACTCATTTTTCCTCAAGACAGCAAGGGATTGGAATACCCTACCAGCCAGCATCAGAGATCTCCAAAACATCAACACATACAAAGATGCAACTCCAAAAGCATCTCCATCTCGACTAGCGCGTCCACCGCCATCATAGTGCTGAGTGATGGTCTACCGAGAGGTTTCCAGCGTACTACATCCAGATCCGGCAATCCTTGGTCAACCAGCATCGGCATTGTCCTTGTCTGTACTAGGCCTCTATCTAGGCCTTTAGTATATTAATAAACCTTTAGCTAGCAACCGACTGACTTTAATCTCACACCATGTGAAGCGCTGCATACTCTGGTGTGAATATGTTGGTCTATAATGAGATCTGCACAAGATGGCCCATTACCCTCACGTGAGAAGCCAGCTGCAGCTCATTACTGTTCATCCATCTCGATGATCTAGAAGACCCTCGCTAAATTCGACACCGCAGCTGTGCTAACATCTTCCCAAGTCCTTCCATGTCAAAGAGATGATCATCTTCACGATAGTAACAATCGAACAATAGGTGCAGGAGTAGGCCAGTCGGCCCTTCGAGCCAGCACCGCCATTCAATGTGATCCTGGCTGATCAATAGTTACGCGACCCCCGAGCAACGGTGAATCTGTGGAATTCTCTGCCACAGAAGGTAGTTGAGGCCAGTTCATTGGCTATATTTAAGAGGGAGTTAGATGTGGCCCTTGTGGCTAAAGGGATCAGGGGGTATGGAGAGAAGGCAGGTACAGGATACTGAGTTGGATGATCAGCCATGATCATATTGAATGGCGGTGCAGGCTCGAAGGGCCGAATGGCCTACTCCTGTACCTATTTTCTATGTTTCTATGTTTCTATCCCCAATCAGTACCCCGTTCCTGCCTTCTCCCCATATCCGCTATCTTCAAGAGCCCTATCTTGCTCTCTCTTGAAAGTATCCAGAGAACCGGCCTCCACCACCCTCTGAGGCAGAGAATTCCACAGACTCACCACTCTCTGTGTGAAAAAGTGTTTCCTCATCTCCATTCTAAATGGCTTACTCCTTATTCTTAAACTGTGGCCCCTGGTTCTGGACTCCCCCAACATCGGGAACATGTTTCCTGCCTCTAGCGCATCCAATTCCTTAATAATCTTATATGTCTCAATAAGATACCCTCTCATCCTTCAAAACTCCAGAGTGTACAAGCCCAGCCGCTCCATTCTCTCAGCATATGACAGTCCAGCCATCCCGGGAATTAACCTTGTATGGGCAGCGATGGCCAACAACATTGAGAGTGAGAGCGCGCTAGCATTGGCAGGTGTGACCAACACAGGAGTTCAATTGTCCCATTGTCTGGGCAATGGGAGACCAGCCAACCACTTGCACTAGAAACTTCCGGTAGCCCCAGCATTCCCTCTCTCTCTATCCCTCCCCCAAGTCGCACTAGCTTCTCGATTTCACCCAACAAACAGCTAACAAAGGTAGACAAAAAATGTGGAGAAACTCAACGGGTAAGGCTGCCTCGCCCGCTGAGTTTCTCCAGCATTTTTGTCTACCTTCGATTTTTCCAGCATCTGCAGTTCTTTCTTAAACAGCTAACAATGGCCTGTTTCCTTTAAGATCGTTACTTTTTTGCATATCTTTCACTCATGGTTCTTTGTCTCTCCACATCACCGTCTATATCTCTCGTTTCCTTTATAGACAATAGGTGCAGGAGTAGGCCATTCGGCCCTTCGAGCCAGCACTAACCAATCTGAAGAAGGGTTTCGACCCGAGACGTCACCCATTCCTTCTCTCCAGAGATGCTGCCTGTCCCGCAGAGTTACTCCAGCAATTTGTGTCTTTCATTGCTGTAAGCCAGCATCTGCAGTTCCTTCCTGCACCCAACAGCTTGTAATCATCTAATGTCTGTCCACTGACTGGTTGAGCACTCAATGAAAGCTTTTCGCTGTACCTCGGTTCAAGTGAAATTAATCTAAACTCAATGCACTTTGTGTCGCTGGCCTTGTTTCCAGAGATGCCAAGCATTTTCCCTGCAGTCCATCCACCCTAAAGCTTCTTGAATGAATGAATTAATGAATGAATATGTGGAGAGGATGTTTCCACTAGTGGGAGAGTCAAGGACCAGAGCCCACAGCCTCAGAATTAAAGGAAGGCAAAGTCAGTGGATATATTTAAGGCAGAGATGGAAAGATTCTTGATTAGTACAGGTGTTAGAGGTTATGGGGAGAAGGCAGGAGAATGGGGTTTGGAGGGAGAGATAGATCAGCCAAACCCTTAATTCTACTCCTATCACTTATGATCTTATGATACTGATTGCAGCACTCGTGTGTACAGGAAGGAACTGCTGATAGACACAAGATGCTGGAGTTAAGGGCCTGGCCAGGCTTCATTGACTGACGTATCAGGTCACCAAAAAATTTGTGGCGTGACGCGGCGTGATGACGTATTGACGCGCGGTGTTTTTTCAAGTGAGACAACATTTTTTTGTCGCCACTGGATTTTGAAATGTTCAGAATCTTTTGGCCACACTGATATGATGCCGGCAGTCGCCGAAAAAATCGCCAAGTGGGACAGGCCCTTAAATCAGCGGGACAGGCAGCTTCTCTGGAGAGAAGGAATGGGTGACGTTTCGGGTCGAGACCCTTCTTCAGACCAAAGATCCTATAGCGAGCAAGATGGTCCACTCGACGAAAAAGACGTAGTACGGTCATGGGCAGATTCATGGGTAATCTTCGGCCCAATTTCCGTAACCGGCTTCCGTCTCCGCATCAAAGATCCCATGGGATACTAGTGCGGAGACGGAAGCCGGTTACGGAAACATCCTCGTAAAAATAAAAGTTATTTGGTAAAAATCTTCTCCTCATTTTCAGAATTATAATTTATTAACACAAACTGTTCCCCCGCAACGTTGATTACACTGCGAGTCGGGTCGGGTCCGGTTACGGAAATGGATGAAAAAAAGGCCCACGTTCCGCTCCGTTGCGTACTACACGTCAGCCCATTGCATTTAACAGGAGTGGTCTATCTTGCTCCACGATAGGATCTTTGCTTCAGACTGCCTCTCTTTTCTCAATACTCAAGTATTGAGGACCTCTGCAAGTCAATCGGTTTACTGCTTCAGTTCCTAGCTACAACAGATTGTTATGAATGTAAGACCCTGGAGCCCATTCAACGTCATACTGTATTTGTTTCAAGTGAATAAAGCAAACACAAATTGGTTGGTGTTTATAGACTAAGCATTGCATTGCCGGCTGCTTTCCAATCCTCTGACTTCAACTTGTCATCCTTATTGATCCCTTAGTTTCTGGCTATTTGTCATGTATTGATACGACCATCAAACTGGAGCTAACTGTTGATTTAACGCTTTACCTCAAAGAAAGTTTCAGTTTTAGTTTTTCGTTTAGTTTAGTCTAGTTTAAAGATACAGCGATGAAACTGGCCCTTCGGCCCACCGAGTCCACAGCGACCAGCGATCCCCGCACACTAACACTATCCCACACGCACGCACACTAGGAACTTTTTTTTTTACAGTTTTACCAAGCCAATTAGCCTACAAACCTGCACGTCTTTGGAGTGTGGGAGGAAACCGCAGCACCCGGAGAAAACCCACGCAGGTGACGGGGAGAACGTACAAACTCCGTACAGACAGCACACGTAGTCGGGATCGAACCCGGGTCTCTGGTGCTGTGAGGCAGCAACTCTACCACTGTGCCATCTGATACAGCCCTGATACAGCATGGAAAGATTTTAGAAAGAAAACATTGCAAATGCTGGTTTACAATAAGACACAAAGTGCTGGAGTAACACAGCGGGTCAGGCAGCATCTCTGGAGAACATGGATAGGTGACGTTTTCAGAGTGCTGGAGTAACTCAATTCCTCAAATGTCCTTCCTATCTCCCCCTCCTAACCCCATTCTCCTGCCTTCTCCCCATAACATCTGACACCCGTACTAATCAAAAATCTATCTATCTCTGCCTTAAAAATATCCACTGACTTGGCCTCCACAGCCTTCTGTGGCAATGAGTTCCACAGATTAACTACCCTCTGACTGAAGACATTTTGCCTCATCTCCTTCCTAATAGAACGTACTTTAATTCTGAGGCTGTGACCTCTAGTCCTGGACTCTCCCACTAGTGGAAACATCCTCTCCACATCCACACTATCCAGGCCTTTCACTATTCCGTAAGCTTCAATGGGGTCCCCCCTCAGTCTTCAAAACTCCAGCGAGTACAGGCCCAGTGCCGACAAACGCTCATCATAGGTTAACCCACTCATTCCTGGGATCTTTCCTTTATCATCCTTACTTTTTTGCATACCTTTCAATCATTTGTTGTGTATCTCTCTTTTCCCTTTCCCCCGAATCTCAGTCTGAAGAAGGGTCTCGACCTGAAACGTCACCCATTCCTTCTCTCCGGAGATGCTGCCTGTCCCGCTGAGTTGCTCCAGCAATTTTCGTCTATCTTAGGTTCAAACCAGCATCTGCCGGTCCTTGCTACACTCTTCAATTCAATCAGTCTGAAGAAGGGTCTCGAAGGAATAGGTGACGTTTCGGGTCGAAACCCTTCTTCAGACTGATGTGGAGGTGGGGGAGGGGCGGGAACCCGCCCCTCCCCCCCTCCACATCAGTCTGAAGAAGGGTCTCGACGTCAGTCTGAAGAAGGGTCTCGACCCGAAACGTCACCTATTCCTTCGCTCCATAGACGCTGCCTCACCCGCTGAGTTTCTCCAGCATTTTTGTCTACCTTCGATTTTTCCAGCATCTGCAGTTACTTCTTAAACATTATACGTGTGATAGTCTGTCCAAACGTACATGCTGACAATGGAAAATCTACCTATCAGAGAAAACAAAAACTTCCAGTTATTATTCAAAAATCACGTTTGCGAGAACGGAACCTTTAAGAATCGCCCTCAACGGTTCACTTGCTGTTGAGATAATAGTTAACGTTAATAGGTCACAAGGGAGTCATCCAGTCATATTAGAGGGCACGATATTAAGCTTCAGCAAACACATCATAGAGAGGACAAAGTGGACATTAAATAAATATTAATCCAAATAGGTATCCTGATTTATACATGTGAATATGAAATTAGAACAGGCGCCTACTCAGTTGTTAGAGATAGACACAGAGTGCTGGAGTAACTCAGCGGGTCAGGCAGCATCTCTGGAGAACATGGGTAGCTGAGATCCTCCAACACTTCATGTCTATCATATAAATTCATATGTTCATAAATCATAGGTGCAGAATGAAACCATGCGGCCCATCAAGTCTACTCCGCCATTCAATCATGGCTGATCTATCTTTCCCTCTCATCCCCATTCTCCTGCCTTCTCCCCATAACCCTTGACAAGAATGTGTCTCTGCCTTAAAAATATCCACTGACTCTGCAGCAATGAGTTCCACAGATTAACTACCCTCTGACTAAAGAAGTTCCTCCTCACCTCTTTTCTAAAAGAGCGCCCTTTAATTCTGAGGCTGTGACCTCTGGTCCTAGACTCTCCCACCAGTGGAAACATCCTCACCGCATCCACTCTATCCAGGCCTTTCATTATTCTGTAAGTTTCAATGAGGTCCCCCCCCCCCCCTCAACCTTCTAAACTCCAGCGAGTACAGGCCCAGTGCTGTCAAACGCTCATCATATGTTAACCCTCTCATTCCTGGGATCATTCTTATAAACCTCCTCTGGACCCTCTCCAGAGCCGGCACATCCGTCCTCAAATATGGGGCCCAAATTTGCTCACAGTACTCCAAATGCGGCCTGCCCAGCGCCTTATAGAGGCTCATCTCTGTTTTTGTATTCCAGTCCTCTTGATATAAATGCTAGCATTGAATTTCCCTTCCTTACGAACTTATCTGCTCGCGTACCGTCGAGAATGTCAGGAGCAACAGTGATGAAACAAAATACAAAACTCTCTTTATTCAATTTAGTTTTCCTCCCCTTGTAGGAGATCAAGCTCATGGAAATAAACATGAATTATTGACAGGCTTGGAATCCAAATAATGCATTAATTATTTTATTATTATTATTTAATAAGCTCTGGATGAGAATATTCCATTCATTATTCACAGTGCTTTTTTTTAGTATTAGTCTGAGGACATCATTAATAAGGCATATACAAGAAAGTAGGATATACTAGTGGGAGTTGGCTGTAGTCTGTTAGAGGGAGGGAAGTCTAACGGGATTGGGGACCTCTAGTTGATGAGCAATACCGACGCACTAGTCAGTTAAAAGAAGGAATATGTCAGGTATTAGTAGCATGTGTCGGAAGGAACTGCAGATGCATGTTTACACTCCGACAGGCCTTTCAGGTGAGGCAGAGGTTCACTTGCACCTCCTCCAACCTCATCTACTATAGCCGCTGTTCCAGGCATAGACTCCC
This sequence comes from Malacoraja senta, assembly GCA_038087875.1. Lineage (NCBI taxonomy): Eukaryota > Metazoa > Chordata > Chondrichthyes > Rajiformes > Rajidae > Malacoraja > Malacoraja senta. The sequence goes on from JAXLNO010001463.1 coordinate 12,512, forward strand.
GTATATCGGCGAGACCAAGCGCAGGCTCGGCGATCATTTCGCTGAACACCTCCGCACAGCCTGCCCAGACCTATGCGATTTCCCGGTTGCTCAACACTTTAACTCCCCCTCTCATTCCCACACTGACCTTTCTGTCCTGGGCCTCCTCCATTGTCAGAGTGAGGCCCAGCGCAAATTGGAGGAACAGCACCTCATATTTCGCTTGTGTAGTTTTACATCCCAGCGGCATGAACATTGACTTCTCTAACTTCAAGTAGCCCTTGCTTTCCCTCTCTCTCCATCCCCTCCCCATCCCAGTTCTCCCACCAGTCTGTCTGTCTATCCATCCATCCATCCATCCATCCATCCATCCATCCATCCATCCATCCATCCATCCATCCATCCATCCATCCATCCATCTATCTATCTATCTATCTATCTATCTATCCATCCATCCATCCATCCATCCATCCATCCATCCATCCATCCATCCATCCATCCATCCATCCATCCATCCATCCATCCATCCATCCATCCATCTATCTATCTATCTATCTATCTATCTATCTATCTATCTATCTATCTATCTATCTATCTATCTATCTATCTATCTATCTATCTATCTATCTATCTATCTATCTATCTATCTATCTATCATCTCTCCGCCCTAACAGACCCACAGATAATTATGCCCCACGTTGACTCATGATAAAATCAAGTGTTGAATCCTGTCGTATGTCTACTGAAAATCAAATGCCCATAATGAAGATGATTAGCACGTTCTGGCTCACGTTTTCTCTATGTGAGTTTTCCCTATAATTGCTCTCCATTCTCTTAGTAAATCATTTCTTATGTGTTCTTGACACGAGGTCTAAGTTTGCTTTATTGCCAGTTTAAACCTGTCCTCATTATTTCCGATGTTCCCGGCCAGTTTGAAAATAATAATCTGCATTTCACTTTGTGAAATTCCTTAAAGACATTCGCAAGTCTGAAGAAGGGTCCAAAACGACCCGAAACGCCACCTGTCTATGTTCTCCAGACTTGCTGTCTTCACCAACTCCTCCTCTCCAGAGACGCTGCCCGTCCCGCTGAGTTACTCCAGCATTCTGCGTCTATCTTTGGTGCGAACCAGCATCTGTAAGCGGACTCGAAACGTTGCCTATTCCTTCTCTCCATAGATGCTGCCTCACCCGCTGATATTCGCCCGCATCTTTGTCTGGAACTCTTCACTTCCAGTCCTTCACTGTCCTTCACTGTGAAACCAAGGTCAGAACTTTGGTATTCCCAATGTTATGTTTAGTTTAGGACGGAACTGCAGGTGCTGCTTTACACCGAAGATAGACACAAAAAGCTGGAGCAACTCAGCGGGACAGGCAGCATCTCTGGAGAGGACTGAAGAAGAACGGTCTCGACCCGAAACATCACCCATACCTTCGATCAAGAGATGCTGCTTGTCCCGCTGAGTTACTCCAGCATTTTGTGTCTATCTTATATTTAATTTAGTTTAGTTTACTTTAGTTTAGTTTAGAGATACAGCACGGAAACAGGCCCTTTGGCCCTCCCAGTCTGCACTGACCAGTGATCACCCCGTACATTAGCACTATCCTACACACTAGTTACAATTTTCAAATTTACCAAGCCAATTAACCTACAAACCTACAGTACATGTCTTTGGAGTGTTGGAGGAAACCCGAGCACCCGGAGAAAACCCACACGGTCACAGGGAGAAAGTGCAAACTCTGTGCAGACAGCACCCGTAGTCAGGATCGAACCCGGGTCTCTGGCACAGTGAGACAGCAACTCTACCGCTGCGCCGCCGTGCCGATCTCCCTGATCAATTGTCGTATTACCATTTTGAAAAGCTTTCATCCTCCAGCATTATTTGAAGATGCTATTGAATCTGGGCTATCTTCAAAACTAAAAAGATGAATAGCCTTACCGTGGCGTTACACATTACAGATGTCAATTATGCTGACTTAAGCAATTTGCAGTCTCACCTTAAAAATCAAATCTTTCTTCCCGTAGCGTAGCTCCTTAAGTTGTGACTGGATCCTCTTGGACTGCGGAAGCAAGATAAGAAGGGATGGAAAATATCAGCACTAATTTCAATGCCTGAAGATACCTTTAAAGGGCCTGTCCCACTTACCCGATTTTTTTCGGCGACTTGCCGGCACCCGTCATAGCCGCAGCAGGTGGCCGAAAATGTTCAACATGTTGAAAATCCAGCGGCGACCAGAACAAGGTACGACTCTTTGGGCGACTACTCGCCACCATTCAGGCGTCACCTCGCGACATCTCGACATGTGACGCCTGTACGGTCGTGAGTAGTCGCCCAAAGAGTGATACCTTTTTCTGGTCGACGCTGGATTTTCGACAGGTTGAAAATTTTCGGCCACCTGCTGCGACTGTGACGGGAGCCGGCAAGTCGCCGAAAAAATCGCGTAAGTTGGACAAGCCCTTTAGGCTGTATAAGTAGTGTCGACCGAAACATCCCAAATTACACATACCTCCTCAGCATGGATACCACACTGCTTGTTCCCGGAGAGAAGTTTGTTTTTCAGACTTTTATTCTGTGTAAGAGAATCACTTCATTATTTAAATGTATTAAATTATTAAAACATGCAAGTAGGATAAATATTTAATGATCACTTTGCATAGGTTAAGTTATCAATCCCGCGTTTTACGAATGAGTCAGTCCTGAGCTTCATGGCTGTTCTGTTCAATTTATTTCTTGGTTTAAAACCTGAGTCTGCCCTTTTTCTCATTTCCGCTTGGTGGAGTTAGGGTTCGTTAGTTTAGCTTTCTTTAGTCAGAGGGTGGTGAATCTGTGGAATTCAAGGCTGTGGAGGCCAAGTCAACGAGAGAGAGATTTAGCTCTTCGGGCTAACGGAATCAAGGGATATGGGGAGAAAGCAGGATCGGGGTACTGATTCGGGATGATCAGCCATGATTATATAGAATGGCGGAGCAGGCTCAAAGGGCCGAATGGCCTACTCCTGCTCCATTTTCTATGTTTCTATTTTTAAGGCAGAGATAGAGAGATTTTTGATTAATACAGGTGTTAGGGTATGTGGGGAGAAAGCAGGAGAATGGGGTTAGGAGGGAGAGATAGATCAGCCATGATTGAATGGCGGAGTAGACTTGATGGGCCGAATGGCCGAAAGGGCCTGTCCCACTGTACGAGGTAATTCAAGAGCTCTCCCGAGTTTTAAAAAAAAGTCAAACTCGTGGTAAGTACGTAGAATGTACGTAGCGGGTACGTCGGAGCTCGGGGACGTCTCTTAGCGGCTCGTACCGCTAACGGCAGGTACTCGGGAAACGCGGTAATCTCGTGAAGACTCGTGAAGAGTTTTCAACATGTTGAAAAATGTCCACGAGAGCCCCGAGTACCCACGAGCGGCTATTACCGTAAATCTCCGAGTTCGAATCAGGGGAAACTCGGGCGAGTTTCTTGAATTAGCTCGTACAGTGGGACAGGGACTTAACTCTGCTCCTATCACTTATGATCTTATGTTATATTGTATTAGACTAATTAATTACTCTGAAGGTCTACATGCTGTCTGATTATAGCCAACCTCAAGCTTATAACGCCTTCTCCGCCTTTTCTTCATTGTAGTCTGCGCTGTAACCCTATTATCTTTAGTTTAGTTCGGAGATACGGCGTGGAAACAGGGCCCATCGGCCCACGCCGACCAGCACGTTAACACTATCCTACACACACTCGGGACAATTTTACATGGATACCAAGCCAAATAACCTGGAAACCTGCAGACCTTTGGAGTGTGGAAAATCTCTGAGAAAACCTACGCAGGTCACGGGGAGAACGTGCAAACTCCGTACAGACAGCACCCGTGGTCGGGATCGAACCCGGGTCTCTGGCACTGTGAGGCAGCAACTCCAAAGCCACCCTAATCTGAATAGTTCTCCTTTAGATCACTTCCAATAGGGCTGGCATTAAAAAAAAAATCTTTACTTCTCAATTAGTTAGTCATACAACACGGAAACAGGCCCTTCAGCCCACAGCGACCAACATGCCCCATCTCCACTAGTCCCACCTGCCCACGTTTGGCCCATATCCCTCCAAACCTTCCCTGTCCATCTACCAAATATAATTTAAATGTTCTTCCAGTCCCAGTCTCAACTACCTCCTGGGGCAGCTCGTTCCACACACCCACCACCCTCTGTGTGAAAAGGTTGCCCCTCAGGTTCCTCTTAATCTTTCCCCTCTCACCTTAAAGGTTAATTGCCGGGATGGCGGGACTGTCATAAAAAGGGACCACATCACCCCGATCCTGGCCACTCTCCACTGGCTCCCTGTGCGGTTCCGTATAAACTTCAAGATCCTCCTCCATGTCTACAAAGCCCTCAATGGGCTTGCCCCCACCTACATAAAAAGTCTGCTTCCCCACCACACCACCTCCAGGTCCCTCAGATCGGCTGACTTGGGGTTGCTGAATATCCCGCGGTCTAGGCATAAGCTCAGGGGCGACCGCGCCTTTGCGGTTGCAGCCCCTAGACTGGAACAGCATCCCACTTCCCATCAGAACTGCCCCCTCCATCGACTCCTTTAAGTCAAGACTAAAAACATATCTATACTCCCAAGCCTTTCCTGACGTCCTCTGAGTGAGGGCTACACGTATATATGTATGTAGTTTGTTTTGTTTATATTATTGTTTATATTATATTATATTAAAACAAGAGTTGTTTTTTAAATGTGCTATATAAATAAATGTGACTTGACTTGACTTGATACGCTGAGAGAATGGAGCGGCTGGGCTTGTACACTCTGGAGTTTAGAAGGATGAGAGGGCATCTTATTGAAACATGTAAAATTATTAATGGTTTGGACACGCTAGAGGCAGGAAACATGTTCCCGATGTTGGGGGAGTCCAGAACCAGGGGCCACACAGTTTAAGAATAAGGGGTCAGCCATTTAGAACAGAGACGAGGAAACACTTTTTTCTCACAGAGAGTTGTGAGTCAGTGGAATTCTGTGGAATTCTGTGGAGGCCGGTTCTCTGGATACTTTCAAGAGAGAGCTAGATAGGGCTCTCGAAGATAGCGGAGTCAGGGGATATGGGGAGAAGGCAGGAACGGGGTTACTGATTGTGGATGGTCAGCCGTGATCACATTGAATGGCGGTGCTGGCTGGAAGGGACGAATGGTCTACTCCTGGAACTATTGTCTATTGTCTATTGTCCAGGGACCGCATACCGACCGTCCGTCCGTAGCGGTGACGACGGAGGGTCAAGGCCCCAAACACGGGCGAACAATAGGAGGAAGACCGACTGAAATGTATTGCCTTCCATCACGGTATTCACTGTGGTGGATGTTTATACTAAGTTCCGTTGTGTTAATTTAATTGCATGGCTGCGTGGTAACTCAAATATCACTGCACCTTAATTGGTGTACGTGACAATAAATGTGAACGTGAACTTGAACTGGAAGGACAACTCTCCGCTATTCACCGCTGTTTTCAAACACACATTAGCATTTGCTGTTTCGTATGTGTGGTCATGACAATATCACTATGGCAACTAAAAGCTTAATTCCAGTCGAAATATCAAGCTGGTTCATACCCTGGCGTGTCATAATATGTTCCAGTAGCAAATCTACCCTTCAGATGATATTCCTTCATGACAAGGTGACTTTGAAGAGCAAATGCCATGCAATTTAAACAAGGCAACAAAAAAACAACCTTTATTTCCATATGTTTGCTTGTTTAATTCTTCCGTCAAAAAATCTCAGTGAATGGAGAGGTCACTTCATCGCAACTGCAGATGAAGTTTACAAAAAAAAGACACAGAGTGCTGGAGTAACTCAGAGGGGCAGGCAACATTTCTGGAGGACACGGATAGGGTGATGTTTACTAAGCTGTTATCAAGCAACTGAACCATCTGACCACGACCAGAGAGCAGTCCGCAACTACGATCTACCTCATTGGTGACCCTCAGACCATCCTTCATCGGTCTTTGCTGGCATTACCTTGCACTAAACGTTATTCCCTTACCATGTATCTGTACAGTGTAAATGGCTCGATTGAAATCATGTATTGCCTTTCCGCTGACTGGTTAGCACGCAACAAAAAGCTTTTCACTGTACCTCGGTACACGTGACAATAACCTAAATAACTATATATGTACTAATCCAAATGTCTTTTAAACGTTGCGACAGTCCCATCCTCAACTACCTCCACTGACAGCTTGTTCCATGCACCCACTACCCTCTGTGTGAAAGACCTGCCCCACAGATTGCTATTAAACCTTTCCCCTTTCACTTTAAACCTATGTCCTTTGGTTCTTGGTCGCCCAATCTAGGTAAAGGAATCTGTGCATTCATCCAACCACCAAGTAGTTATCATTCTGTGCAATAATGATTTATGATTATTAATGTGGAATTAATGATGGCTCATCGGTAGAGTTGCTGCCCCGGGTTCCATCCTGACTACTGGTGTTGTCTGGGAGGAGTTTGTGCGTTCTCCCTGTGACCGCGTGGATTTTCTCCGGCTTCCTCCCACGCTCCAGAGACGAACAAGTTTGTAATCTTGGTGGGACGAGACTGTAGCTGAAGGTGCTCCTCAGGTTGACCAGTGTGTCATGGAGGGGGTGAGCTGTATTGTCCAGGATGCTCCGCAGTTTGAGGAGCATCCTCCCCTCCAAGACCAACCTCCCATGAATCCAACTCCAACTCCGCCCCCAGGACGTAGCCGGCCTTCCTGCTGAGTTTGTTAACGAATAGTCTAGAAGCATTCGATTTGTTGCCTGAAGAATGGTCTCCACCCGAAACATCATCTATTTCCTTCGCTCCATAGATGCTGCCTCACCCGTTGAGTTTCTCCAGCATTTTTGTCTACCTTCGATTTTCCAGCATCTGCAGTTCCTTCTTAAACATGATGTTGCCTATTTGGTTTTCATAATTTATGTAAAATTGTGAGTGGTCCCCAGTGTGTGTAGGATAGTGTTAGTGTGCGGGGATCGCTGGTCGGCGCGGACTCGGTGGGCCGAAGGGCCTGTTTCCACGCTGTATCTCAAAACTAAACCCACCATAAATTGAAATCTGTGCAGGAAGAAACTGCAGATGCTGGTTTACACCGAAGATGGGCACAAAATACTGGAGCAACTCAACGGGACAGGCAGCATCTCTGGAGAGAATGAATGGGTGACGTTTCATGTCTGAAGAAGGGTCTTGACCCGAAACGTCACCCATTCCTTCTATCCAGAGATGCTGCCTGTCCCGCTGAGTTATAGATACATAGATACATAGAAATTAGGTGCAGGAGTAGGCCATTCGGCCCTTCGAGCCTGCACCGCCATTCAATACGATCATGGCTGATCATCCAACTCAGTATCCCGTACCTGCCTTCTCTCCATACCCCCTGATCCCTTTAGCCACAAGGGCCACATCTAATTCCCTCTTAAATATAGCCAATGAACTGGCCTCAACTACCCTCTGTGGCAGAGAGTTCCAGAGATTCACCACTCTCTGTGTGAAAAAGTTTTTCCTCATCTCGGTCTTAAAGGATTTTCCCCTTATCCTTAAGCTGTGACCCCTTGTCCTGGACTTCCCCAACATCGGGAACAATCTTCCTGCATCTAGCCTGTCCAACCCCATAAGAATCTTGTACGTTTCTATAAGATCCCCTCTCAATCTCCTAAATTCTAGCGAGTATAAGCCAAGTCTATCCAGTCTTTCTTCATATGAAAGTCCTGACATCCCAGGAATCAGTCTGGTGAACCTTCTCTGCACTCCCTCTATGGCTATAATGTCCTTCCTCAGATTTGGAGACCAAAACTGTACGCAATACTCCAGGTGTGGTCTCACCAAGACCCTGTACAACTGCAGTAGAACCTCACTGCTCCTATACTCAAATCCTCTTGCTATGAAGGCCAACATACCATTCGCTTTCTTCACTGCCTGCTGCACCTGCATGCCTACTTTCAATGACTGGTGTACCATGACACCCAGGTCTCGCTGCATCTCCCCATTTCCTAATCGGCCACCATTTAGATAATAGTCTGCCTTCCCGTTTTTGCTACCAAAGTGGATAACCTCACATTTATCCACATTATACTGCATCTGCCAAACATTTGCCCACTCACCCAGCCTATCCAAGTCACCTTGCAGTCTCCTAGCATCCTCCTCACAGCTAACACTGCCCCCCAGCTTAGTGTCATCCGCAAACTTGGAGATGTTGCTTTCAATTCCCTCGTCCAGATCATTAATATAAATTGTAAATAGCTGGGGTCCCAGCACTGAGCCTTGTGGTACCCCACTAGTCACTGCCTGCCATTGTGAAAAGGACCCGTTTACTCCTACTCTTTGCTTCCTGTTTGCCAGCCAGTTCTCTATCCACATCAATACTGAACCCCCAATACCGTGTGATTTAAGTTTGTATCCTAATCTCTTATGTGGTACCTTGTCGAAAGCCTTCTGAAAGTCCAGATACAACACATCCACTGGTTCTCCCCTATCCACTCTACTAGTTACATCCTCGAAAAATTCTATAAGATTCGTCAGACACGATTTACCTTTCGTAAATCCATGCTGACTTTGTCCAATGATTTCACCACTTTCCAAATGTGCTGCTATCCCATCTTTAATAACTGACTCTAGCAGTTTCCCCACTACCGATGTTAGACTAACTGGTCTGTAATTCCCCGTTTTCTCTCTCCCTCCCTTCTTAAAAAGTGGGGTTACGTTTGCTACCCTCCAATCCTCAGGAACTACTCCAGAATCTAAAGAGTTTTGAAAAATTATCACTAATGCATCCACTATTTCTGGAGCTACTTCCTTAAGTACTCTGGGATGCAGCCTATCTGGCCCTGGTGATTTATCGGCCTTTAATCCATTCAATTTACCCAACACCACTTCCCGACTAACCTGGATTTCACTCAGTTCCTCCATCTCCTTTGACCCGCGGCCCCCTGCTATTTCCGGCAGATTATTTATGTCTTCCTTAGTGAAGACGGAACCAAAGTAGTTATTCAATTGGTCTGCCATATCCTTGTTCCCCATGATCAATTCACCTGTTTCTGACTGCAAGGGACCTACATTTGATTTAACTAATCTCTTTCTCTTCACATATCTATAAAAACTTTTGCAGTCAGTTTTTATGTTCCCTGCCAGTTTCCTTTCATAATCTATTTTCCCTTTCCTAATTAAGCCCTTTGTCCTCCTCTGCTGGTCTCTGAATTTCTCCCAGTCCTCTGGTATGCTGCTTTTTCTGGCTAATTTGAACGTATCATCTTTTGCTTTGATACTATCCCTGATTTCCCTTGTTATCCACGGATGCACTACCTTCCTTGATTTATTCTTTTGCCAAACTGGGATGAACAATTTTTGTAGTTCATCCATGCAGTCTTTAAATGCCTTCCATTGCATATCCACCGTCAACCCTTTTAGAACTAATTGCCAGTCAATCTTGGCCAATTCATGTCTCATACCCTCAAAGTTACCTTTCTTTAAGTTCAGAACCGTTGTTTCTGAATTAACAATGTCACTCTCCATCCTAATGAAGAACTCAACCATATTATGATCACTCTTGCCCAAGGGGGCACGCACAACGAGTCTGCTAACTAACCCTTCCTCATTACTCAATACCCAGTCTAGAATAGCCTGCTCTCTCGTTGGTTCCTCTACATGTTGGTTTAGATAACTATCCCTCATACATTCCAAGAAATCCTCTTCCTCAGCACCCCTGCCAATTTGATTCACCCAATCTATATGTAGATTGAAGTCACCCATTATAACTGTTTTGCCTTTGTTGCACGCATTTCTAATTTCCTGTTTGATGCCATCCCCAACTTCACTACTACTGCTAGGTGGCCTGTACACAACGCCCACCAGCGTTTTCTGCCCCTTAGTGTTTCGCAGCTCTACCCATACCGATTCCACATCCTCCAAGCTAATGTCCTTCCTTTCCACTGCGTTAATCTCCTCTCTAACCAGCAACGCCACCCCACCTCCTTTTCCTTTCTCTCTATCCCTCCTGAATATTGAATATCCCTGGATGTTCAGCTCCCAGCCTTGGTCACCTTGGAGCCATGTCTCCGTGATCCCAACTATATCATAATCATTAATTGCTATCTGCACTCCAGCATTTTAATTCTGTAGGAAAGAACTGCAGGTGAACTATCTATAATTTAAGTCTCACCATCCTCTGTAATCAGATGTTTTAAAACCCGTTGCACAGTTACAATTATCTCATTCTGATTATGTTCGGATGGCTGATGGCCGTGAAACTCACAATAAATCTTGGAGTTCGGTTTAGTTTTGAAATTTACATTTGTTCCAAGCCAGTTACAAACTTGTATAATTCATTGGAGTGTGGGGGGAAACCGAAGATCTCAGAGAAAACCCACGCAGGTCACGGGGAGAACGTGCAAACTCCGTACAGACAGTGCCCGATAGTCAGGATCGAACACGGGACTCTGGCGCTGTGAGGCAGCAACTCTACCGCTGCTCCACCGTGCCACCCTAGTAAAGAAGTACTCCCATATAAATTTACGATACGATACGATAGAATATTTATCCCAGGAGGGAAACTGATCGGCCAACAGTCATAAAAACACAAAACACACAAAAATGAAATTAAAGTGACGAGTGGAAAGGATTGGGGGTGTGGGGAGGGGGGTGGGGGGGGGGGAAGAGTCAGTCTCAGTCTACCCCACGACAGAAGGGGGAGGAGTTGTACGGTTTGATAGCCACAGGGAAGAAGGATCTCCTGTGGCGTTCTGTGCTGCATCTTGGTGGGACCAGTCTGTTGCTGAAGGTGCTCCTCAGGTTGACCAGTGTGTCATGGAGAGGGTGAGCTGTATTGTCCAGGTTGCTCCGAAGTTTGAGGAGCATCCTCCCCTCCTAGACCAGCCTCCCGTGAATCCAACTCCAACTCCGCCCCCAGGACAGAGCCGGCCTTCCTGAGGAGTTTGTTAAAGAATAGTCTGGACACATTTGATTAGTTGCCCAGTTGGTTCTGATAATTTAAGTAACGGATCTATAAATATTTATGTGTATATTGAACTGAACGGTTCTGTATTTTTGCTTACAATGTTCTGTTGTGCTGCAGCAAGCAAGAATTTAATTGTCCTATCTGGGACACATCACAATAAACTCTCTTCCCTTGACTTGACTTGGAAAGATGCATTGAAATGTCTAGACAAAAGATATAGCCAGCAGTGTCAATAAAATACTGACATTTTCATGATAACTAATTATTGATCTGCGTTTAAAATATGATTCATAATTACTATTTGTTACAGATCGGTGTGGCCTGCCCAGAAAATCATATCATTCTTAATTTTAACATTTAACACTTCAGAAATGCCAAGTATAAAGACCAATCAATATAAATATAGAAGGCTGTACAAAGATCCTGATAGAAATGTCCGTCCATGTACCTAATGATAAAAGGCATGGGCCAACATATAAATGACTGGCCCAACAATAACTTTGGCCCCAAAATTAATTTTGAGGCACAAACCCATTGCAGAACTAAAGTTTATCAGTTTCAACTTGTCACAGTTTAAGGATAAGGGGTCGGCCATTTAGGACTGAGATGAGGAAAAACGTTTTCATCCAGAAAGTTGTGAATCTGTGGAATTCTCTGCCACAGAAGGCAGTGGAGGCTGGTTCACTGGATGTTTTCAAGAGAGAGTTAGGTTTAGCTCTTGGGGCTAACGGAATCAAGGGATATGGGGAGAAGGCAGGAATGGGGTACTGATTTTAGATGATCAGCCATGATCATGTTGAATGGCGGTGCTGGCTCGAAGGGCCGAATGACCTACTCCTGCACCTGGGATGGCAGGACTTTCATATGAAGAAAGACTGGATAGACTCGGCTTGTACTCGCTAGAATTTAGAAGATTGAGGGGGGATCTTATAGAAACTTACAAGATTCTTAAGGGGTTGGACAGGCTAGATGCAGGAAGATTGTTCCCGATGTTGGGGAAGTCCAGAACAAGGGGTCACAGTTTAAGGATAAGGGGGAAGTCTTTTAGGACCGAGATGAGAAAATCATTTTTCACACAGAGAGTGGTGAATCTGTGGAATTCTCTGCAACAAGGTAGTTGAGGCCAGTTCATTGGCTATATTTAAGAGGGAGTTAGATGTGGCCCTTGTGGCTAAAGGGATCAGGGGGTATGGAGAGAAGGCAGGTACAGGATACTGAGTTGGATGATCAGCCATGATCATATTGAAAGGCAGTGCTGGCTCGGTCCTAAAAGACTTCCCCCTTATCCTTAAACTGTGACCCCTTGTTCTGGACTTCCCCAACATTGGGAACAATCTTCCTGCATCTAGCCTGTCCAACCCCTTAAGAATTTTGTAAGTTTCTACAAGATCCCCCCTCAATCTTCTAAATTCCAGCGAGTACAAGCCGAGTCTATCCAGTCTTTCCTCATATGAAAGTAGAGCAATGCCACCCCATTGTTCTATTGTGAACGGGTATGAACGTTATGTGTAAGAGGAGGAGGGGTGATGAGGGTGGCACAGTGGCACAGCGGTAGAGTTGCTGCCATACAGCGTCGGAGACCCAGGTTATTAACAAACCCTGTCACAGACATAGAGGCACGGAAACGTCCTTCGGCCCAACTTGCCCCTGCTGACCAAGATGCCCCACCGACATTGGTACCACATCCCCCGAAGCCGTTCCCATCAGGCAAGTTGGGAGGCCACGTTGCAGTTGTATAAGACGTTGGTGAGACCACATTTAGAATATTGTGTTCAGTTCTGGGCACCATGTCAATAGACAATAGACAATGGGTGCAGGAGTAGGCCATTCGGCCCTTCGAGCCAGCACCGCCATTCAATGTGATCATGGCTGATCATCCACAATCAGTACCCCGTTCCTGCCTTCTCCCCATATCCCCTGACTCCACTATCTTTAATAGCCCTATCTAGCTCTCTCTTGAAAGTATCCAGAGAACCAGCCTCCACCGCCCTCTGAAGCAGAGAATTCCACACTCACAACTCTCTGTAAGAAAAAGTGTTTCCTCGTCTCCGTTCTAAATGGCTTACCCCTTATTCTTAAACTGTGGCCCCTGGTTCTGGACTCCCCAAACATCGGGGACATGTTTCCTGCCTCCAGCATGTCCAAACCCTTAATAATCTTATATGTTTCAATAAGATGTGTCATAGGAAAGATATTGTCAAGCTTGAAAGGGTTCAGAAAATATTTACGAGGATGTTGCCACGACTAGAAGGTGTGAGCTATAGGGAGAGGTTGAGTAGGCTGGGTCTCTATTCCTTGGAGCGCAGGAGGATGAGGGGAGATCTTATAGAGGTGTACAAAATCATGAGAGGAATAGATCAGGTAGATGCACAGAGTCTCTTGCCCAGAGTAAGGGAATCGAGGACCAGAGGACATAGGTCCAAGGTGAAGGGGAAAAGATTTAATAGAAATCTGAGGGGTAACTTTTTCACACAAAGGGTGGTGGGTGTATGGAACGAGCTGCCAGAGGAGGTAGTTGAGGCTGGGACTGTCCCAACATTTAAGAAACAGTTAGACAGCTACATGGATAGGACAGGTTTGGAGGGATATGGACCAAATGCAGCTAGTGCGACTAGTGTAGCTGGGACATTGTTGGCCGGTGTGGGCAAGTTGGGCCGAATGGCCTGTTTCCACACTGTATCACTCTATGACTCTATTCACTATATGGGGCGGCACGGTGGTGCAGCGGTAGAGTTGATGCCTCAGAGTGCCAGAGACCCGGGTTCGATCCTGACTACGGTTGCTGTCTGTACGGAGTTTGTACGTTCCCCCCGTGACCTGCGTGGGTTTTCTCCGGGATTTCCGGTTTCCTCCCACACTCTGAAGACGTACAGGTTTGTAGGTTAAAGAAGGAACTGCAGATGCTGGAAAATCGAAGGTACACAAAAATGCTGGAGAAACTCAGCGGGTGCAGCAGCATCTATGGAGCGAAGGAAATAGGCAACGTTTCGGGCCGAAACCCTTCCGGGTTTCGGCCCGAAACGTTGCCTATTTCCTTCCGGGTTTCAGCCCGAAACGTTGCCTATTTCCTTCAGGGATTCGGCCCGAAACGTTGCCTATTTCCTTCAGGGTTTTGGCCCGAAACGTTGCCTATTTCCTTCGCTCCATAGATGCTGCTGCACCCGCTGAGTTTCTCCAGCATTTTTGCGTACCTTCAGGTTTGTAGGTTAATTGACTTGGTAAAATTGTAAATTATCCCCTGTGCATGTAGGATAGTGTGAGTGTGCGGGGATCGCTGGTTGGCACGGACTCGGCGGGTCGAAGGGCCTGTTTCCGTGCTGTTTCTCGAAACTAAACTAAACAGCTCCTCATTTTTCGCTTGGGCAGCTTACACCCCAGCGATATGAACATTGACTTCTCTAACTTCAAGTAGCCCTTGCTTTCCCTCTCTCTCCATCCACTCCCCCTTCCCAGTTTCCCGACCAGTCTGACAGTCCTCGATTACATTTAATCTCTGTTTGCTTTGTTGTTACCTTCTCCTAGCTATCAATGATCTAGTCTACATTTCCCTCGATCCCCATCCCCTTTGTCTCATTTTCACACCTTACACTCCCTTATCTCTGCATCTCACTCTTCCCTGACTCGGTCTGAAGAAGGGTCTCCACCCAAAACGTCACCCATTCCTTCCATCCAGAGATGCTGCCTGTCCCGCTGAGATACTCGGGCATTTTGTGTCTATCTTCGGTTTAAACCAGCATCTGCAGTTCCTTCCTAAACTAAACTGCAGCAGTTTTCCGAGACTTTTCTAGAGTTGCATTCAAATTAATTCACATTTCACCCAAGTGCAGAATCTTCCTTGAAGACGTGATCTTGGCCTGCGTTATGAAAAGCAATAAAATGGAGCTTAAAATATATTTATGTGATATTGGAAGCTTGGTGGAGTTTAATCAATACAGTTGAAAAGACAAGTTTCGCGAGAATTTTCAATCCTTCACCCGCTAATTGACTTTAAATGTTCGAACATGAATGTTAAAAGGGCATGCAACATCATTTGCCGGATATACTAGAGGTTTCATAATCAATTTCTGAGCAAAGTGAAAAAAAGGAATGTCATTCAAAAACCTTTAAATCATGCTTATTGCATCTTCATGCCAAAGGAATAGTTAAGTCTGGAGATTGATATGCAGCTGTAACGCTGAGATCATTAGTGTGAAGTGGGTGTAATGAACACAATTCTTGCAAATTACGTTGCTTCACTACAGACGATAGACACAAAAGGCTGGAGTAACTCAGCGGGTCAGGCAGCATCTGTGGAGAACATGGATAGGTGACGTTTCACAGAGTGCTGGAGTAACTCAGCGGGTCAGGCAGCATCTGTGGAGAACATGGATAGGTGATGTTTCACAGAGTGCTGGAGTAACTCAGCGGGTCAGGCAGCATCTCTGGAGAACATGGATAGGTGACGTTTCGGGCCTGTACTCGCTGGAGTTTAGAAGGTTGAGGGGGGACCTCGTTGAAACTTACCGAATAGTGAAAGGCCTGGATAGTGGATGTGGAGAGGATGTTTGCACTGGTGGGAGAGTCTAAGACCAGAGGTCACAGCCTCAGAATTAAAGGGCGCTCTTTTAGAAAGGAGGTGAGGAGGAACTTCTTTAGTCAGAGGGTAGTTAATCTGGTTAATTCATTGCCACAAAGGGCTGTGGAGGCCAAGCCTGTGGATATTTTTAAGGCAGAGATAGACAGATTCTTGATTAGAACGGGTGTCAAGGGTTATGGGGAGAAGGCAGGAAAATGGGATTAGGAGGCAGAGATCAGCCATGATTGAATGGTGGAGTGGACTCGATGGGCCGAATGGCCTAATTCTACTCCTAGAACTTGTGACCCCTTTCTTTTGTAAAACAGGCATCTGCAGTTCCTTGTTTCAGCGACATGTTTTGGTAGCTGGGTGCAGCTTA
>JAXLNO010001464.1:0-30922 GCA_038087875.1 Malacoraja senta
CATTTCTGTAATCCACATCGTCACTGGAGGGGATTTCAGCATTTTTCCCAGAATTTAAGTATGAGTTTTTTTTTGCTGATATTAGTCCATAGGCGACAAAGCATCGCTGAAAAACAGTCAAGGGCCTGTCCCACTTGGGCGTTATTTGCGCCTCATTTTCGCGACATCATTTACGCGTCATGTGTGCAATACGCGCGCATGGCACGTGGTGAGACGTGGTGGCTTAGGCAGTGACGAGCGGTCGCGCGCGGCACCCCAGGATTTTGGGATTCACAAAATCTTCGCGCGCCACCTTCGTGTTTACTACATGCCTCTGATATTCCCAGGTATTATCAGTTTTGAGTCTGGCTCTCATGGGACTTTCAGTATATTGGAGAGGACGCTGAATACTTCAGTCCAAAAACTTTCTAATTTTTGTGCAAAGTACAAAACTGTGGGTTAAAGTGGCTTCTTGGAACCGACACTTGTCTCAGAGAGGGGACACACTGGGGGAAATTTAAATAAACTTGCTTGCTTGCATTCATCCCAACACTCTGAAGATGTACAGGTTTGCAGGCTAATTGGCTCAATTTAAATTGTAAATTGTCCCCGGTGGGTGTAGGATAGTGCTGGTGTACGGGGATCGCTGGTCAGCGCGGACTCATAGATACATAGATACATAGAAAATAGGTGCAGGAGTAGGCCATTCGGCCCTTCGAGCCTGCACCGCCATTCAATATGATCATGGCTGATCATGCAACTCAGTATCCCATACCTGCCTTCTCTCCATACCCCCTGATCCCTTTAGCCACAAGGGCCACATCTAACTCCCTCTTAAATATAGCCAATGAACTGGCGTCAACTACCCTCTGTGGCAGAGAGTTCCAGAGATTCACCACTCTCTGTGTGAAAAATGTTTTTCTCATCTCGGTCTTAAAGGATTTCCCCTTATCCTTAAGCTGTGACCCCTTGTCCTGGACTTCCCCAACATCGGGAACAATCTTCCTGCATCTAGCCTGTCCAACCCCATAAGAATTTTGTAAGTTTCTATAAGATCCCCCTCTCAATCTTCTAAATTCTAGCGAGTATAAGCCGAGTCTATCCAGTCTTTCTTCATATGAAAGTCCTGACATCCCAGGAATTCAGTCTGGTGTACCTTCTCTGCACTCCCTCTTGGCAAGAATGTCCTTCCTCAGATTTGGAGACCAAAACTGTACGCAATACTCCAGGTGTGGTCTCACCAAGACCCTGTACAACTGCAGTAGAACCTCCCTGCTCCTATACTCAAAATTCCTCTTGCTATGAATGCCAACATACCATTCGATTTCTTCACTGCCTGCTGCACCTGCATGCCTACTTTCAATGACTGGTGTACCATGACACCCAGGTCTCGCTTGCATCTCCCCTTTTCCTAATCGGCCACCATCTAGATAATAGTCTGCTTTCCTGTTTCTGCCACCAAAGTGGATAACCTCACATTTATCGACATTGTGCTGCATCTGCCATGCATTTGCCCACTCACCCAGCCTATCCAAGTCACCTTGCAGTCTCCTAGCATCCTCCTCACAGCTAACACTGCCCCCCCAGCTTTGTGTCATCCGCAAACTTGGAGATGTTGCTTTCAATTCCCTCGTCCAGATCATTAATATAAATTGTAAATAGCTGGGGTCCCAGCACTGAGCCTTGCGGTACCCCACTAGTCACTGCCTGCCATTCTGAAAAGGACCAGTTTACTCCTACTCTTTGCTTCCTGTTTGCCAGCCAGTTCTCTATCCACATCAATACTGAACCCCCAATACCGTGGGCTTTAAGTTTGTATCCTAATCTCTTATGTGGGACCTTGTCGAAAGACTTCTGAAAGTCCAGATACAGACACATCCACTGGTTCTGCCCTATCCACTCTACTAGTTACATCCTCGAAAAATTCTATAAGATTCGTCAGACATGATTTACCTTTTCTAAATCCATGCTGACTTTGTCCAATGATTTCACCACTTTCCAAATGTGCTGCTATCCCATCTTTAATAACTGACTCTAGCAGTTTCCCCACTACCGATGTTAGACTAACTGGTCTGTAATTCCCCGTTTTCTCTCTCCCTCCCTTCTTAAAAAGTGGGGTTACATTTGCTACCCTCCAATCCTCAGGAACTACTCCAGAATCTAAAGGATTCTTGAAAAATTATCACTAATGCATCCACTATTTCTGGAGCTACTTCCTTAAGTACTCTGGGATGCAGCCTATCTGGCCCTGGGGATTTATCGGCCTTTAATCCATTCAATTTACCCAACACCACTTCCCGGACTAAACTGGATTTTACTCAGTTCCTCCATCTCATTTGACCGTTGTCCCTGCTATTTCCGGCAGATTATTTATGTCTTCCTTAGTGAAGACGGAACCAAAGTAGTTATTCAATTGGTCTGCCATATCCTTGTTCCCCATGATCAATTCACCTGTTTCTGACTGGAAGGGACCTACATTTGTTTTAACTAATCTCTTTCTCTTCACATATCTATAAAAACCTTTTGCAGTCAGTTTTTATGTTCCCTGCCAGTTTTCTTTCATAATCTATTTTCCCTTTCCTAATTAAGCCCTTTGTCCTCCTCTGGTGGACTCTGAATTTCTCCCAGTCCTCTGGTAGGCTGCTTTTGCTGGCTAATTTGAACGCATCATCTTTTGCTTTGATACTATCCCTGATTTCCCTTGTTATCCACGGATGCACCACCTTCCCTGATTTATTCTTTTGCCAAACTGGGATGAACAATTTTTGTAGTTCATCCATGCAGTCTTTAAATGCCTTCCATTGCATATCCACCGTCAACCCTTTTAGAACTAATTGCCAGTCAATCTTGGCCAATTCACATCTCATACCCTCAAAGTTACCTTTCTTTATGTTCAGAACCGTTGTTTCTGAATTAACAATGTCACTCTCCATCCTAATGAAGAACTCAACCATATTATGGTCACTCTTGCCCAAGGGGGCACGCACAACAAGACTGCTAACTAACCCTTCCTCATTACTCAATACCCAGTCTAGAATAGCCTGCTCTCTCGTTGGTTCCTCTACATGTTGGTTTAGAAAACTATCCCGCATACATTCCAAGAAATCCTCTTCCTCAGCACCCCTGCCAATTTGATTCACCCAATCTATATGTAGATTGAAGTCACCCATTATAACTGTTTTGCCTTTGTTGCACGCATTTCTAATTTCCTGTTTGATGCCATACCCAACTTCACTACTACTGCTAGGTGGCCTGTACACAACACCCACCAGCGTTTTCTGCCCCTTAGTGTTTCGCAGCTCTACCCATACCGATTCCACATCCTCCAAGCTAATGTCCTTCCTTTCCACTGCGTTAATCTCCTCTCTAACCAGCAACGCTACCCCACCTCCTTTTCCTTTCTCTCTATCCCTCCTGAATATTGAATATCCCTGGATGTTCAGCTCCCAGCCTTGGTCACCCTGGAGCCATGTCTCCGTGATCCCAACTATATCATAATCATTAATTGCTATCTGCACGTTCAACTCATCCACCTTATTACGAATGCTCCTTGCATTGAGACACAAAGCCTTCAGGCTTGTTTTTACAACGCTCTTACCCCTTATACAATTATGTTGAAAAGTGGCTCTTTTTGATTTTTGCCGTGGATTTGTCTGCCTTCCACTTTTACTTTTCACCTTGCTACCTATTGCTTCCGCCCGCATTTTGCACCCCTCTGTTTCTCTGCTCACCCATTTAAGAACCCCACCACCTCTTATTCTCTGTTTATTATTGTTTTCTTCTTTCCCCCCTACATGTTGGGTCTGAGTGCTTTCCTTCTCTGCCTCCTGCCTCACACACTGTCTAATAGCATTCTCTATTTGAGTCCCTCCCCCCAACCATTCTAGTTTATAGTCTCCCCAGTAGCCTTTGCAGAACTCCCCGCCAGGATATCGGTCCCCCTCAGGTTCAAGTGCAACCCATCCTTTTTGTACAGGTCGAACCTTCCACAAAAGAGGTCCCAATGATCCAGAAATTTGAATCCCTGCCTTCTGCACCAGTCCTTCAGACACGCATTTATCCTCCACCTCGCACCATTCCTACTCTCACTGTCGCGTGGCACAGGCAGTAATCCCGAGATTGTTACCTTTGCTGTCCTTCTCTTTAACTCCCCTCCTAACTCCCTAAATTCTCCTTTCAGGACCTCTTCTCTTTTTTTACCTATGTCATTGGTACCTATATGTATCACGACCTCGGGCTCCTCTCCCTGCCCTTTCAGGACATCTTGGACACGTTGAGACACATCACAGACCCTGGCACCAGGGAGGCAAACTGCCATCCGGGTCTCCCGACTGCATCCACAGAATCGCCTGTCTGACCCCCTAACTATAGAGTCCCCTATTAGTATTGCCCTCCTCTTCTTTTCCTTACCCTTCTGAGGAACAGGACTGGTCTCTATACCGGAGGCCCGGCCGCTGTCGCTACCCCCAGGTAGGCTGTCCACCCCAACAGTGCTCAAACAGGAGTACTTATTGTCAAGGTGTACAGCCACCGGGGTACTCTCTAGTCCCTGCCTGTGCCCCTTGCCTCTCCCAACCGTGATCCACTTGCCTGCCTCCTGTGGTGTTGGAGTGACCACATCCCTGTAACTCCTCTCAATGACTTCCTCGCTCTCCCTGACCAGACGGAGGTCATCGAGCTGCTGCTCCAGGTTCCTAATACGGTCCATTAGGAGCCCCATCTCGATACACCTGGCGCAAACGTGGACGTCTGGAGGGCTATCAGACTCCATGACTTCCCACATCTGACGTCCAGAACAGTAAACTGCCCTGGCCCTCATACTCCCCTTACCCTGGATACAATACATCTGACATCCAGAACAGTAAACTGCCCTGGCCCTCATACTCCCCTTACCCTGGATACAATACATCTGACATCCAGAACAGTAAACTGCCCTGGCCCTCATACTCCCCTTACCCTGGATACAATACATCTGACATCCAGAATAGTAAACTGCCCTGGCCCTCATACTCCCCTTACCCTGGATACAATACATCTGACATCCAGAACAGTAAACTGCCCTGGCCCTCATACTCCCCTTACCCTGGATACAATACATCTGACATCCAGAACAGTAAACTGCCCTGGCCCTCATACTCCCCTTACCCTGGATACAATACATCTGACATCCAGAATAGTAAACTATCCCGCATACATTCCAAGAAATCCTCTTCCTCAGCACCCCTGCCAATTTGATTCACCCAATCTATATGTAGATTGAAGTCACCCATTATAACTGTTTTGCCTTTGTTGCACGCATTTCTAATTTCCTGTTTGATGCCATACCCAACTTCACTACTACTGCTAGGTGGCCTGTACACAACACCCACCAGCGTTTTCTGCCCCTTAGTGTTTCGCAGCTCTACCCATACCGATTCCACATCCTCCAAGCTAATGTCCTTCCTTTCCACTGCGTTAATCTCCTCTCTAACCAGCAACGCTACCCCACCTCCTTTTCCTTTCTCTCTATCCCTCCTGAATATTGAATATCCCTGGATGTTCAGCTCCCAGCCTTGGTCACCCTGGAGCCATGTCTCCGTGATCCCAACTATATCATAATCATTAATTGCTATCTGCACGTTCAACTCATCCACCTTATTACGAATGCTCCTTGCATTGAGACACAAAGCCTTCAGGCTTGTTTTTACAACGCTCTTACCCCTTATACAATTATGTTGAAAAGTGGCTCTTTTTGATTTTTGCCGTGGATTTGTCTGCCTTCCACTTTTACTTTTCACCTTGCTACCTATTGCTTCCGCCCGCATTTTGCACCCCTCTGTTTCTCTGCTCACCCATTTAAGAACCCCACCACCTCTTATTCTCTGTTTATTATTGTTTTCTTCTTTCCCCCCTACATGTTGGGTCTGAGTGCTTTCCTTCTCTGCCTCCTGCCTCACACACTGTCTAATAGCATTCTCTATTTGAGTCCCTCCCCCCAACCATTCTAGTTTA
Organism: Malacoraja senta; assembly: GCA_038087875.1. Classification (NCBI taxonomy): domain Eukaryota; kingdom Metazoa; phylum Chordata; class Chondrichthyes; order Rajiformes; family Rajidae; genus Malacoraja; species Malacoraja senta. The sequence goes on from JAXLNO010001464.1 coordinate 5,971, forward strand.
TAGTCTCCCCAGTAGCCTTTGCAGAACTCCCCGCCAGGATATCGGTCCCCCTCAGGTTCAAGTGCAACCCATCCTTTTTGTACAGGTCGAACCTTCCACAAAAGAGGTCCCAATGATCCAGAAATTTGAATCCCTGCCTTCTGCACCAGTCCTTCAGACACGCATTTATCCTCCACCTCGCACCATTCCTACTCTCACTGTCGCGTGGCACAGGCAGTAATCCCGAGATTGTTACCTTTGCTGTCCTTCTCTTTAACTCCCCTCCTAACTCCCTAAATTCTCCTTTCAGGACCTCTTCTCTTTTTTTACCTATGTCATTGGTACCTATATGTATCACGACCTCGGGCTCCTCTCCCTGCCCTTTCAGGACATCTTGGACACGTTGAGACACATCACAGACCCTGGCACCAGGGAGGCAAACTGCCATCCGGGTCTCCCGACTGCATCCACAGAATCGCCTGTCTGACCCCCTAACTATAGAGTCCCCTATTAGTATTGCCCTCCTCTTCTTTTCCTTACCCTTCTGAGGAACAGGACTGGTCTCTATACCGGAGGCCCGGCCGCTGTCGCTACCCCCAGGTAGGCTGTCCACCCCAACAGTGCTCAAACAGGAGTACTTATTGTCAAGGTGTACAGCCACCGGGGTACTCTCTAGTCCCTGCCTGTGCCCCTTGCCTCTCCCAACCGTGATCCACTTGCCTGCCTCCTGTGGTGTTGGAGTGACCACATCCCTGTAACTCCTCTCAATGACTTCCTCGCTCTCCCTGACCAGACGGAGGTCATCGAGCTGCTGCTCCAGGTTCCTAATACGGTCCATTAGGAGCCCCATCTCGATACACCTGGCGCAAACGTGGACGTCTGGAGGGCTATCAGACTCCATGACTTCCCACATCTGACGTCCAGAACAGTAAACTGCCCTGGCCCTCATACTCCCCTTACCCTGGATACAATACATCTGACATCCAGAACAGTAAACTGCCCTGGCCCTCATACTCCCCTTACCCTGGATACAATACATCTGACATCCAGAACAGTAAACTGCCCTGGCCCTCATACTCCCCTTACCCTGGATACAATACATCTGACATCCAGAATAGTAAACTGCCCTGGCCCTCATACTCCCCTTACCCTGGATACAATACATCTGACATCCAGAACAGTAAACTGCCCTGGCCCTCATACTCCCCTTACCCTGGATACAATACATCTGACATCCAGAACAGTAAACTGCCCTGGCCCTCATACTCCCCTTACCCTGGATAGAATACAAAACAAACTGCTACAATACAGTACAATCAGCAGGGATCTGACTCCCAATCAGCTGCTCCCTCTTGTCTGCTTCCACCAATCAGCGGCTTCCTCAAACCCACTTGTTTTTGAAGTGGAATTGGAACGTTACAGATTTGGGTTCCTTTTTAACTCCTACCGCTCGGGTGTAGCTCCTCCCTCTGCGACCTCTCCAACGGCTCTTGGGCCTCTGTAAGGAACAAGCCCCGCGCTCCTTTTTAACTCCTACCGCTCGGGTGTAGCTCCTCCCTCTGCGACCTCTCCAACGGCTCTCGGGCCTCTGTAAGGAACAAGCCCCGCGCTCCTTTTTAACTCCTACCGCTCGGGTGTAGCTCCTCCCTCTGCGACCGACTCGGTGGTGCCGAAGGGCCTGTTTCTGCGCTGTATCTCTAAACTAAACTTGTTTCAGGCAGGAAGAATTACCCCAAAGCTAATGGAATGTTGGCCTTCATAACTAGAGGATTTCAGTATAGGAATAAAAAGGTTCTTCTGCAGTTGTACAGGGCTCTGTTAAGACCACATCTGGAGTGTTGCATACAGTTTTGGTCTCCTAATTTGAGGAAGGACATCCTTGTGATTGAGGCAGTGCAGCGTAGGTTCACGAGATTGATCCCTGGGATGGTGGGACTGTCATATGAGGAAAGATTGAAAAGACTAGGATTGTATTCACTGGAGTTTAGAAAGATGAGGGGGGATCTTATAGAAACATATAAAATTATAAAAGGACTGGACAAGCTAGATGCAGGAAAAATGTTCCCAATGTTGGGCGAGTCCAGAACCAGGGGCCACAGTCTTAGAATAAAGGGGAGGCCATTTAAGACTGAGCTGAGATAAAACGTTTTCACCCAGAGAGTTGTGAATTTGTGGAATTCCCTGCCACAGAGGGCAGTGGAGGCCAAGTCACTGGATGGATTTAAGAGAGAGTTCGATAGAGCCCTAGGGGCTAGTGGAATCAAGGGATATGGGGAGAAGGCAGGCACGGGTTATTCATTGGGGATGATCAGCCATGATCACAATGAATGGCGGTGCTGGCTCGAAGGGCCGAATGGCCTCCTCCTGCACCTATTTTCTATGACAAACACATGGCAGATATGGTCCAGGTCCAATGCAGAGAGGATTACAGCTGGTTGTAAGCTTGAGCTCACTGCAAGCCCTTTACTTCCCCATGGGGAGAAGGCAGGAACGGGGTACTGATTGGGGATGATCAGCCATGATCACATTGAATGGCGGTGCTGGCTCTTAGGGCTGAAAGGCCTACTCCTGCACCTATTGTCTATCAGACTTTGGACTTGGGAAATGGACCCCCCCCTTTCAGAGCCAGGCCTCCATGCTCCAGCTCTGATTACACTGCAATCTCCTCACAAAGTTCAGTTCAGTTTATTCACCGAGGTACGGTGAAAAGCTTTTGTTGCGTGCTAACTAGTCAGCAGAAAGACAACACATTATTACAATCGAGCCATTCCCAATGTACAGATACATGATATTGGAATACCTTTTTATTGCAAGGTAAAGCCAGCAAAGTCAAACCTCAAAAAGACTGCAAAAAGTTGTGACCACTGCCCAGTCCATCATCGGCTCTGACCTCCCCACCATCGAGGGGATCGATCGCAGTCGCTGCCTCAAAAAGGCTGCCAGCATCATCAAGGACCCACACCATCCTGGCCACACACTCATCTCCCCGCTGCCATCAGGTAGAAGGTACAGGAGCCTGAAATCTGCAACATCCAGGTTCAGGAATATCTACTTCCCCACAGCCATCAGTCTATTAAACTCCTCATCAAACAAACTCTGAACAATAACAGCCTATTGCACTTTATCTGTTTATTTATGTGTATATATATATGGTCTATGGTATATAGACACACTGATCTGTTCTGTATTCATGCCTACTATATTCTGTTGTGCTGAAACAAAGCAAGAATTTCATTGTCCTATCTGGGACACATGACAATAAACTCTCTTGACTTGACTTGACTTGACTTTATTCCTCACATACACATACAAGATGTGCAGTGAAATGAAAGTGGCAACGCCTGCGGATTGTGCAAAACAACAGAACAACAGAACAGAACAGAACAGAACCGAGCAAGTCCGATCAAGGATAGTCCGAGGGTCACCAATGAGGTAGACAGTAGTTCAGCACTGCTCTCTAGTGGGCGAGAGGACGGTTCAGTTGTCTGATAACAGCTGACAATAGACAATAGACAACAGACAATAGGTGCAGGAGTAGGCCATTCGGCCCTTCGAGCCAGCACCGCCATTCAATGTGATCATGGCTGATCATCCACAATCAGTACCCCGTTCCTGCCTTCTCCCCATATCCCCTGACTCCGCTATTTTTAAGAGCCCTATCTTGCTCTCTCTTGAAAGTATCCAGAGAACCGGCCTCCACCGCCCTCTGAGGCAGAGAATTCCACAGACTCACAACTCTCTGTGAGAAAAAGTGTTTCCTCGTCTCCGTTCTAAATGGCCTACCCCTTATTCTTAAACTGTGGCCCCTGGTTCTGGACTCCCCCAACATCGGGAACATGTTTCCTGCCTCTAGCTTGTCCAAACCCTTAACAATCTTATATGTTTCAATGAGATCCCCTCTCATCCTAAACTTGAGTGTACAAGCCCAGCTGCTCCATTCCCTCAGCATATGACAGTCCCACCATCCCAGGAATTAACCTTGTAAACCTACGCTGCACTCCCTCAATAGCAAGAATGTCCTTCCTCAAATTAGGAGACCAAAACTGCACACAATATTCCAGGTTTGGTCTCACTGGGGCTCTGTATAATTGCAGAAGGACCTCTTTGCTCCTATATTCGATTCCTCTTGTTATAAAGGCCAACATGCCAGAACATGTCAGCTGGCAAGAAACTGTCCCTGAATCTGGAGGTGTGCGTTCGTTTTCACACTTCTGTACCTTTTGCCCGATGGGAGAGGGGAGAAGAGGGAGTGGCCGGGGGTGAGACTGGTCCTTGATGATGCTGCTGGCCTTGCCGAGGCAGCGTGAGGTATAGATGGAGTCAACGGAAGGGAGGTTGGTTTGTGTGATGGTCTCGGCTGGGTCCACAATTCTGTGGCAATGAATTCCACCAGGTTTAGTTTTAGTTTTTAGTTTAGTTGAGAGATACCGCGTGGAAACTGACCGTTCGGCCCACTGAGTCCGCACTGACCAGCGATCCCCGCACATCAACACTATCCTACACACACTAGGGACAATTTACATTGGGGATGATCAGCCATGATCACATTGAATGGCGGTGCTGGCTCGAAGGGCCGAATAGCCTACTCCTGCACCTATTGTGTATTGTCCATAGAACATGCGGGGCGGGGAATGGTGTCCGTTGTTGCCGATTGTCCGTTATAACCAAGTAAGGGATTTACTCCAATCACCTCATGGTTTCTCTGTTCAACCACGAGTTGATTTCAACTACAAAGATATTTTTCAACAGCTAAAAAAAGATTTTTGTTACTGCAAGCTAAAATTACCAAAGGCTGTTTTGATACGCCGTTTAATACAGTTAAGTGTGGATGAAAGCAATGTCTCACTAATTTAAGGCAGAGATAGATAGATTCCTGATTAGTATGGGTGTCAGGGGTTATGGGGGAGAAGGCAGGAGAATGGGTTAGGAGGGAGAGATAGATCACATCTGTGGAGTCTTTCAAGTTCCTGGGAACCATCATCTCCAAGGACCTTAAGTGGGGTGGCCACCATCGACTCCACAGTCAAAAAGGCCCAACAGAGGATGTACTTCCTTCAGCAGCTGAGGAAGCACAATCTGCCACAGGCAATGATAGTCCAATTCTATACGGCCATCGTAGAGCCTGTTCTCACCTTCTCCATCATGGTCTGGTTTGGCTCAGCTACCAAGCACGACATCCGGAGGCTGCTGCGAATCATCCGATCAGCTGAGAAGGTTGTTGGCTGCAACCTTCCCTCCATTGACAAACTGTACACTGCAAGGGCCAGGAAGCGAGCGGGCAAGATCATCTCTGACCCCTCTCACCCTGGCCACAAACTCCTCTTTGAATCACTTCCCTCTGGAAGGCGACTCCAGACTGTCAAATCTGCCACAGCCAGACATAAAAACAGCTATTTTCCCACGAGTAGTAGCTCTACTCAATGACCAAAAATCTGTAGCCTCCTTTTGCTCTGGTATTTTATTTAATTCACATGTTTAATCAATGATGTTTCATTATTGTTTAATGTTTTATGTGTCATTCCTAACTGTCACTGTATGTCATGTTGTCACTTGTGGGCGGAGCACCAAGGCAAATTCTTTGTATGTGAATACTTGGCCAATAAACTTATTCATTCATTCATTCATTCATCAGCTATGATTGAATGGCGGAGTAGACATTGCCAAACATAGTAACATAGAAACATAGAAAAATAGGTGCAGGAGTAGGCCATTCGGCACTTCGAGCTAGCACCACCATTCAATATGATCATGGCTGATCATCCAACTCAGTATCCCGTACCTGCCTTCTCTCCATACCCCCTGATCCCTTTAGCCACAAGGGCCACATCTAACTCCCTCTTAAATATAGCCAATGAACTGGCCTCAACTACATTCTGTGGCAGAGAATTCCAGAGATTCACCACTCTCTGTGTAATAAATGTTTTTCTCATCTCAGTCCTAAAAGATTTCCCCTTTATCCTTAAACTGTGACCCCTTGTTCTGGATTTCCCCAACATCGGGAACAATCTTCCTGCATCTAGCCTGTCCAACCCCTTAAGAATCTTCTAAGTTTCTATAAGATCCCCCCTCAATCTTCTAAATTCTAGCGAGTACAAGCCGAGTCTATCCAGTCTTTCTTCATATGAAAGTCCTGACATCCCAGGAATCAGTCTGGTGAACCTTCTCTGTACTCCTTATATGGCAAGAATGTCCTTCTCAGATTAGGAGACCAAAACTGTATGGAATACTCCAGGTGTGGTCTCACCAAGACCCTGTACAACTGCAGTAGAACCTCCCTGCTCCTATACTGAGTTGTTAAAGAAGGAACTGCAGATGCTGGAAAATCGAAGGTACACAAAAATGCTGGAGAAACTCAGCGGGTGCAGCAGCATCTATGGAGCGAAGGAAATAGGCAGGGTTTCGGCCCGAAACGTTGCCTATTTCCTTCGCTCCATAGACGCTGCTGCACCCGCTGATTTTCTCCAGCATTTTTGTGTCCCTGCTCCTATACTGAAATCCTTTTGCTATGAATGCTAACATACCAATCGCATTCTTCACTGCCTGCTGCACCTGCATGCCTACTTTCAATGACTGGTGTACCGTGACACCCAGGTCTCGTTGCATCTCCCCTTTTCCTAATCGGCTACCATTCAGGTAATAGTCTACTTTCCTGTTTTTGCCACCAAAGTGCGTAACCTCACATTTATCCACATTATACTGCATCTGCCAAACATTTGCCCACTCACCCAGCTTATCCAAGTCATCTTGCAGCCTCCTAGCACCCTCCTCACAGCTAACACTGCCCCCCAGCTTCGTGTCATCCGCAAACTTGGAGATGTTGCCTTCAATTCCTTCGTCCAAATCATTAATATAAATTGTAAATAGCTGGGGTCCCAGCACTGCACCTTGTGGTACCCCACTAGTCACTGCCTGCCATTGTGAAAAGGACCCATTTACTCCTACTCTTTGCTTCCTGTTTGCCAGCCAGTTCTCTATCCACATCAATACTGAACCCCCAATACCGTGTGCTTTAAGTTTGTATACTAATCTCTTATGTGGGACCTTGTCGAAAGCCTTCTGAAACTCCAGACATAGAAGTGTAGTAGTTGGAAGGTCATGTTGTACAAGACGTTGGTGAGACCGAATTTAGAGGATTGTGTTCAGTTCTGGTCACCGTGTTACAGGAAAGATGTTGTCAAGCTTGAAAGGGTTCAGAGACGATTTACGAGGATGTTGCCAGGACTAGAGGTTCTGAGCTATAGGGAGAGGTTGAGTAGGCTGGGTCTCTATTCCATGATGGGTGATCTTATAGAGGTGTATAAAATCATGAGAGGAATAGATTGGGTAGATGCGCAGAATCTCTTGCCCAGAGTAGGGGAATCAAGGAGCAGAGGACATACAGTCAGGGCATCAAGGACCAGAGGACATCGGTTCAAGGTGAAGGAGAAAAGATTTAATAGGAATCCGAGGGGTAACTTTTTCACACAAAGGGTGGTGGGTGTATGGGTGTATGGAACAAGCTGTTTGAATGACAATAAAGGCATTCTATTCTATTCTATTCTGCAGAGGAGGTAGTTGAGGCTGGGACTATCCCAACATTTAAGAAACAGACGGGTACATGTATAGTGTAGGAAAGAACTGCAGATGCTGGTTTAGATCGAAGGTAGACACAAAATGCTGGAGCAACTCAATTCGGGACAGGCAGTATCTCTGGAGAGAAGGTACCTGGATAGGACAGGTTTGGAGGGATATGGACCAAACGCGGACAGGTGGGACTAGTGTAGCTGGGACATTGTTGGCCGGTGTGGGCAAGTTGGGCCGAAGGGCCTGTTTCCACACTGCATTGGGCCATGACTCCAGCCGTGATGGGCCGAATGGCCAAATTCTGCTCCTATCACTTATCCATCTGCAGTTGTACAGAGCCCTAGTGAGACCACACCTGGAGTATTGTGTGCAGTTTTGAGGAAGGACATTCTTGCTATTGAGGGAGTGCAGCGTAGGTCTACAAGGTTAATTCCCGGGACGGCGGGACTGTCATATGCTGAGAGAATACATAGATACATAGAAAATAGGTGCAGGAGTAGGCCATTCGGCCCTTCGAGCCTGGAGTCAATATGATCATGGCTGATCATCCAACTCAGTATCCCGTACCTGCCTTCTCTCCATACCCCCTGATCCCTTTAGCCACAAGGGCCACATCTAACTCCCTCTTAAATATAGCCAATGAACTGGCCTCAACTACCCTCTGTGGCAGAGAGTTCCAGAGATTCACCACTCTCTGTGTGAAAAAGTTTTTCTCATCTCGGTCTTAAAGGATTTCCCCCTTACCCTTAAGCTGTGACCCCTTGTCCTGGACTTCCCCAACATCTGGAACAATCTTCCTGCATCTAGCCTGTCCAACCCCATAAGAATTTTGTACGTTTCTATAAGATCCCCTCTCAATCTCCTAAATTCTAGCGAGTATAAGCCAGGTCTATCCAGTCTTTCTTCATATGAAATTCCTGACATCCCAGGAATCAGTCTGGTGAACCTTCTCTGCACTCCCTCTATCGCTATAATGTCCTTCCTCAGATTTGGAGACCAAAACTGTACGCAATACTCCAGGTGTGGTCTCACCAAGACCCTGTACAAGTGCAGTAGAACCTCCCTGCTCTTATACTCAAATCCTTTTGCTATGAAAGCTAACATACCATTCGCTTTCTTCACTGCCTGCTGCACCTGCATGCCTACTTTCAATGACTGGTGTACCATGACACCCAGGTCTCGCTGCATCTCCCCTTTTCCTAATCGGCCACCATTTAGATAATAGTCTGCTTTCCTGTTTTTGCCACCAAAGTGGATAACCTCACATTTATCCACATTATACTGCATCTGCCAAACATTTGCCCACTCACCCAGCCTATCCAAGTCACCTTGCAGTCTCCTAGCATCCTCCTCACAGCTAACACTGCCCCCCAGCTTAGTGTCATCCGCAAACTTGGAGATGTTGCCTTCAATTCCCTCATGCAGCTCATTAATATAAATTGTAAATAGCTGGGGTCCCAGCACTGAGCCTTGCGGTACCCCATTAGTCACTGCCTGCCATTGTGAACAGGACCCGTTTACTCCTACTCTTTGCTTCCTGTTTGCCAGCCAGTTCTCTATCCACATCAATACTGAAACCCCAATACCGTGTGCTTTAAGATTGTATACTAACTGGAGCGGCTGGGCTTTTACACTCTGGAGTTTAGAAGGATTAGAGGGGATCTCAGTGAAACATATAAGATTGTTAAGGGTTTGGCCACGCTAGAGGCAGGAAACATGTTCCCGATGTTGGGGGAGTCCAGAACCATGGGCCACACAGTTTAAGAATAAGGGGTCGGCCATTTAGAACGGAGACGAGGAAACATTTTTTCTCACAGAGAGTTATGAGTCTGTGGAATTCTCTGCCTCAGAGGGCGGTGGAGGCAGGTTCTCTGGATGCTTTCAAGAGAGAGCTAGATAGGGCTATTAAAGATAGCGGAGTCAGTGGATATGGGGAGAAGGCAGGAACGGGGTACTGATTGTGGATGATCAGCCATGATCACATTAAATGGTGGTGCTGGCTCGAAGGGCCGAATGGCCTACTCCTGCACCTATTGTCTATTGTATATTGTCTATTATGAACTTATTCTGCCAATCCCAAGGCGCTCCAGAGTGTAACTAGCAGCGGGCGTTCTTTTACGAAAGTGTCCGCTATTAACCAAAATCTGTTATCGAAATCGTAATGATGAGGGATTACGGTACCTACCACAGAACTTTCCGGAAACTCCTCGGCCGACCGGTGGACGAGTGTGTCGGCCTTGTTCCCGACGCGCACGTAGATGCAGTTAGCGGCGGCGTCATCAGGCACGCTGAGCTTCTCGTAGTTAAAGTCCGTCAGCTGCTCCATGGCCTGTGGGGGAGAGAGGCAGCCCCAGGAATTAGTTCAGAGACACAGCACGGAAACAGTCCCTTCGGCCCATCCAGGCATCGTATTCCTCTCACGATTTTGTACACCTCTATAAGACAATAGACCATAGACATTAGGTGCAGGAGTAGGCCATTCGGCCCTTCGAGTCAGCAGCGCAATTCAATGTGATCATGGCTGATCATCCCCAATCAGTACCCCGTTCCTGCCTTCTCCCCATATCCCCTGACTCCACTATAGTAACCATATAACCATATATAACCATATAACCATAACAGCACGGAAACAGGCCATCTCGGCCCTTCAAGTCCGTGCCGAACATTTAATTATTATTATTATTATTATTTTTTTTTTTTTTGAAATTAAATTAAAAATAAAATACTTCCCCCTAGTCCCATCTACCTGCACTCAGACCATAAACCTCCATTCCTTTCCCGTCCATATACCCATCCAATCTATTTTTAAAGGATAACATCGAACCTGCCTCCACCACTTCCACTGGAAGCTCATTCCACACAGCTACCACTCTCTGAGTAAAGAAGTTCCCCCTAATGTTCCCCCTAAACTTCTGTCCCTTAATTCTCAAGTCATGTCCCCTTGTTTGAATCTTCCCTACTCTCAATGGGAAAAGCTTATCCACGCCCACTCTGTCTAACCCGCTCATAATTTTAAAGACCTCTATCAAGTCCCCTCTTAACCTTCTGCGCTCCAAAGAATAAAGACCTAACTTGTTCAACCTTTGGGAAGGAAGTAGAGTACAGGAGCTACCTTTTCTAGAGTCACTTCCTTAAGTACCCTGGGATGCAGACCATCAGGCCCTGGGGATTTATCAGTCCCATCAGTCTACCCAACACCATTTCCTGCCTAATGTGGATTTCGTTCAGTTGCTCCGTCACCCCAGATCCACTGGCCACTAGTACATTCTTCCAGGAAGATTGTTTGTGTCCTCCTTAGTGAAGAGGTCCTTCTGCAGTTGTATCGGGTCCTAGTGAGAACACAGCTGGAGTATTGTGTGCAGTTTTGGTCCCCTAATTTGAGGAAGGACATTCTTGCTATTGAGGGAGTGCAGCGTAGGTTTACAAGGTTAATTCTCGGGATGGCAGGACTGTCACATGCTGAGAGAATGGAGCGGCTGGGCTTGTACCCTCTGGAGTTTAGAAGGATGAGAGGATATCTCATTGAAACATATAAGATTGTTAAGGGTTTGGACACGCTAGAGGCAGGAAACATGTTCCCGATGTTGGGGGAGTGCAGAACCAGTGGCCACACAGTTTAAGAACAAGGAGTAAGCCATTTAGAACGGAGACGAGGAAACACTTTTTCTCACAGACAGTGGTGAGTCTGTGGAATTCTCTGCCTCAGAGGGCGGTGGAGGCCGGTTCTCTGGATGCTTTCAAGAGAGAGCTAGATAGGGCTCTTAAAAATAGCGGAGTCAGGGGATATGGGGAGAAGGCAGGAACGGGGTACTGATTGGGGATGATCAGCCATGATCACATTGAATGGTGGTGCTGGCTCGAAGGGCCGAATGGCCTACTCCTGCACCTATTGTCTATTGTCTATTGTTATGAATTATATTCACATATTCTGTTGTGCTGCAGCAAGTAAGAATTTGATTGTCCCGTCCATGACATATGACAATAAAACACTCTTGACTCTTGATTCTTGACATCTCTTGTTTCCCTTTCCCCTGACTCTCACTGAAGAAGGGTCTCGACCTGAAACATCACCCATTCCTTCTCTCCAGAGATGCTGCCTGACCCGCGGAGTCACTCCAGCTATTTGTGTCTACCCAAGTCAAGCTGCCTTACCTTGATGGTCTTCTGAGCGACATCACTGCTGCCCACGACAATGGTGCTGGGCCCGCCCATGCTACAGAAACTCTTCAAGTGATGAGGTTCTGGGACGTGTACTACAGAGACTGTGAAGTCCTGGAGATAACCAACAGATATGATCAGTCTCGGCTCAGTTCAGTTTCAGACGTTTCAGGGCTAAATGGTGTCACGTTGGGAAAAGGGGAAGTACAACGGGATCTGGGGGGGGGGGGTCCTTGTTCATCAGTCAATGAAAGTAAGCATGCAGGTACAGCAGGCAGTGAAGAAAGCGAATGGCATGTTGGCCTTCATATCAAGAGGAGTTGAGTATAGGAGCAAAGAGGTCCTTCTGCAGTTGTACAGAGCCCTAGTGAGACCACACCTGGAGTATTGTGTGCAGTTTTGGTCCCCTAATTTGTGGAAGGACATTCTTGCTATTGAGGGAGTGCAGCGTAGGTTCACAAGGTTAATTCCCGGGAAGGCGGGACTGTCATATGCTGAGAGGATGGAGCGGCTGGGCTTGTATACTCTGGAGCAGTGAGGTCAATGGCTGGGGAGGCACTGGCTTCTACCCCATCCTAACTTACTTGTGTGTGTGTGTGTGTTAGTTGTCTGTGCGTGATGTGTCTGGGAGGAAAGGAGAGAAGGGAGGGAGGGAGAGAAGGGAGGAAGGAGGGAAGGAAGTAGAGAAAGAAGGTAAGGAGGGAAGGAGAGAAAGAAGGGAGGGAAGGAGAGAAGGGAAAAGAGAGAGAGGAAGGAGGGAGGGAAGGAGAGAAGGGAGGGAGGGAAGAAGGGAAGGGAGGGAGGGAAGGGAATGAGAGGAGGAAGGGAGAGGGTCGGCGGCGGGAGTGGATGCCGGGGTCCCGAGCCGAGAGTAGATTGCTCCAGCGTGGGGCCCAATTGGGAGCTCTCAGCAGCCCAGAGCCTCCGAATCAGCCGCTACAAATCAACAAATCAACCTACCAGTCAGCGCCGCCAGCGGTGGAATCCAGAGCTGCGCCGCCGCTGCTGAAGCTAGCTAACGTGGAGGGAGTGTGAGGCAGCGTCAATTACGTGGGCTGAGCCTACGTAATTGACGCTCGCTCTTCCTACACTGGGCTCAAGACACGCCCCCTTGTGAGGCAGATGTGATCGCTGCCTCCCCTGGAGCTTTTTCAATGCAGTTTTATGATGAGACCAGTGAGTACAAATTTAAATATATTTATATGTGAAATAAGTTACCTGGACTATGGAAGGTGAGGGCATGCAATGAAGGGGTTTACACACATTACATTGGTGACATACATAGAGATGGTAACAGGCACACGCTTATTGCCCGCACTCCATCCAGTTTCTGAGGGGTTGCGCAATCAGAGGGGAGGCTCAGCTCGCCACTGCCTCACCTCTCATCTCTCCATGTATTTGCAGCGGAGCTGCACAAATTTGACGATTTTTACTATAAAAAATGATTAGATTCATATAGAAATTACATTTATAACAGATCAGTGGAAAAATCTTTATATTTATTTTATTTTATTGTTATTTTACTTTACTTTTCTTATCAGCTATTTTCATTGGGAGTATGACAGGTGAGGCTCTGCCTCCCTTTGCTCTCCTGACCGCACGTCCCTGCTCTGGAGTTTAGAAGGATGAGAGGGGATCTTATTGAACCATATAAGATTATTAGGAGTTTGGACACGCTAGAGGCAGGAAACATACTTGGCGAATAAAGTGCGATTCTGATTCTGAGATGCTGGAATAATCGAAGGTAGACAAAAAGCTGGAGAAACTCAGCAAGTGAGGCAGCATCTATGGAGAGAAGGAATGGGTGACGTTTCGGGTCGAGACCCTCGACCCGAAATGTCACCCATTCCTTCCCTCCATAGATGCTGCCTCGCCCGCTGAGTTTCTCTAGCTTTTTGTCCACCTTTAAATAATTACAGTTAAGTTTAGTTTGGAGATAAAGCATACACAGGCCCTTCGGCCCAGCGATTCGCCGCCAACCCACGATCACCTGGACACTAGTTCAATCCCACACACACGAGGGACAATTTACAGACTCAATTTCTGGTCTCCAACTGGAGACGTGAGTTTAAATCCCACTTCTGACACCATGTTGGTTTGGAGTCCTTGTAATAATAAAGACCTCACACCATGTCAGGTTATACACTGTTTATTTAGAATAAACAACTACAAGCTCTCACTTGAGAGTTTACTTCAGACTGCGGAGTGCAGTAGACCGCGACGTTAATAAGCTAGTGGGCGTAACTACAAAAGCATGACTCATAACATGAGCCACTAATCTACACCAATTAACCGACGAACCTGCACGTCTTTGGAATGTGGGATCAGGCGGTCACAGGGAGAAGGTGCAAACTTGTAGTCAGGATCGAACCCGGTGATCTACCCGGTGAGCAACTCTACCGCTGCGCCATAATCGGGGGGAGTGGGGGGGGAGGAATATCTTTGCGGCAAACCTCACCTTGAAGGCGTCAGCGACAAATTCGGCTCCCCTGAGATTGGTCCATTTCGAGATCCCGACAAAGAACTCACGCCCTGGAGCAGAATCCGATTGGTCGGGAAGTGCGCGGGATAGAAGAGGGAAAATATGTCAGGAAAGATCTGCAGGTTTAAATCGAAGATGGACACAAAATACTGGAGTACCTCAGGCAGCATCTCTGGCGAAAGAAGGAATGGTTGACATTTGGGGTCGAGACCCTTGTTTAGACCACTCCGCCTCCCATTCCCAATCCTGACCTTTCTGTCCTGGGCCTCCTCCATTGTCAGAGTGAGGCCCAGCGCAAATTGGAGGAACAGCACCTCATATTTCGCTTGGGCAGCTTATACACCCCAGCAGTATGAACATTGACTTCTCTAACTTCAAGTAGCCCTTGCTTTCTCTCTCTCTCCATCCCCGCCCCCTTCCCAGTTCTCCCACCAGTCTTACTGTCTTCGCCTACATTCTATCTCTGTTCCGCCCCCTCCCTTGACATCAGTTTGATGAAGGGTCTCGACCCGAAACGTCACCCATTCCTTCTCTCCAGCGATGGCTGCTGAGTTACTCCAGCATTTTGTGTCTACCTAGGAAAATATATAAAAATATGGGATTTGTAGGTAGGAACTGCAAATGCTGGTTTACACCAAAGATAGACACAAAGTGCTGGAGTAACTCAACCGGACAGGCAGCATCTCTGAAGAAAAGGAATAGATGACGTTTCAGATCGAGACCCTTCTTCAGTTTAAAAAAAGATCTAGACCCAAAATGTCACCCATTCCTTCTCTCCAGAGATGCTGCCTGTCCCGTTGAGTTACTCCAGATTGTCTGAAGAAGGGTCCCAACCCGAAACGTCGCCCATTTCCTTCGCTCCATAGATGCTGCCTCGCCCGCTGAGTTTCTCCAGCATTTTTGTCTACCTTCAATTTTTTTAATGTGTGTGTGTATATATATATATATATATATATATATATATATATAAATGTATATATGTGTGTGTATATGTACATACACACATACTGAACTTTTCTTTTCTCTTTTATTATATTGTTTACAGTGTAATATGTTTACATTATAAGAATAAGGGGTAAGCCATTTAGAACGGAGACGAGGAAACATTTTTTTCACACAGGGAGTTGTGAGTGTGGAATTCTCTGCCTCAGAGGGCCGGTTCTCTGGATAATTTCAAGAGGGAGCTAGATAGGGCTCTTAAAGATAGCGGAGTCAGGGGATATGGGGAGAAGGCAGGAACGGGGTACTGATTGGGGATGATCAGCCATGATCACATTGAATGGCGGTGCTGGCGCGAAGGGCCGAATGGCCTACTCCTGCACCTATTGTCTATTGTCTATTGTCTACATCGGGGTGAGGTACCTGCGGCCTTCTAGGCCATTAAGTGTGGCCTTTTGAATTAATCCAAATTTTGTAGAAACGTACAAAATTCTTATAGAAACGTACAAAATTCTTATGGGGTTGGACAGGCTAGATGCAGGAAGATTGTTACTGATGTTGGAGAAGTCCAGGACAAGGGGTCACAGCTTAAGGATAAGGGGAAAATCCTTTAAGACCGAGATAAGGAAAAACATTTTCACACAGAGAGTGGTGAATCTCTGGAACTCTCTGCCACAGAGGGTAGTTGAGGCCAGTTCATTGGCTATATTTAAGAGGGAGTTAGATGTGGCCCTGGTGGCTAAAGGGATCAGGGGGTATGGAGAGAAGGCAGGTACGGGATACTGAGTTGGATGATCAGCCATGATCATATTGAATGGCGGTGCAGGCTCGAAGGGCCGAATGGCCTACTCCTGCACCTATTTTCTATGTATCTATGTATCTATGTAGAACAAATCCTTTTATTTTTATTTAAATGTTATTGTTCTTCTTTTATTATTTTTATTTTAATCTTAAAATGAACGTATTTAAAATACCCAAGAGTAAAAGAAAATTCAATGAAATAATCCTATATCTAATTGAACTTTCTTGGATTCAGCCTTATTTGATTACAGGTAGGTTAATGCGGCATTCCAACATGAAAATTTTCCCCACCCCTGGTCTACATATTCTGTTGAGCTGCTGCAAGTAAGAATTTCATTGTTCATTTATAAGGGTCATGTGTTGAAATCACTGCTAGACTGGGCAAGCAGCATTAACTGGAGAAACCAATCAACGCAAATAACGGCGGCATGGTGGCACAGCGGTCGAGTTGGGGGGGGAGGGGAGTCTGTCTCAGTCTACTTCACGACTGAAGGGAGAGGAGTTGTAAAGTTTGATACGGGACGGTCTCGCAGAGCTGTACGCAAATTATGTGCCCTGTGCAGGTGACAATAAAGAACCCATTGGCCGTTGAACCAAAGTTAGAGTCAATAAGGCTAGGGTGGTGTTTACCGGTACCCGGACGTGGCGCCGACGGACGAGAAGCCGAAGCAAAGAAGTCAAAGCCAAATAGCCGAATGGAAACGAAGCCTAAACGCCAAATAACCAAAAGCGTACGAAGCCGAAATGCCAACTAACCAAAAGGGTGGAACGCCTAAAATCAAACTAACTGAAAAGATGGGACGCCTAAAAGCCAACTAACCGAAAGGGCGGGACGTCTAAAAGCCAACTAACCGAAAGCGCGGGACGTCTAAAAGCCAACTAACCGAAAGGGCGGGACGTCTAAAAGCCAACTAACCGAAAGGGCGGGACGTCTAAAAGCCAACTAACCGAAAGGCTATATCGACCAAAAGCAAACTCACCGAATGGCCGCTCTGCCGAAGAGCCACCTTCCCGAAAGGCGGCGTTGCCTGCAAGCCAACGAACCGAATGCCCCTTAACAGAAAAGTCAAATAACGGACATGACGTTGCCGGGGGGGGGGCGGGACACACACATGTCAGCGATTGGTCCAGACCCCCGCGTCCATCACATCTCCACCGCGGGAGGGTGGGGGTCATTTTCCCACACAAGCCATAGGTGACTGGGCAATCTGAACCCAAGCACCAAGTTGTGAGCGGCTGAAGGTGCGCATCCCTCGGGACAACCCCCACTCTGCCACGGCCACCCTAGGGTCGGGTGGAGCGGAGGTTTGGGGACAATGTTCATCCCTCCACAGTGATGTGATGGACGCAGGGGACTGACCAATCGCTGTCAAGTCCCGCCTCCCGGCAACGTCATGTCCGTTATTTGACTTTCCTGTTTAAGGGCAGTCGGTTCGTTGGCTTGTAGGCGACGCCGCATTTTCGGATAGGTGGCGTTTCGACAGAGCGGCCATTCGGTGAGCTTGCTTTAAGGCGAAGCAGCCTTTCGGTTAGTTTGCTTTTAAACGTCCCGCCCTTTCGGTTATTTGGCGTTTCGGCTTTGTTTCCATTCGGTTATTTGGCTTTACACTTCTTTGCTTCGGCTTCTCGTCCGTCGGCGCCACGTCCGCACACGGTGTTTTAACATGCTCAGGAAGATCTGGAGCTCAAAACACATCTCAATCAACACCAAAATTCGCATCTTTAACTCAAATGTGAAACAGGTGATGCTGTATGAATCAGAGACATGCAAAACAACAAAACACACCACAAACAGGCTGCAAACATTCATTAACACCTGCCTTCAGAGAATACTTAACATCTGGCGGAGAGACAAAGTAAGCAAAATTATTTACAATATACATCAATGATTTGGATGAAGGGATTCAAAGTAACATTAGCAAATTTGCAGATGACACAAAGCTGGGTGGCAGTGTGAACTGTGAGGAGGATGCTATGAGAATGCAGGGTGACTTGGACAGGTTGGGGGAGTGGGCGGATGCATGGCAGATGAAGTTTAATGCGGATAAATGTGAGGTTATCCACTTTGGTAGCAAAAACAGGAAGGCAGATTACCATCTAAATGGCGTCATGTGGGAAAAGGGGAAGTACAATGGGATCTGGGGGTCCTTGTTCATCAGTCTATGAAAGTAAGCATGCAGGTACAGCAGGCAGTGAAGAAAGTGAATGGCATGTTGGCCTTTATAACAAGAGGAATCGAATATTGGAGCAAAGAGGTCCTTCTGCAGTTGTACAGGCCCACACCTGGAGTATTGTCTGCAGTTTTGGTCCCCTAATTTGAGGAAGGACATTCTTGCTATTGAGGGAGTGCAGCGTAGGTTTACAAGGTTAATTCCCGGGATGGCGGGACTGTCATATGCTGAGAGAATGGAGCAGCTGGGCTTGTACACTCTGGAGTTTAGAAGGATGAGAAGGGATCTTATTGAAACATATAAGATTGTTATGGGTTTTGGACACGCTAGAGGCAGGAAACATGTTCCCGATGTTGGGGGAGTCGAGAACCAGGGGCCACAGTTTAAGAATAAGGAGGTAAGCCATTTAGAATGGAGACAAGGAAACACTTTTCTCACAGAGAGTGGTGAGTCTGTGGAATTCTCTGCCTCAGATGGTGGTGGAGGCAGGTTCTCTGGATACTTTCATGAGAGAGCTAGATAGGGCTCTTAAAAATAGCGGTCAGGGGATATGGGGAGAAGGCAGGAACGGGGGTACTGATTGGGGATGATCAGCCATGATCACATTGAATGGGCTGGCTCGAAGGGCCGAATGGCCTACTCCTGCACCTATTGTCTATTGTCTATTGTCTATTGACCTGTGGAAAAGAACAAGCCAGGAGCCCATTGACTTACAAATCCGAAGGAGTAAATGGTGTTGGATTGGACCCACCCTCGGGAAACCTGCCACAGACGGTCACCCGGCAAGCCCTGAAATGGAACCCCCAAAGGACAAAGGGAAAGAGGTCGCCCCAGGAACAGCTGGAGAAGAGGTGTCCAGACAGAAGTGTCTGAGAGTGGGCTCAACTGGGGAGATCTCGATAGAACTGCCAACATCTGAGTGAGGTGGGGGACATTTGTCAATGGTCTATGCTCCCCAGAGGAGCAAAGGCTCAACAAGGGAGTCCTCCCCCTTTACATCGGGGACCTAGGGTGGAGAGTGTTGCACAACAGGTACTTGAGACGGCTCACGGACTCATCCGCCGCCTGTCACTTTTACAGCGAGGCGGAGTCCGTGTATCATTTATATCTACAATGTGAGAGGTTTGCAGCCATTGTTCGAGTATCCGGTTCGAGCAAGGGCTGCTCATCAAATTTTGACTCCACTTTTAGTCCGACGCTCCGGATTTTTGGGCACCTGTTACTAGAGGGGGGAGGGTCGGTGGGGAGGGTCGGGAGGGACGGGATGGGGGTGTCTCCCTGTCGGTCTGCTCCTGGGCCTGGCCAAGATGGCCATTTCACGGGGTCCAGGCAGCCGGCTGTCGACGGCCGCACAGGGGTCGGCTGCCTGCCCCTTTTCCGGGGTTACGTCCGTGCCCGCGTGTCCCTGGAAAGGGAACACACACGCGGTGCCCACGGGGACGCTGGAGGCCTTTCCTCGAACGCTGGTCGCCGCGGGAGGTCGACTGTATTGTAGATAAGGATGGCGGGATTTTAAATTTGAATTTTTCCGTCTTGTTTGTAAACTGGCGATACAGGCAGGTTTTGATATGGAATGCTATACCACTTTGTATGTTGATTTTGTTTTTGGAATAAAGTATTTGTAAAAAAAAAAAAAAAAGAAGAGCAAAGGGCTTAAGAAGAGGAAGATTTGAACCAAAGTGCATTCAATCGGAACAGGAAGGGGAGGGGGGGGGAAGAGGGGGCGGGGGAGGACAAAGAGGAGAAGATGCAAAAAAAAAAAAATAATCTGGCAGAGTCAGGGTTTGAAAAGTTTTACCAGTGAACAAGACATCGCTGCCGTCTAGGGTAGCGCTCTCAATCCGTCACCTCCAGCACTCGTAGCTTCAACTCCTGTAGTATGCTCTTCACTGTGTCCACCTGAAATATAAAATTAGTGTTTGAGTTTAGCTTGTCGTCACATGTAACGAGGTACAGTGAAAAGCTTCTCTTTAGTTTCGTTTAGTTTAGAGATACAGCGCGGAAACAGGCCCTTCGGCCCACCGGGTCCGCGCCGACCAGCGATCCCCGCACATTAACACTCTCCTACACCCACTGGAGACCACACCTGGAGTATTGTGTGCAGTTTTGGTCTCCTAATTTGAGGAAGGACATTCTTGCTGTTGAGGGGGTGCAGCGTAGGTTTACAAGGGTTAATTCCCGGGGATGGCGGGACTGTCATATGTGAGAGAATGGAGCGGCTGGGCTTGTATACTCTGTGGAGTTTAGAAGGATGAGAGGGTACTTATAGAAACATGTAAAATTCTTGAGGGATTATTTAGCACAGAAACAGGCCCTTCGGCCATTCGAGTGGCTTGTTGTCACGTGTAACGAGGTACAGTGAAAAGCTTTTCTTTAGTTTAGTTAGAGATACAGGCCCTTCGGCCCACCGGGTCCGCGCCGACCAGCGATCCCCCGCACATTAACTCTATCCTACACCCGCTAGGGACAATTCTTTTACATTTACCAAAGCCAATTAACCTGCAAACCTGCACGTCTTTGGAGCGTGGGAGGAAATCGAAGATCTCGGAGAAACCCCACGCAGGTCACGGGGAGAACGTGCAAACTCTGTGCAGACAGCTCCCGTAGTCGGGATCGAACCCGGGTCTCTGGCGCTGTGAGGCAGCAGCTCTACCGTTCCTGACCCGCTGAGTTAACTCCGGCACTTAGTGTCCATCTGCAATTTCAAGCCATCGATCGCTTCATTTTAAATCCCTGCAGACGCGAGTTTGTAGGTTAATTCACCCTCAGTAAATTTGTCGCTGGTCCGGATGAGAAAGTGGGATAACCAAACTCGAGTGAACACGGGTGATCGAAGGTCGGTGTGGACTCAGGGCCCATTTCCATGCTGCAACTCCAAACTCAGCTAAAAGCACAGCAAAATCTCCTTTGGCAGGAAGCCTCACGGCAGAGAGAGGAAATTATACACAGATGTGCATGTTAACCACAACAGATGGGGCCCCGGTCAAAGGTCGGGGATACAATCTGCAAGTGGGAATACGAGGGGAAAAAAATGATGCAGAGAGAGCTGAGGAATAGGAACATAGAAACAAAGAAAATAGGTGCAGGAGTAGGCCATTCGGCCCCTTCGAGCCAGCACCGCCATTCAATAGACAATAGACAATAGGTGCAGGAGTAGGCCATTCGGCCCTTCAAGCCAGCACCGCCATTTTGTGATCATGGCTGATCATCCCGTTCCTGCCTTCTCCCCATATCCCCTGATTCCGCTAATTTTAAGAGCCTATCTAGCTCTCTCTTGAAACTATCCAGAGAACCGGCTGCCACTGGCCCTCTGAGGCAGAGAATTCCACAAACTCACAACTCTCTGTGTGAAAAAAATTCAATGTGATCGTGGCTGATCATCCAGAATCAGTACCCCCCGTTCCTGCTTTCTCCCCATATCCCTTGATTCCCTTAGCCCTGACAGCTAAATGTAAAGGGCCTGTCCCACTTGGCGAATTTTTCGGCGACTGCCGGCGTCATTGACTGACGTATCAGGGTCGCCAAAAGATGTTGAACATTTCAAGATCCAGCGGCGACAAAAAAATATTGCGACACTTGAGACCAGACGCGTCAATACGTCATCACGCCGCATCACACTGCGACTTTTTCGGTGCCCTGATACGCCAGTCAATGATGCCGGCAGTCACCGAAAAAATCGTCAAGTGGGACAGGCCCTTAATTCTCCCTTGTAAACATCAGCAAATTGGCCTCCACTGCCTGCTGTGGTGGAGTATCCTACAGATTCACAAAAAGTGGTTTCCCCATCTCAATCCTAAATGGCCTACCCCTTTATTTTTAGTTTAGTTTTGGGATACAGCGCGGAAACAGGACTTTCGTCCCACTAGGTCCGTGCCGACCAGCCGATCCCCGTACATCAACATAATCCTACACATAGATACATAGATACATAGAAAATAGGTGCAGGAGTAGGCCATTCGGCCCTTCGAGCCTGCACCGCCATTCAATATGATCATGGCTGATCATCCAACTCAGTATCCCGTACCTGCCTTCTCTCCATACCCCCCTGATCCCATTAGCCACAAGGGCCACATCAACTAACTCCTCTTAAATATAGCCAATGAACTGGCCTCAACTACCCTCTGTGGCAGAGAGTTCCAGAGATTCACCACTCTCTGTGTGAAAAAGTTTTTCCTCATCTCGGTCTTAAAGGATTTCCCCCTTATCCTTAAGCTGTGACCCCTTGTCCTGGACTTCCCCAAATCGGGAACAATCTTCCTGCATCTAGCCTGTCCAACCCCATAAGAATTTTGTACGTTTCTATAAGATCCCCTCTCAATCTCGTAAATTCTAGCGAGTATAAGCCAAGTCTATCCAGTCTTTCTTCATATGAAAGTCCTGACATCCCAGGAATCAGTCTGGTGAACCTTCTCTGCACTCCCTCTATGGCTATAATGTCCTTCCTCAGATTTGGAGACCAAAACTGTACGCATACTCCAGGTGTGGTCTCACCAAGACCCTGTACGACTGCAGTAGAACCTCCCTGCTCCTATACTCAAATCCTCTTGCTATGAAGGCCAACATACCATTCGCTTTCTTCACTGCTGCTGCACCTGCATGCCTACTTTCAATGACTGGTGTACCATGACACCCAGGTCTCGCTGCACCTCCCCATTTCCTAATCGGCCACCATTTAGATAATAGTCTGCCTTCCCGTTTTTGCCACCAAAGTGGATAACCTCACATTTATCCACATTTACACCCACTAGGAACAATTTTTACATTTACACCAAGCCAATTAACCTACAAACCTGTACGTCATTGGAGGAAACCGAAGATCCCGGAGAAAATCCACGCAGGTCACGGGGAGAACGTGCAAACTCCGCACAGACAGCACCCGTAGTCGGGATGGAACCCGGGTCTCCGGCGCAGCATTCGCTGTAACTCTACCCGCTGCACCACCGTGACCGCAGTTCTTAAACTGTGACCCTGGTTCTGGACTCTCCCAACATGAGGAACATTTTTCCTGCATCTAGCCTGTCCAATCCCTTAAGAAATGTATATGTTTCTATAAGATTGCCTCTCATCCTTCTAAATTCCAGAGAATGGAGAATGATCTTATTCACATCACCTTTATTGCATTCCAGGCCCACGGGCCATCAGAGACGTAGGGTCGCCAACTTTCTCACTCCCAAATAAGGGACAAAAGGTCAAAATACGGGACAAATTCCCCACAGCAATTCGTTGAGCGACTGGGCCGTGTCTGGGTGAATGATGCGTTAGCCCCGGGTGCTGGACTGGACACAAAGCCCCAGCCGGCTGGGCCAGCTGAGGAGTTTTGGCCCGGGGTCCGCGCGCACTGTCTTGCGCCCCGTCCAACTCACGAACGGATGATCGACCATGAGGAGGAGGGGGGGGGGGTGGTGGTGTCGGCGGTCAGCGAAGGACGGTGGTCGGACAGCTGGCCGGGCTGCCGACCGACCGACGGGCCACGGCGAGGGGCTGCTGCTGCTGCTGCTGCTGCTGCACTCCATGGGCTGCACTACGTCGGGACGGGTGAGGCGGGGGCCGGACGCGGCCCTCCGACCCGACAGTCCCCCTCGACCCGAGTAGCAGCAGTCAAATACGGGACAAGGGCGGTCCCGTACGGGACAAACCAATTTAGCCCAATATACGGGATGTCCAGGCTAATACGGGATAGTTGGCGACACTACCAGAGAGAACAGAAATGGCAGGACACACACACACATACAAGCACCAAGGAAATCCAGTGGGAACTGCATATCATGCAGCTGGCCTTCGAGAAACAAGCCCACGCCTCTCCAAATAGCTGTTCTGCAACTGATTAAGACGGCAAACAAGCAAAAAAAACTAAAATAGTGTATGCAAAAGAGCCAGGCAGGCATCTGGTTTGCAGCATCAACAGAACAGGACTTTACAGCACACAAACAGGACATAGATAGACACAAAAAAACAGTTTCGGGTTAGGACCCTGATTGAGACTGAGTGTTATAGTGGGGGGGGGGGGGGGGGGAGGGTCTCGACCCCGAAACATCACCCATTCCTTCTCTCCAGAGATGCTACCTGTCCTGCTGAGTTACTCCAGCCTTTTGTGCTACGGTTTAAACCAGCATCTGCAGTTCCTTCTTACTCAAGCTTGAAGGGGTGGGGTGGGGGGGGGGGGGGGGGGGGGTGGCGGACAAAGCATGTCAAGCGATAGATGGAAAAAGACACAAAGTGCTGGAGTAACTCAGCGGGACGGGCAGCATCTCTGGAGAAAGGGTGACGTTTCGGGTCGAGACCCTTCTTCAGACACCCTCCCGAGCTGCTAATTTAATCAATAAGGTCATAAGGTCAAAAGTGATAGGAGCAGGATCAGGCCATTCGGCCCATCAAGTCTACTCTGCTATTCAATCGTGGCTGATCTATCTCTCCCTCCTAACCCCATTCTCCTGCCTTCTCCCCATAACCCCTGACACCCGTACTAATCAACAATCTGTCTATCCCTGCCTTAAAAAATATCCACTGACTTGGCCTCCACAGCCTTCTTCCACAGATTCACCACCCTCTGACTAAAGAAATTCCTCCTCGTCTCCTTCTTAAAGGAATGTCCCTTAATTCTGAGGGAATTAATTCTGAGAGACCTCTAGTTCGAGGCTCTTCCACTAGTGGAAACATCCTCTCCACATCCACTGTATCCAAGCCTTTCACTATTTGGTTCCTCAGATGGCAGTGGAGGCCGATTCTCTGGATGCATTCAGGGCTCTAGTGGGACCACACCTGGAGTATTGTGTGAAGTTTTGGTCTCCAAACTTGGGGAAGTACATTCTTGCTATTGAGGGAGTGCAGCGTAGGTTCACCAGGTTAATTCCCGGGATGG
>JAXLNO010001464.1:31122-41122 GCA_038087875.1 Malacoraja senta
TTATTGATTGGGGACGATCAGCCATGATCACAATGAATGGCGGTGCTGGCTCAAAGGGCCGAATGGCCTCCTCCTGCACCTATTTTCTATGTTTCTATGTAAGGTAAAGCCAGCAAAGTCCAATCAAAGATAGTCCGAGGTCACCAATGAGGCAGATAGTAGTTCAGGACCGCTCTCTGGTTGTGGTAGGATGGTTCACTTGCCTGATAACAGCGGGGAAGAAACTGTCCCTGAATCTGGAGGTGTGCGTTCGTTTTCACACTCCTGTACCTCTTGCCCGACGGGAGAGGGGAGACGAGGGAGTGGCCGGGGTGAGACTGGTCCTTGATTATGCTGCTGGAGTCAATGGAAGGGAGGTGGCTTTGTGTGATGGTCTTTGTGGCTGCGACCATGTGCCTCTCGAAAAGCCTCCGAAAACTGCACTAAACTAGCTGCCCTCACCACCAGCCTGCTAGCATGTTTCAGGCACTCACCATCCTCTGTAGAGGAAAAAAACATACTCCACACATCTCCTTTATACTCTGGTCTGAAGAAGGGTCTCGACCCGAAACGTCACCCATTCCTTCTCTCCAGAGATGCTGCCTGTCCCGCTGAGTTACTCCAGCATTTTTTTTTTTTTTTTAATTTTTTATTTATTAGAAGTACATTACATTACAACCACATACATTAGTACTTGTCACTTATATCTTCTTACAATTAATGTACTCCGTTTGTTTTTTACACTAGTAAGAGGAAAGGATAAGATTGAGAGAAAGAAGAAGAAAGTGAAGGAAAAAGTGAAAGTGTAGAAAACGTGACAACAAGAAAGAACGAAGACCCTATAAGAACAAAATTAAAAACAAAAGAAAAAGAGTTAAGAAATAGACCCTAGAAAAGGAGGAGAAAGGGAAAGAGGGAAAAGAGAAAAACAAATAGTTTTTATGAGCATTACGCAAATGGGACATACCAACTCTCCAACTTTCATCCCCCCTTACCTGACCCCAGTTTTTTTTTTAAGTACCTTTGCACCCTATTTTTGTAATAATTCTATAAATGCAGACCACGTCAGGTGGAAGTGATCTGGTTTACCTGCCAGGAGGAGTCTTATCTCTTCTAGGTGTAATGTTTCGAACATATTTGAAATCCACATGTTTATAGTTGGTATTGGAGCCTTCTTCCAAAATTTTAGGATTAGCTTTTTTCCGGTTATTAACCCGTAGTCTATTAGTTTCTTTTGAAACACATTTAGTTCTGGACCATCTTCCGTTATTCCGAGGATAATCCATTCTGCTTTGGGTATCAGTCTTATTTTAAATAATTTTGTAAAGATTTCGAAAATTTCAATCCAAGATTTTTGAATTTTTGTACAGAAAACAAATGAGTGCGCTATAGTAGCTTCTTGGGATTGACATTTATCACAAATAGATGATAGATTTGGGAAAATTTTATGGATTTTAGTTTTGGAATAATATAATCTATGTAAAATTTTAAATAGTATTAAAGTGTGTCTTACATTAATCGAACATTTATGCACGTTTAATAAGTATTCATTCCAACTTTCCTTTGAAATTTTAATAGCTAACTCTAACTAATAGCTAACTTTAATGCGACCATGTGCCTATCGAAAAGCCTATCGAAAAGCCTCCGAAAACTGCACTAAACTAGCTGCCCTCACCACCAGCCTGCTAGCATGTTTCAGGCACTCACCATCCTCTGTAGAGGAAAAAAACATACTCCACACATCTCCTTTATACTCTGGTCTGAAGAAGGGTCTCGACCCGAAACGTCACCCATTCCTTCTCTCCAGAGATGCTGCCTGTCCCGCTGAGTTACTCCAGCATTTTGTGTCCACCTCCGATCTTAAAGTCATGCCCTCTCGGCTTTGACTCTTCCACTGAGAATAAAGTTCTGACGGTCTTCCCTGTTTATGCCTCTCATAGTTTTTTATGTACTATGGTGGAGCAGCGGTAGAGTTGCTGCCTCACAGCGCCAGAAACCCGGGTTCGATCCTGACTACGGGTGCTGTCTGTACGGAGTTTGTACGTTCTCCCCGTGACCTGTGTGGGGTTTCTCCGCGATCTTTGATATCCTCCCACGCTCCGAAGACGTGCAGGTTTGTAGGTTAATTGACTTGGTTATCAATGTCAAATTGTCCCTTGATGGCGGGACTAACATATGATGAAAGAATTGGTCGACTGGGCTTGTACACTCTGGAGTTTAGAAGGATGAGAGGATATCTTATTGAAACATATAAGATTATTAAAGGATTGGACATGCTAAAGGCAGGAAACATGTCCCGATGTTGGGGGAGTCTAGAACCAGGGGCCAAACAGTTTAAGAACAAGGGGCAAGCCATTTAGAATGGAGATGAGGAAAATATTTTTCACCCAGAGAGTGGTGAACCTGTGGAATTCTCTGCCTCAGAGGGCGGTGGAGGCCGGTTCTCTGGATACTTTCAAGAGAGAGTTGGATAGAGCTCTTAAAGATAGCGGAGTCAGGGGATATGGGGAGAAGGCAGGAACGGGGTACTGATTGGGGATGATCAGCCATGATCACATCACCTAGAAGCTGTGGACTGCGGTATCCCGCTGCTGAAACTCCGGGCCCGACTCCGGTAAAGGCCGCACCAATCCACGGTGTTAGGCCGCGAGGGAGGCGACATGGAAAAAGTAGCCTCTCCGTGGAGGAGACGACCGAAAGCGGTTCCCCCCTTACCCCCCTCCACCCCCCCCCCCCCCCACACACACCACCCCCGCACACAAGACACACCGAGAAACATTAAAAACACACATGTGGACATACTAAAAAACATTAAAAGGAGAAAATGACTAACACGCTGCTGGCATGGCAGCCGGCTCGCAGCACCCGCACCGACAGCACCCCCACCTAAAGGGCCCTAGTGATACCACACCTGGAGTATCGTGTGCAGTTTTGGTCCCCTAATTTGAGGAAGGACATTCTTGCTATTGAGGGAGTGCAGCGTAGGTTCACCAGGTTAATTCCCGAGATGGCGGGACTGTCATATGCTGAGAGAATGGAGCGGCTGGGCTTGTACACTCTGGAGTTTAGAAGGATGAGAGGGGATCTTATTGAAACATATAAGATTATTAAGGGTTTGGACACGCTCGAGGCAGGAAACATGTTCCCGATGTTAGGGGAGTCAGAATCAGGGGCCACGGTTTAAGAATAAGGGGTAAGCCATTTAGAACGGAGACAAGGAAACACTTTTTCACACTGAGAGTTGTGAGTCTGTGGGATTCTCTGCCTCAGAGGGCGGTGGAGGCCGGTTCTCTGGATACTTTCAAGAGAGAGCTAGATAGGGCTCTTAAAGATAGCGGAGTCAGAGGATATGGGGAGAAGGCAGGAACGGGGTAATGATTGGGGATGATCAGCCATGATCACATTGAATGCTGGTGCTGGCTCGAAGGGCCGAATAGCCTACTCCTGCACCTATTGTCTATTGTGTATTGTCTATGGTAGCCAGATTTGTCAGTTGATCTTTGGTAGAGCTTTGGACATATCATCTTCTTCTTCTTTCCGTGTCCATCTTGTTACAAATTTTGGCCTCACTGTCATCGTCCGTCCTGGAAAGGACGCAAGCTTCCAGCGACAATCAGTGGCAGCCATCACTAGTCGCAATAGGCAATAGACAATAGATAGACAATAGGTGCAGGAGTAGGCCATTCGGCCATTCGAGCCAGCACCGCCATTCAATGTGATCATGGCTGATCATCCCCAATCAGTACCCCGTTCCTGCCTTCTCCCCATATCCCCTGACTCCGCTATCTTTAAGAGCCCTATCTAGCTCTCTCTCTTGAAAGTATCCAGCGAAGACAGGCAGAGAATTCCACACTCACATGCTTGATCAATGGTGTTTTATCATTAATGTTTTATTATTAATGTTTAGTGTTTTCTGAGTCATTCGTAACTGTCACTGTATGTCATGATGTTACTTGTGGGCGGAGCACCAAGGCAAATTCCTTGTATGTGAATACTTGGCCAATAAACTTACTCACTTACTTACTTACCTACTTTTACTCTCTATGATAAAAAGTGTTTCCTCATCTCCGTTCTAAATGGCTTACCCCTTATTCTTAAACCGTGGCCCCTGGTTCTGGACTCCCCCAACATCGGGAACATGTTTCCTGCCTCTAGCGTGTCCAAACCCTTAATAATCTTACATGTTTCAATACGATACCCTCTCATCCTTCTAAACTCCAGAGTGTACAAGCCCAGCTGCTCCATTCTCTCAGCATATGACAGTCCCGCCATCCCGGGAATTAACCAGGCGAACCTACGCTGCACTCCCTCAATAGCAAGAATGTCCTTCCTCAAATTAGGGGACCAAAACTGCACACAATACTCCAGTAACAGGCAGTATCTCTGGGGAGAAGGAATCGGTGACGTTGTGTATGGACTCAAATTGTGGTCTCCAGAGTTATTTCTAGACAGTGAGTCAACCACAAGGATGGTCCTGATAGATTGAGGTCAGAGTTACTGCAGGGATGGGCTGTTATTGCAGCTTTGAGATAGTGATAGTGATAGGGATGTGTGACAAACAGCATTCAGGATGTGTTAATGAAGTGGATAAAACACAAACAGCGGAAAAAAAACGGAGCCACCATCACATATAACTTGCAGCAAAAAATTGCCAGCTCTTACACAGATATAGAGAACAAACTGGGGACACAAGGAACTGCAGATGCTGGGTTCTTGATCCAAAAACACAAAGTGCTGGAGGAACTGGACTATTGTGTGCAGTTTTGGTCCCCTAATTTGTGGAAGGACATTCTTGCTATTGAGGGAGTGCAGCGTAGGTTCACCAGGTTAATTCCCGGGATGGCGGGACTGTCATATGCTGAGAGAATGGAGCGGCTGGGCTTGTACACTCTGGAGTTTAGAAGGATGAGGGGGATCTCATTGAAACACCTAAGATTGTTAAGGGCTTTGACATGCTAGAGGCAGGAAACATGTTCCCGATGTTGGGGGAGTCCAGAACCAGGGGCCACAGTTTAAGAATAGGGAGTAAGCCATTTAGAACGGAGACGAGGAAACACTTTTTCTCACAGAGAGTGGTGAGTCTGTGGAATTCTCTGCCTCAGAGGGCGGTGGAGGCCGGTTCTCTGGATGCTTTCAAGAGAGAGCTCGATAGGGCTCTTAAAAAATAGTGCGTCAGGGGATATGGGGAGAAGGCAGGAACGGGGTACTGATTGGGGATGATCAGCCATGATCACATTCAATGGCGGTGCTGGCTCGAAGGGCCAAATGGCCAACTCTTGCACCTATTGTCTATTGTCTATTGTCTGTTGTCTAACTCAGCGGGTCAAGCAGCATCTGTGGAGGGAATGGACAGATGATGTTTCTGGTCAGGGCCCTTCTTCAGACTGTCCACCACTGCCCACATCTTCCCATCTCCTCCCCTGTCTGCTTTCCGCAGAGACCGCTCCCTCCGTAACTCCCTGGTCAATTCATCCCTTTCCACCCAAACCACCCCCTCCCCTGGTACTTTCCCAAGCAACCGCAGGAAATGCTACACTTGTCGCTTTACCCCCCCCCTCGACTCCATCCAAGGACCCACGCAGTCTTTCCAGGTGAGGCAGAGGTTCACCTGCACCTCCTCCAACCTCATCTATTGCATCCGCTGCTCTAGGTGTCAGCTGCTCTACATCGGTGAAACCAAGCGTAGGCTTGGCGATCGCTTCACCCAACACCTCCACTCAGTTCGCAATAACCAACCTCCCAGTGGCTCAGCACTTCAACTCCCCCTCCCATTCCCAATCCGACCTTTCTGTCCTGGGCCTCCTCCATGGCCAAAGTGAGTCCCACTGCAAATTGGAGGAGCAGCACCTCATATTTTGCTTGGACAGTTTACACCCCAGTGGTATGAACATTGACTTCTCTAATTTCAGGTATTCCTTGCTTTCTCCCTCTTTCCCCTCCCCTTCGTCGCCTATTCCTTCGCTCCATAGATGCTGCCTCATCCGTACAGACAGCACCCATAGTCGGGATCGAACCTGGGTCTCTGGCGCAGTAAGCACTGTAAGGCAGCAACTCTACCGCTGCGCCACCCTTTCATTACACATCCCGGCCAACATTTATTCTCCATCCCTGCCAGAGGTTATGGGGAGAAGGCAGGAGAATGGGGTTAGGATTGGGGAGAAGAGGAGAGGAGAGGAGAGGAGGGGAGAGGAGAGGAGAGGAGAGGAGAGGAGAGGAGAGGAGAGGAGAGGAGTGGTGAGGAGAGGAAGAGGAGAGGAGAGGAGAGGAGGGGAAAGGAGGAGAGGAGAGGAGAGGAGAGGAGAGGAGGGGGAAGGAGGAGAGGGGGGGAGAGGAGAGGAGAGGAGAGGAGGGGAGAGGAGGGGAAAGGAGGAGAGGAGAGGGGGGGGAGAGGAGAGGGGAGAGGGCAGAAGCAGAGAGGGGGGGAGAAGAGAGAAGAGGAGAGGAGAGGAGGGGAAAGGAGGAGAGGAGAGGAGAGGAGAGAAGGAGAGGGCAGGAGAGGGGAGGAAGGGAGGGGAGGTGGAGAGGGGAGGCAAGGATGGGCCGAATGGCCGAATTGACTCATGATCATGAAGTGCCTGAATTTGTTCCACCACGTTTATGTCATAGGAGCAGATCCAGGCCATAGAGACCACTCGAGTCTACTCTATATCAAGTCTACACCACCATTCAATCATGGCTGATCTATCTTTCTCTCACCCCCCCCCCCCCTCCCAGGCCTGTCATTAGGCGGGACTGTCATATGCTGAGAGAATGGAGCGGCTGGGCTTGTATACTCTGGAGTTTAGAAGAATGAGAGGGGATTTTATTGAAACACATAAGATTATTAAGGGTTTGGAAACGCTGGAGGCAGGAAACATGTTCCCGATGTTGGGGGAGTCCAGAACCAGGGGCCACACAGTTTAAGAATAAGGGGTAAGCCATTTAGAATGGAGACGAGGAAACACTTTTTCACACAGAGGGTTGTGAGTCTGTGGAATTCTCTGCCTCAGAGGGCGGTGGAGGCCGGTTCTCTGGATACTTTCAAGTGAGAGCTAGATAGGGCTCTTAAAGATAGCAGAGTCAGGGGATATGGGGAGAAGGCAGGAACGGGGTACTGATTGGGGATGATCAGCCATGATCACAATGAATGGCGGTGCTGGCTCGAATGGCCTACCCCTGCACCTATTGTCTATTGTCTATTGTCTACTCCTGAATGACTTCGCTTGAAATTAAAATAGGGGGACGTGATGTTTGTCGGCTACTCTCTTCCATTTACTTACCAGTGCCAGGAAAGATGATATATTTAGCCTCCTACTTTGCGCTCCTCTGCCCACTGACCCGCTGTCTGTAATCAGCTCAGCACAGCTGGGATACGAAAGTGAGTTGACAAGATATTTCACTGCCGCGGACAGGGTATGTATTGAGCCTTTCGTTTGGTTTTAGAGATACAGCGCGGAAACAGGACACTTCGGCCCACCGAGTCCGCGCAGGACCAGCGATCCCCGCACACTTAAGGGCCCTGTCCCACTAGGCGATTTTTTTTCGCCGACTGCCGGCGTCATATCAGAGTCGCCAAAAGATTTTGAACATTTCAAAATCCAACGGCGACAAGAAAAATGTTGCGACGCGTCAATACGTCATCCCGCCGTGTGTCCGCCGTGTCGCGCCACATAATGCCGCAAATTTTTCGGTGACCCGATAAGTCAGTCAATGATGCTGGCAGTCGCCAAAAAAATCGGCAATTTCGGCAAAATCAGCAAAATCGGCAAAATCGGGACAGGCCCTTTGCACTTTCCTACGCACACTTGGGACAATTTACAATAGACAATAGACAATAGACAATAGGTGCAGGAGTAGGCCATTCGGCCCTTCGAGCCAGCGCCGCCATTCAATGTGATCATGGCTGATCATCCACAATCAGTACCCAATCTGCACCTATTGTCCATTGTCTATAGAAGTGTGAAAACGCGCACGGTTGCGCAGCGAATGCAGCGCCGGCATCCCTGGTTCGATCCCGACTACGGGCGCTGTCTGTACAGTGTTTGCACGTTCTCCCCGTGACCTGCGTGGGTTTTCTCCGAGATGTTCGGTTTCCTCCCACACTCCAAAGACGTACAGGTTTACAGGTTAATTGGCTTGGTAAATGTAAAAATTGTCCCTGGCGGGGGTAGGATGGTATTAGTGTGCGGGGATCGCTGGTCGGCGCGGACCCGGTGGGCCGAAGGGCCTTTTTCCGCGCTATATCTCTAAACTAAAACGAAACCTCCAGATTCAGGGACAGTTTCGTCCCAGCTGTTACGAGGCAACTGAACCATCCTACCTCAATCAGAGAGTGGTCCTGAGCTACCTTCTGCCTCATTGGAGACCCTTGGACTATATTTGATTGGACTTTACTGGACATTATCTTGCACTAAACGTTATTCATGTTATTCCCTTTATCATGTATCTGTACACTCACTTCTCATCATGTATTGTCTCTCTGCTGTAGGAAGGAACTGCAGATGCTGGTTAAAACCGAAGATAGACACAAAATGCCGGAGTAACTCAGCGGGACAGGCAGCATCTGTGGAGAGAAGGAAAGGGTGACGTTTCGGGTCGAGACACTTCTTGTGGAGTCCGAAGAAGGGTCTCGACCCGAAATGTCACCCATTCATTTTCTCCAGAGATGCTGCCTGACCCGCTGAGTTACTCCGGCACTTTGTGTCCACTTTCTTTCTGCTGACTGGTTAGCACGCACCAAAAGCACAAGATCTGTGGAATTCTCTGCCTCAAAGGGCGGTGGAGGCCCTGTTTAAGAATAAGGGGTGAGCCATTTAGAACGGAGACGAGGAAACACTTTTTCACACAGAGAGTTGTGAGTCTGTGGAATTCTCTGCCTCAGAGGGCGGTGGAGGCCGGTTCTCTGGATACTTTCAAGAGAGAGCTAGATAGGGCTCTTAAAGATAGTGGAGTGAGGGGATATGGGGAGAAGGCAGGAACGGGGCAGTGATTGGGGATGATCAGCCATGATCACATTGAATGGCGGTGCTGGCTCGAAGGGCCAAATGGGCTACTCCTGCCCCTAATTGTCTATTCTCCAAGATACCACTGTATCTCGGCACACGTGACAATAAACTAAGCAATAGGTGTAGGAAGGAACTGCACAGGATAGACACAAAATGGATTCAAGATTCAAGAGAGTTTATTGTCATGTGTCCCAGATAGGACAATGAAATTCTTGCTTTGCTTCAGCACAACAGAATATAGTAGGCATAAATACAGAACAGTGAGTCCATATACCATTGAATATATATACATACACACATAAATAAGTAGATAACGTGCAATGGGCTATTAAAGTTCAGAGTTTTGTTTGAGTTGAGTTTAATAGCCTGATGGCTGTGGGGAAGTAGCTATTCCTGAACCTGGATGTTGCAGATTTCAGGCTCCTGTACCTTCTACCTGATGGCAGCGGAGAGATGAGTGAGTGGCCAGGGTGGTGTGGGTCCTTGATGATGCTGCCAGCCTTTTTGAGGCAGCGACTGTGATAGATCGCCTCGATGGTGGGGAGGTCAGAGCCGAAGATGGACTGGGCAGTGGTCACAACTTTTTGCAGCCTTTTCCGCTCCTGGACGCTCAAGTTGCCGAACCAAGCCACGATGCAACCGGTCAGCATGCTCTCTACTGTGCACCTGTAGAAGTTCGAGAGAGTCCTCCTTGACATATGGCTGGGGTAACTCAGCGGGACAGGCAGCATCTCTGGAGAGAAGCAATGGGTGATGTTTTGGGTCGAGACCCTTCTTCGGCTCCACAATCCTTGGAAGCGCCTAAGGAGCGATTCTTAGAAGCCGACCGCAAGAGTGCCAAGTCAGCGCAGCTCCAGGAACTGCAGTTGAGTCTATCTCTTGCACCACCTTGTTTAGCCTGGGCTGGGCAGTCTATAAATGCAAGAACGGAGCGCCCATCAGCCAGCAGAGCACGGAGGTTCACCGCCCTTACACTCTCTCCCCTGGCTTCCTCCCCATGCCAAGCATGGTAGAGGTCGATCTGTTGGCCTAAGAAT
>JAXLNO010001464.1:46122-64720 GCA_038087875.1 Malacoraja senta
AAGTGTGTGTGTGTGTTTATAAGTGTGTGTGTGTGTGTGTGTATAAGTGTGTATGTGTGTATAAGTGTGTATGTGTGTATAAGTGTGTGTGGGTGTGTCTATAAGTGTGTGTGTGTCTATAAGTGTGTGTGTGTGTGTATATAAGTGTGTGTGTGTCTATATGTGTGTGTGTATGTGTGTGTGTGTGTGTGTATAAGTGTGTGTGTATAAGTGAGTGTGTGCATGTGTCTATACGTGTGTGTGTGTGTGTGTATAAGTGTGTATGTGTCTAAATATGTGTGTGTGTGTCTATAAGTGTGTGGGGTGTCTATAAGTGTGTGTGTGTATAAGTGTGTCGATAAGTGTGTATGTGTATAAGTGTGTGTGTATAAGTGTGTGTGGGTGTCTATACGTGTGTGTGTCAATAAGTGTGTGTGTGTGTGTGTCTATAAGTGTGTGTGTGTGTGTGTATAAGTGTGTGTGTGTGTGTGTATAAGTATGTGTGTGTGTCTATGTGTGTGTCTATAAGTGTGTGTGTGTCCATAAGTGTGTGTGTCTATAAGTGTGTGTGTCTATAAGTGTGTGTGTCTATAAGTGTGTGTGTCTATAAGTGTGTGTGTGTCTATAAGTGTGTGTGTCTATAAGTGTGTGTGTCTATACGTGTGTGTGTGTCTGTAAGTGTGTGTGTGTGTGTGTCTATAAGTGTGTGTGTGTATAAGTGTGTGTGTGTCTATAAGTGTGTAAGTGTGTGTGTGTGTGTGTGTCTATACATGTGTGTGTATATGTGTGTGTGTGTCTATAAGTGTGTGTGTGTGTATGTGTGTGTGTGTGTGTCTATAAGTGTGTGTGTCTATAAGTGTGTGTGTGTGTCTATAAGTGTGTGTGTGTGTATGTCTATGTATGTGTCTATACGTGTGTGTGTATAAGTGTGTGTGTGTGTGTATAAGTGTGTGTGTGTGTGTATAAGTGTGTGTGTGTGTGTGTGTGTGTGTGTGTGTGTGTGTGTGTGTGTGTGTGTGTGTGTGTGTCTATAAGTGTGTGTGTCTATAAGTTGTGTGTCTATAAGTGTGTGTGTGTCTATAAGTGTGTGTGCGTCTATAAGTGTGTGTGTGTGTCTATAAGTGTGTGTGTGTGTCTATAAGTGTGTGTGTGTGTCTATATGTGTGTGTGTCTATAAGTGTGTGTGTGTATAAGTGTGTGTGTGTCTATATGTATGTGTGTGTATAAGTGTGTGTGTGTGTTTATAAGTGTG
This sequence comes from Malacoraja senta, assembly GCA_038087875.1. Taxonomy (NCBI): domain Eukaryota; kingdom Metazoa; phylum Chordata; class Chondrichthyes; order Rajiformes; family Rajidae; genus Malacoraja; species Malacoraja senta. Next base: position 47,354 of record JAXLNO010001464.1, read on the forward strand.
TGTGTGTGTGTGTGTATAAGTGTGTATGTGTGTATAAGTGTGTATGTGTGTATAAGTGTGTGTGGGTGTGTCTATAAGTGTGTGTGTGTCTATAAGTGTGTGTGTGTGTGTGTATAAGTGTGTGTGTGTCTATATGTGTGTGTGTATGTGTGTGTGTGTGTGTGTGTATAAGTGTGTGTGTATAAGTGAGTGTGTGCATGTGTCTATACGTGTGTGTGTGTGTGTGTATAAGTGTGTATGTGTCTAAATATGTGTGTGTGTGTCTATAAGTGTGTGGGGTGTCTATAAGTGTGTGTGTGTATAAGTGTGTCGATAAGTGTGTATGTGTATAAGTGTGTGTGTATAAGTGTGTGTGGGTGTCTATACGTGTGTGTGTCAATAAGTGTGTGTGTGTGTGTGTCTATAAGTGTGTGTGTGTGTGTGTATAAGTGTGTGTGTGTGTGTGTATAAGTATGTGTGTGTGTCTATGTGTGTGTCTATAAGTGTGTGTGTGTCCATAAGTGTGTGTGTCTATAAGTGTGTGTGTCTATAAGTGTGTGTGTCTATAAGTGTGTGTGTCTATAAGTGTGTGTGTGTCTATAAGTGTGTGTGTCTATAAGTGTGTGTGTCTATACGTGTGTGTGTGTCTGTAAGTGTGTGTGTGTGTGTGTCTATAAGTGTGTGTGTGTATAAGTGTGTGTGTGTCTATAAGTGTGTAAGTGTGTGTGTGTGTGTGTGTCTATACATGTGTGTGTATATGTGTGTGTGTGTCTATAAGTGTGTGTGTGTGTATGTGTGTGTGTGTGTGTCTATAAGTGTGTGTGTCTATAAGTGTGTGTGTGTGTCTATAAGTGTGTGTGTGTGTATGTCTATGTATGTGTCTATACGTGTGTGTGTATAAGTGTGTGTGTGTGTGTATAAGTGTGTGTGTGTGTGTATAAGTGTGTGTGTGTGTGTGTATGTGTGTGTCTATGTGTGTGTCTATACGTGTGTGTGTGTGTCTGTAAGAGTGTGTGTGTCTATACGTGTGTGTGTCTATAAGTGTGTGTGTGTGTCTATACGTGTGTGTGTGTGTCTATACGTGTGTGTGTGTGTCTATACGTGTGTGTGTCTATAAGTGTGTGTGTGTGTGTGTATAAGTGTGTGTGTGTCTATAAGTGTGTGTGTGTGTCTATAAGTGTGTGTCTATAAGTGTGTGTGTGTGTGTGTGTGTATATAAATGTGTGTGTGTCTATAAGTGTGTGTGTGTGTGTCTATAAGTGTGCGTGTGTGTGTGTGTGTGTGTGTCTATACGTGTGTGTGTGTCTATAAGTGTGTGTGTGTCTATAAGTGTGTGTGTGTGTGTGTCTATAAGTGTGTGTGTGTGTGTGTGTGTGTCTATACGTGTGTGTGTGTGTGTGTGTCTATAAGTGTGTGTGTGTGTGTGTGTGTCTATACGTGTGTGTGTGTGTGTGTGTGTCTATAAGTGTGTGTGTGTGTGTGTGTGTCTATACGTGTGTGTGTGTCTATAAGTGTGTGTGTGTGTCTATAAGTGTGTGTGTGTCTATAAGTGTATGTGTCTATAAGTGTGTGTGTGTCTATACGTGTGTGTGTGTGTCTATACGTGTGTGTGTCTATAAGTGTGTGTGTGTCTATAAGTGTGTGTGTGTGTCTATAAGTGTGTGTGTGTCTATAAGTGTGTGTGTGTGTGTGTGTCTATAAGTGTGTGTGTGTCTATAAGTGTATGTGTCTATAAGTGTGTGTGTGTATAAGTGTGTGTGTGTGTGTGTATAAGTGTGTGTGTGTGTGTGTGTCTATAAGTGTGTGTGTGTATAAGTGTGTGTGTGTATATATGTGTGTGTGTGTCTATACGTGTGTGTGTGTGTGTGTCTATAAGTGTGTGTGTGTGTATAAGTGTGTGTGTCTATAAGTGTGTGTGTGTGTCTATAAGTGTGTGTGTGTGTGTCTATAAATGTGTGTGTCTATAAGTGTGTGTGTGTATGTGTGTGTGTATGAGTGTGTGTGTGTGTGTGTGTGTGTGTGTGTGTGTGTGTGTGTATAAGTGTGTGTGTCTATTGCTGACGGCTCATTTCCGTGGTGCAGGGTGGCGGAGTCGGTCCAAGTCGAGATCCCGGAGCGGGCAGGGTGGCGGCTGCCGGCTCCACGTTACCGAGTGGTCACCCTGCACCGTGACCTGTGGCATCGGCGTGTCCGCACGGACCAGCACCAACAACACGCGGTGCCGACAGAAAGAGGAGAGCCGCCTGTGCCAAGTGCGGCCCTGCGACATGATTGAGCATCTCCACCCCACGGTGAGTTGCTGCCTCACAGTGCCGGAGACCCGGGTCCCAACACCTGTCCCTTTACCCCCCCCACCCGACTCCATCCAAGGGCCCAAGCAGTCTTTCCAGGTGCGGCAGAGGTTCACCTGCACCTCCTCCAACCTCATCTACTCCATCCACTGTTCCAGGCGTCGACTTCTCTAAGTCGGCGAGACCAAGCGCAGGCTCGGCGATCGCTTCGCCCAACACCTCCGCTCGGTCCGTCTTAACCTGCCTGATCTCCCGGTGGCTCAGCACTTCAACTCCCCCTCCCATTTCCAATCCTGACATTTCTGTCCTGGGCCTCCTCCATTGTCAGAGTGAGGCCCAGCGCAAATTGGAGGAGCAGCACCTCATATTTCGCTTGGGTAGTTCAAGAGGTTCAAGAGATACACACACTGTATCTCGGCACACGTGACAATAAACTAAGCAATAGGTGTAGGAAGGAATTGCACAGGATAGACACAAAATAGATTCAAGATTCAAGAGAGTTTATTGTCATGTGTCCCAGATAGGACAATGAAATTCTTGCTTTGCTTCAGCACAACAGAATATAGTAGGCATGAATACAGAACAGATCAGTGTGACCATATACTGTTAAATATGTATATATATACACACATAAATAAGCAGATAAAGTGCAATGGGCTATTAATGTTCAGAGTTTTGTTTGAGTTGAGTTTAATAGCCTGATGGTTGTGGGGAAGTAGCTATTCCTGAACCTGGATGTTGCAGATTTCTGTTTACACCCCAGCGGTATGAACATTGACTTCTCTAACTTCAGATAGCCCTTGCTTTCCCTCTCTCTCCATCCCTTTCCCCTTCCCAGTTCTCCCACCAGTCTTACAGTCTCCGACTACATTCTATCTTTGTCCCGCCCCCCTCCCCTGACATCAGACTGAAGAAGGGTCTCGACCCGAAACGTCACCCATTCCTTCTCTCCCGAGATGCTGCCTGTCCCGCTGAGTTACTCCAGCATTTTGTGTCAATTTAACTCAATAGACAATAGACAATAGATGCAGGAGATCAACTCCAATCAGTACCCCGTTCCTGCCTTCTCCCCATATCCCCTGACTCCGCCTATCTTTAAGAGCCCTATCCAGCTCTCTCTTGAAAGCATCCAGAGAACCTGCCTCCACCGCCCTCTGAGGCAGAGAATTCCACAGACTCACCATTCTCTGTGACAAAAAGTGTTTCCTCGTCTCCGTTCTAAATGGCCGACCCCTTATTCTTAAACTGTGGCCCCTGGTTCTGGACTCCCCCAACATCGGGAACATGTTTCCTGCCTCCAGCGTGTCCAATCCCTTAATAATCTTATATGTTTCAATAAGATACCCTCTCATCCTTCTAAACTCCAGAGTGAACTAGCCCAGCCGCTCCATTCTCTCAGCATATGACAGTCCCGCCATACCGGGAGTTAACCTGGTGAACCTACCCTGCACTCCCTCAATAGCAAGAATGTCGTTCCTCAAATTAATGGACCAAATCTGCACACAGTACTACAGGTGTGGTCTCACTGGGGCCCTATACAACTGCAGAAGGACCTCTTTGCTCCTATACTCAACTCCTCTTGTTATGAAGGCTCAAATGCCATTCGCTTTCTTCACTGCCTGCTGTACCTGCATGCTTACTTTCATAGACTGATGAACAAGTACCCCCAGATCCTGCTGTACTTCCCCTTTTTCCAACTTGACGCCATTTAGATAGTAATCTGCCTTCCTGTTTTTGCTACCTGAGTGAAATCCAGGTTAGCCGGGAAGTGATGTTAGGTAAATTGAATGGATTAAAGGCCGATAAATCCCCAGGGCCGGATAAGTTGCATCCCAGAGTACTTAAGGAAGTAGCCGCAGAAATAGTGGATGCATTAGTGATCATTTTTCAAAACTCTTTAGATTCTGGAGTAGTTCCTGAGGATTGGAGGGTAGCTAATGTAACCCCACTTTTTAAAAAGGGAGGGAGAGAGAAAACGGGGAATTACAGACCAGTTAGTCTAACATCGGTGGTGGGGAAAATTCTGGAGTCAGTTATTAAAGATGGGATAGCAGCACATTTGGAAAGTGGTGAGTTCATTGGACAAAGTCAGCATGGATTTATGAAAGGTAAATCATGTCTGACGAATCTTATAGAATTTTTCGAGGATGTAACTAGTAGAGTGGATAAGGGAGAACCAGTGGATGTGTTATATCTGGACTTTCAGAAGGCTTTCGACAAGGTCCCACATAAGAGATTAGCATACAAACTTAAAGCACATGGTATTGGGGGTTCAGTATTGATGTGGATAGAGAACTGGCTAGCAGACAGGAAGCAAAGAGTAGGAGTAAACGGGTCCTTTTCAGAATGGCAGGCAGTGACTAGTGGGGTACCGCAAGGCTCAGTGCTGGGACCCCAGCTATTTACAATATATATTAATGAACTGGATGAGGGAATTGAATGCAACATCTCCAAGTTTGCTGAGGACACGAAGCTGGGGGGCAGAGTTAGCTGTGAGGAGGATGCTAGGAGGCTGCAAGGTGACTTGGATAGGTTGGGTGAGTGGGCAAAGGCATGGCAAATGCAATATAATGTGGATAAATGTGAGGTTATCCACTTTGGTGGCAAAAACAGGAAAGTAGACTATTATCTGAATGGTGGCCGATTAGGAAAAGGAGAGATGCAAGGAGACCTGGGTGGCATGGTACACCAGTCATTGAAAGTAGGAATGCAGGTGCAGCAGGCAGTGAAGAAAGCAAATGGTATGTTAGCATTCATAGCAAAAGGATTTGAGTATAAGAGCAGGGAGGTTCTACTGCAGTTGTACAGGGTCTTGGTGAAACCACACCTGGAGTATTGCGTACAGTTTTGGTCTCCTAATCTGAGGAAAGACATTCTTACCATAGAGGGAGTACAGAGAAGGTTCACCAGACTGATTCCTGGGATGGCAGGACTTTCATATGAGGAAAGACTGGATAGACTCGGCTTGTACACGTTGGAATTCAGAAGACTGAGGGGGGATCTTATAGAAACTTACAAAATTCTTAAGTGGTTGGACAGGCTAGATGCAGAAAGATTGTTCCCGATGTTGGGGAAGTCCAGAACTAGGGGTCACAGTTTAAGGATAAGAGGGAAGACCTTTAGGACCGAGATGAGGAAATCATTTTTTACACAGAGAGTGGTGAATCTGTGGAATTCTCTGCCACAGAAGGTAGTTGAGGCCAGTTCATTGGCTATATTTAAGAGGGAGTTAGATGTGGCCCTTGTGGCTAAAGTGATCAGGGGGTATGGAGAGAAGGCAGGGATGGGATACTGAGTTGGATGATCAGCCATGATCATATCAAATGGCGGTGCAGGCTCGAAGGGCTGAATGGCCTACTCCTGCACCTATTTTCTATGTTTCTATGTTTCTACCAAAGTGGATAACCTCACATTTATCCGCATTAAACTGCATCTGCCATGCATCTGCCCACTCCCCCAACCTGTCCGAATCACCCTGCATTCTCATAGCATCCTCCTCACAGTTCACACTGCCACCCAGCTTTGCATCATCTGCAAATTTGCTGATGTTACTTTGAATCCCTTCATCCAAATCATTGACGTATATTGTAAATAGCTGCGGTCTCAGCACCGAGCCTTGCGGTACCCCACTAGTCACTGCTGGTCCCAGCACCGAGCCTTGCGGTACCCCACTAGCCACTGCTGGTCCCAGCACCGAGCCTTGCGGTACCCCACTAGTCACAGCTGGTCCCAGCACCGAGCCTTGCGGTACCCCACTAGTCACTGCTGGTCCCAGCACCGAGCCTTGCGGTACCCCACTAGTCACTGCTGGTCCCAGCACCGAGCCTTGCGGTACCCCACTAGTCACTGCTGGTCCCAGCACCGAGCCTTGCCGTACCCCACTAGTCACTGCTGGTCCCAGCACCGAGCCTTGCCGTACCCCACTGGTCACTGCTGGTCCCAGCACCGAGCCTTGCCGTACCCCACTAGTCACTGCTGGTCCCAGCACCGAGCCTTGCGGTACCCCACTAGTCACTGCTGGTCCCAGCACCGAGCCTTGCGGTACCCCACTAGTCACTGCCTGCCATTCTGAAAGGGACCCGTTAATCCCTTCTCTCCCGAGATGCTGCCTGTCCCGTTGAGTTACTCCAGCTCTTTGTGTCAATTTAACTCAGCTGAACTCAGCTAAACTCAACTGATGGATGAGCTCCTGTGTTACAGAAAGGCAGTGCCTGCCTGAAGACATACAAGGAGCAGGTGCCCCGGCCATTTGTGTACAACGGGTGTACCAGCCTGAAGAGTTACCGGCCCAAGTACTGTGGCATGTGCCAGGATGGGAGATGCTGCCTGCCATCGGAGAGCCGGAGCACGCAGATCCGGCTTCCAGTGCCCTGGGGTGGACAGCATGGTAGTGACAGTGGCCAAGATCAAGAGGTGCGCCTGTACCCGACCCAAGGGACCCGCCGCCACCGGCTGTGACCGCCCGCACGCGGGCAACCACCACTGGAAGAGGAGGAGTTTGCAGGATCTCACCGAGCCCCAGCTCCATGCTTGAGCTGAAGGCATCGGGGCTTCGACGCGGGTACGAACCGCTAGGCACCGCATCACGCAGAGGGCCACGCACATGCACATGCACATGCACACGCACATGCACACGCACACACATGGACAGTTTCCCAGGCACCCTTCCCCCCCTTCCACAAACCTCATATTTTTAACTTAATTTTACTCACATTTGTTTGGGTACTTTTGGAGGCAGTGATGGCATGGTGGCCTTCATCGCAAGAGGGTTTGAGTTTCGGAGCAAGTCATGGTACAGTGTCCTTCCGAAAACCAGATATTAGGATTAAGCCTGTTTTTGTTACCAAAGTTGATAACCTCACGTTTGTCCACATAAAACTTCATCTGCCATGCAACTGCCCACTCACCCAACCTGTCCAAGTCACCCTGCAACCTCCTAGCATCCTCCTCGCCGTTCACACTGCCACCCAGCTTTGTGTCATCTGCAAATTTGGTTTGCTTGGTGGAATATTAAGGACTGACATTGTATATGGGGTACGGCAAGGCTCGGTGCTGGGACCAGCAGTGACTAGTGGGGTACCGCAAGGCTCGGTGCTGGGACCAGCAGTGACTAGTGGGGTACGGCAAGGCTCGGTGCTGGGACCAGCAGTGACTGGTGGGGTACAGCAAGGCTCGGTGCTGGGGCCAGCAGTGACTAGTGGGGTACCGCAAGGCTCGGTGCTGGGACCAGCAGTGACTAGTGGGGTACTGCAAGGCTCGGTACTGGGACCATCAGTGACTAGTGGGGGTACGGCAAGGCTCGGAGCTGGGGCCAGCAGTGACTAGTGGGGTACCGCAAGGCTCGGTGCTGGGACCGCAGCTATTTACAATATACATCAATGATTTGGATGAAGGGATTCAGTAACTTTAGCAAATTTGCAGATGACACAAAGTTGGGTGTGCTGTGTGAACTGTGACGAGGATGCTATGAGAATGCAGGGTGACTCGGACAGGTTGGGGGAGTGGGCAGATGCATGGCAGATGCAGTTTAATGTGGATAAATGTGAGGTTATCCACTTTGGTAACAAAAACAGGAAGGCAGATTACTATCTAAATGGCGTCAAGTTGGGAAAAGGGGAAGTACAACAGGATCTGTGTGTCCTTGTTCATCAGTCAATGAAAGTAAGCATGCAGGTACAGCAGGCAGTGAAGAAAGCGAATGGCATGTAAGCCTTCATAACAAGAGGAGTTGAGTATAGGAGCAAAGAGGTCCTTCTGCAGTTGTATAGGGCCCCAGTGAGACCACACCTGGAGTACTGTGTGCAGTTTTGGTCCCCTAATTTGAGAAAGGACATTCTTGCTATTGAGGGAGTGCAGCGTAAGGTTTACAAGTTAATTCCCGGGATGGCAGGACTGTCATATGCTGAGAGAATGGAGGGGCTGGGCTTGAGTTTAGAAGGATGAGAGGGGAATCTTATTGAAACATATAAGATTTTTATGGGTTTGGACACGCTGGAGGCAGGAAACATGTTCCCGATGTTGGGGGAGTCCAGAACCACAGTTTAAGAATAAGGGGTAAGACATTTAGAACGGAGATGAGGAAACACTTTTTCACACAGAGAGTTGTGAGTCTGTGGAATTCTTTGCCTCAGAGGGTGGTGGAGGCCAGTTCTCTGGATACTTTCAAGAGAGAGCTAGATTGGGCTCTTAAAGATAGTGGAGTCAGGGATATGGGGAGAAGGCAGGAACGGGGTACTGATTGGGGATGATCAGCCATGATGACATTGAATGGCGGTGCTTGCTCGAAGGGCCGAATGGCCGACTCCTGCACCTATTGTCTATTGACATTGAATATCAAGGACATCAAGGACTCGCAGTTGAAACATACTGAGATCAGAATGCCTCTGTTACTGAATGTAAGCATGCAGGGTACAGCAGGCAGTGAAGAAAGCTAATGGCATGTTGGCCTTCATTGTCTGGTTTGGCTCAGCCACCAAGCACGACATCCGGAGGCTGCAGCGAATCGTCCAATCAGCTGAGAAGGTTATTGGCTGCAACCTTCCCTCCATTGACGAACTGTACACTGCAAGGGCCAGGAGCGATCGGGTAAGATCATCTCTGACCCCTCTCACCCTAGCCACAAACTCTTTGAATCACTTCCCTCTGGAAGGCGACTCCGGGACTGTCAAAGCTGCCACAACCAGACATAAAAACAGCTTTTTTTCCACGAGTAGTAGCTCTACTCAATAACCAAAAATCTGTAGCCTCCTTTTGCTCTGGGATTTTATTCCATTCACATGTTTAATCAATAATGTTTTATTATTAATGTTTAATGTTCTATGTGTCATTCCTAACTGTCATGTTCTCACTAGCGGGAGGAGCACCAAGGCAAATACCTTGTATGTGAAAACTTGGCCAATAAACTTATTCATTCATTCATTCATTCATTCATTCATTCATTGCGAGGGAATTTGAGTCTAGGAGCAAAGAGGTCCTTCTGCATTTGTACAGAGCCCTAGTGAGACCACACCTGGAGTATTGTGTGCAGTTTTGGTCTCCAAATTTGAGGAAGGACATTCTTGCTATTGAGGTAGGTTCACCAGGTTAATTCCCGGGGCTCTGTGAGGCAGCAACTCTACCGCTGCGCCACTGTGCCACCCTGTTGATACGAACTGACTGATTCTCTATCGAATTATTATATAAAGTTGTAAATCACAGCAAAACTTCAGTCTCATAAAGATTTGGAGATCTAACTCAGTCTCGTTCCCGGGGAAACTTTCCTCCCAGGCCATTTCACTGTAGCTCCCACAAGATATCCAGATCGTTAGTAAAACCATAAGACCTTAAGGATATAAGCGCAGCATTAGGCCCATCAAGTCTGCCTACTATAAAATAGAGAGAAAGAATGTTTTGGAAGGAACTTTTTCACCCAGAGAGTTGTGCATTTGTGGAATTCTCTGCCACGGATGGCAGTAGAGGCCAAGTCACTGGATGGATTTCAGTATAGGAGTAAAGAGGTTCTTCTGCAGTTGTATAGAGCTTTGGTGAGACCACATCTGGAGTATTGTGTACAGTTTTGGTCTCCTAATTTGAGGAAGGACATTCTTGTGATTGAGGCAGTGCAGCGTAGGTTCACGAGATTGATCTCTGGGATGGCGGGACTGTCGTATGAGGAAAGATTGAAAGACTAGGCTTGTATTCACTGGAGTTTAGAAGGATGAGGGGGGATCTTATAGAAACATATAAAATCTTAAAAGGACTGGACAAGCTAGATGCAGGAAAAATGTTCCCAATGTTGGGCGAGTCAGAACCAGGGGCCACAGTTTTAGAATAAAGGGGAGGCCATTTAAAACTGAGGTGAGAACAACTTTTTCACCCAGAGAGTTGTGAATTTGTGGAATTCTCTGCCACAGAGGGCAGTGGAGGCCAAATCACTGGATGAATTTAAAAGAGAGTTAGATAGAGCTCTAGGGGCTAGTGGAGTCAAGGGATATGGGGAGAAGGCAGGCACGGGTTACTGATTGGGGACGATCAGCCATGATCACAATGAATGGCGGTGCTGGCTCGAAGGCCGAATGGCCTCCTCCTGCACCTATTTTCTATGTTTCTATGTTTCTATGTGTCTATGAAAGGGGTACGAGAGATATAGACCGTACTTAGGATATTAGCTATCGAAGACAGCCACAAAATGCTGGAGTGACTCAGCAGGACAGACAGCATCTCTGGAGAAAAGTCATAGGTGACATTTCGGGTCGACCCTTCTTCAGATTAATTTGCTATATTTCAGCGGGGGGGGGGGGGGAGGAGGGGTTGGGGGGAGGGGGGTAAAGGGGCCGATTTTTTTTTAGAAATTACCTAAAATTGGAGAATTCAATGTCCAAGCACATAATGTTTACTATTTTTTTGATGCAGTCAAAATCGTTCTCACGGGATGGAAATATTAAACGTAGCTTTAACCGTGAGAGCGACTACATTTAAAGGATTTGTTCAGGGCCACTTTCTTGCCCACTCCCCTCCTAGGGTCGCCAACTTCCTCACTCCCAAATAAGGGCAAAAGATCAAAATACGGGACAAATTCCCCGCGGCAATCCGTTGAGTGACATGGCCGTGTCTGGGTGAATGATGAGTTGGCCCCGGGTGCTGGACTGCACACAAAGCCCAGCCGGCGGGGCCAGCTGAGGAGTTTTGGCCCGGGGGGCCGCGCGCACTGTCCGGCGCCCCATCCAACTCACGAACCGACGATCGGCCGTGAGAAGGAGGAGGGGTGGTGGTGGTGACGGCGGTTAGCGAAGGTCCGAAGGTCGGACAGCTGGCCGGGCTGCAACCGACCGACGGGGCCACGGGCGAGGGGCTGCTGCTGCTGCTGCTGCTGCACTCCATGGGCTGCACTACGTCGGGACGGGGTGAGGAGGGGGGCCGGACGCGGCGCTCCGACCTGACAGTCCCACCGACCCGAGTAGCAGCGGTCAAATACGGGACAAGGGCCAAACCAATTTAGCCCAATATACAGGATGTCCCGGCTAATACGGGACAGTTGGCAACCCCACTCCATACACACTAGGAGCAACTTATAGAAGTCAATTAACCTACAAACCCGCACGTCTTTGGGATGTGGGAGGAAAAGGTTGGCGGAGGAGTTGCTGCCTCACAGCGCCAGAGACCCGGGTTCAATCCCGACTGCGGGTGCTGTCTGTACGGAGTTTGTTCGTTCTCCCCGTGACCTGCGTGGGTTTTCTCCAGTTTCCTCCCACACTCCAAAGACGTGCAGGTTTTCAGGCTAATTGGCTTCGGTAAAAATTGTAAATTGTCCCTGGTGTGTGCAGGATAGCGTTAGTATGTGGACATCGCTGGTCAATAGACAATAGGTGCAGGAGGAGGCCATTCGGCCCTTCGAGCCAGCACCGCCATTCAATGTGATCATGGCTGATCATCCCAAATCAGTACCCCTGACTCCGCTATCTTTAAGAGCCCTATCTAGCTCTCCCTTGAAAGTATCCAGAGAACCGGCCTCCACCGCCCTCTGAGCAGAGAATTCCACAGACTCACAATCTCTGTGAGAAAAAGTGTTCTCGTCTCCATTCTAAATGGCTTACCCCTTATTCTTAAACCGGGTTCTGGACTCCCACTACACTGGGAACATGTTTCCTGCCTTTAGCGTGTTCAAACCCTTAATAATCTTTCAATAATGTTTCAATGAGAAGCCCTCTCATCCTTCTAAACTCCAGAGTATACAAGCCCAGCCGCTCCATTCTCTCAGCATAGGACAGTCGGCACGGACCCGGTGGGCCGAAGGGCCCTGTTTCCGCGCTGTACCTCTAAACTAAACTCAAATCCGAACCGGAGCACCCGGAGGAACCACGCTGGTCAGAGGGAGGACGTGCAAACTCCACGCCAACAGCGCCCGAGGTCAGGATCGAACCTGTGATCCTGGCGCTGTGTGGCAGCGGCCCTACCCGCTGCGCCACTGTGCCTCCCTCAGACCTGTGTTGGTCCGTACAGTGCAACAGGAGTATGTGATGTTCTGTGCGACCTTTGACCCACCTGGAGAGAAGCCATGTTGGATGAGGCCTAGTTAGTGGTTGCCGGGGCAAAGCCTACCCGCATAGTGCGGCCAGAAGAATAGATCCTTTCTTCAGCTGAATCACGAGCTCCAGTGACTCCAATTAGCCAATTACTAGTTGTGCACTAGGACAGACAATTATGCGTAGGCAAGAACTGCAGATGCTGATTTAAATCGAAGATAGACACAAAATGCTGGAATAACTCAGCGGGACAGGCAGCATCTCTGTAGTGAAGGAATGGGTGACATTTCGGGTCGAGTCCCTTCTTCAGACTGGATCTTTCAAAAATCTATCATCTATTTATTTATCTTTTAAATCTATCCATTGTTCTAGCCTCTTTCACCCACAGTGCAGAAACGTTTTTTTTTTGATTTAGGGTGTCTCAAACTCGTCTGAACGAGTCTGGTGTGGGATCGGGGTGGCAGAGATCCATGTTCATCAGCATGGTGGCGCAGTGGTAGAGTTCCTACCTCACAGCGCCAGAGACCCGGGTTCGATCCTGACCACGGGCGCTGTCTGTACAGAGTTTGCACCTTCCCCCCATGACCTGCGTGGGTTTCCTCCGGGTGCTCCGGTTTCCTCCCACACTCCAAAGAGTTGGTAGGTTAATTGGCTTCGGTTAAATGGTACAGTGCGTGTTGGATCGATCTAGTGTACGGTGTGATTGCTGGTCCTGATGTTGGGGGAGTCCAGAAGCAGGGGCCACAGTTCTAAGAATAAGGGGTAAGCATTTAGAACGGAGACGAGGAAACACTTTTTCTCACAGAGAGTGGTGAGTCAGCAGAATTCTCTGCCTCAGAAGGCGGTGGAGGCAGGTTCTCTGGATGCTTTCAAGAGAGAGCTAGATAGGGCTCTTAAACATAGCGGAGTCAGGGGATATGGGGAGAAGGCAGGAACGGGGTACTGATTGTGGATGATCAGCCATGATCACATTGAATGGTGGTGCTGGCTCGAAGGGCTGAATGGCCTACTCCTGCACCTATTGTCTATTGTCTATTGGTCGGCGTGGACTCGGTGGGCCGAAGGTCCTGTTTCCACGCTGTATCGACAAAGCGATAAGACTTAAGGGCCTGTCCCACTTGCCGATTTTTTTCGGCAACTGCCGGCATCATTGAATGACGTGTCAGGTCACCGAAAAAATGGCGGCGGTGACGCGGCGTGACGATGTGTGACGGCCGGTGTTTCCTCAAGTGTGGCAACATTATTTTTGTCGCCGCTGGAGTTTGAAATGTTCAAAATCTTTTGGCAGCGCTGATATGACGCCGGCAGTCACCGAAAAATCGGCAAGTGCCTTTATGACGATGTTATAGAAAATAGGTGCAGGAGGAGGCCATTCGGCCCTTCGAGCCTGCACCGCGTGACATTGACCTTCATCGGTCAGAGTATTGAGGATAGAAATTGGGGCGTTATGTTAGTTGTACAAGGTGTTGGTTAGCCCATATTTAGTGTGAGTGAGTGTGAGTGTGTGGGTGGGTGAGCAAAGGAGTGTGTGTTAGTGCGTGCGTAGGTGTGCGCGTTTGTATGTGTGTGTGAGTGTGCGTGTGAGAGTGAGTGCGTGCATGAGTGTGCGTGCGTGAGTGTACATGCGCGTGTGTATAGGGGCGTGAGTGTGCTTGTGTGGGTGTGTGAGTGAGTGTGTGTGTGTGTGTGAGTGAGTGAGTGTGAGTGTGTGGGTGGGTGAGCAAGGAGTGTGTGTTAGTGCGTGCGTAGGTGTGCGCGTTTGTATGTGTGTGTGAGTGTATGTGAGAGTGTGAGCGCGTGCGTATGAGTGTGCGTGCGTGAGTGTACGTGTGTGCCTGTACAGGGGCGTGAGTGTGCTTGTGTGGGTGAGTCAGTGTGAGTGTGTGGGTGGGTGAGCATAGGAGTGTGTTAGTGCGTGCGTAGGTGTGCGCGTTTCAATGCGTGAGTGTGTATGTGAGAGTGTGAGTGTGTAGTGCGTGTGTGAGTGAATGTGCGTGTGTGAGTGTGCTTGTGTGGGTATGTGTGTGAGTGAGTGCTTGTGTGTGTGTGTGTGAGTGAATGAGTGTGCATTGGGCGAGCATAGGAGTGTGTGTTAGTGTGTGCATAGGTGTGCGCGTTTGTATTTGTGTGAGTGTGTGAGTGTATATGAGAGTGTGTAGTGCATGTGTGAGTGAATGTGTGTGAGTGTGCGTGTGTGGGTGTGTGGGTGTGTGAGCGTGCTGGTGGGTGAGCATAGGAGTGTGTGTGTTAGTGCGTGCGTAGGTGTGCGCGTTCGTAGGTGTGTGAGTGTGCGTGTGAGTGTGTATGAGAGTGTCGTGCGTGTCTGAGTTGATGTGCTTGTAAGAGTGTGCATGGGTGAGAGTGTGCGTGTGTGCATGGGAGTGTGCGTGTGTGAGTGTGTGACAGGATACCCTGAGGAGTAAGATTAGAATGAAAATAAAGAGTATTGCATAGAGTGAGAAAATATAGGAGTGGGTGCAGAAGAATTTAACTGAATGTGCAGGAAGGAACCGTAGATGCTGGTTTATACCGAAAATAGACGCACAATGTTTGGTTTAGTTCATAGTTTAGAGATACAGTGTGGAAACAGGCCCTTCAGCCCACCGGGTCCATGCCGAACAGCGGTCACCCTGTCACTATCCTACACACACTGGGGCCAATTTGCGATTTTTACCAAAGCCAAACTGCAGAGGCTGGAAAATCGAAGGTAGACAAAATTGCTGGAGAAACTCAGCGGGTGCAGCAGCATTTATGGAGCGAAGAAAATAGGCAACTTCTCGGGCCGAAACCCTTCTTCAGACTCAAGAAGGGTTTCGGCCCGAAACATCGCCTATTTCCTTCGCTCCGTGGATGCTGCCGCACCCGCTGAGTTTCTCCAGCATTTTTGTCCAACTTAGAAAGCTGTGCAGGAAGTAGCTGCAGAGGTTGGTTTAAACCGAAGATAGACACAGAGAGATGGAGTAACTCAGCGGGACAGGCAGCATCTCTGGATAAAAGGAACGGGTGACGTTTCGGGTCGAGACTGGCGAAACGTCGCCCATTCCTTCTCTCCAGAGATGCTGCCTGTCCCGCTGAGTTACTCCAGCGCTTTACATAGATACATAGAAAATAGGTGCAGGAGTAGGCCATTCGGCCCTTCGAGCCTGCACCGCCATTCAATATGATCATGGCTGATCATCCAACTCAGTATCCCGTACCTGCCTTCTCTCCATACCCCCTGATCCCTTTAGCCACAAGGGCCACATCTAACTCCCTCTCAAATATAGCCAATGAACTGGCCTCAACTACCCTCTGTGGCAGAGAGTTCCAGAGATTCACCATTCTCTGTGTGGAAAAGTTTTTCCTCATCTCGGTCTTAAAGGATTTCCCCCTTATCCTTAAGCTGTGACCCCTTGTCCTGGACTTCCCCAACTCTTCAGAGCTTTGTGCCCACCTTAGAATCCTGTACATCTTTGGGGTGTGGTGGGGGGGGGGGGGGGGGGGAACTGGAGAACGTGCAAATTCCTTACAGACAGCACCCGTGGTCAGGATGGAATATGGGTCTCTGGCAGCAACTCTACCGCTGGGCCGTCGTGCTACGGCAAAGTGTCACACTACGGTGATCCTGAATCTTGGGCGGCCACTGTGGCACAGCGGTAGAGTTGCCACCTTCGAGCGAATGCAGCGCCGGAGACCCGGGTACCATCCCGACTACGGGTGCCGTCTGTACGGAGTTTGCACGTTCTCCCTGTAACATGCGTGGGTTTTCTCCGAGATATTCGGTTTCCTCCCACACTCCAAAGACGTGCAGGTTTGTAGGTTAATTGGCTTGGTGTAAATGTAACAAATTGTCCCTAGTGGGTGTAGGATGGTGTTAGTGTGCGGGGATCGCTGGTCGGCGGACCCGGTGGGCCGAAGGGCCTGTTTCCGCGCTGTACCTGCAAACTAAACTAAACGAAGTGGCATTGCATAGGGGGTTATCCAAAGAAGCAATGATATACTGGGGGGTAATTTAAAGGGATGAGTTATATTGTAACACTTGCAGTAAGAGATGAGTTATTTCTGGATCTGGATCTGGGTGTAGTATGCTGGAAAACTCCAGGTAGTGGACGTGCTAGTTGCGATGGAGATGCTTTTATAGACAACAGACAATAGGTGGAGTAGGCCATTCGGCCCTTCGAGCCAGCACCGCCATTCAATGTGATCATGGCTGATCATCCCCAATCAGTACCCCGTTCCTGCCTTCTCCCCATATCCCCTGACTCCGCTGTGTTTAAGAGCCCTATCTAGCTCTCTCTTGAAAGCATCCAGGATAAGGGGGGAATCCTTTAGGACCGAGATGAGGAAAAACTTTTTCACACAGAGAGTGGTGAATCTCTGGAACTCTCTGCCACAGAGGGTAGTTGAGGCCAGTTCATTGCCTATATTTAAGAGGGAGTTAGATGTGGCCCTTGTGGCTAAAGGGATCAGGGGATATGGAGAGAAGGCAGGTACGGGATACTGAGTTGGATGATCAGCCATGATCATATTGAATGGCGGTGCAGGCTCGAAGGGCCGAATGGCCTACTCCTGCACCTATTTTCTATGTATCTATGTATCTATCCAGAGAACCGGCCTCCACCACCCTCTGAGGCAGAGAATTCCAGACTCACAACTCTCTGTGAGAAAAAGTGTTTCCTCGTCTCCGTTCTAAATGGCTTACCCCTTATTCTTAAACTGTGAGTGGCCCCTGGTTCTGGACTCCCCCAACATCGGGAACATGTTTCCTGCCTCTAACAGTGTCCAAACCCTAAATAATCTTAAATGTTTCTTGGACACACTAGAGGCAGGAAGCGTGTTCCCGATGTTGGGGGAGTCCAGAACCAGGGGCCACTCACAGTTTAAGAATAAGGGCTAAGCCATTTAGAACGGAGATGAGGAAACACTTTTTCTCACAGAGAGGGGTGAGTCTGGAATTCTCTGCCTCAGAGGGCGGTGGAGGCCGGTTCTCTGGATGCTTTCAAGAGAGAGCTAGATAGAGCTCTTAAAGATAGGGGATATGGGGAGAAGGCAGGAGATATGGGGAGAAGGCAGGAACTGGGTACTGATTGGGGATGATCAGCCATGATCACATTGAA